>OY720448.1:876087-1148587 GCA_963082715.1 Harpalus rubripes
ATCCACATTCTTATTAAGGTATATCATACTTCGGAGCATAGAGTAATTACTCCATAAAGTGGATGGCTTATAAATGGATGATAATTTCGAAAAATAGGCTAAAACTACCTTTTCTGTAATGTGCCCAACGTTTTTCTCCGCACACCAACTGTCAAATTTTTTCTAAGTTTCTTCATACAATTTTTTTGATTTTCCTGGAACCAGTGTAGCCAATGCAGCCTCTGCACCATTTTCAATATCAGAGTCAATCTCTGAGTCACTCATTTTAAGTAAATTTATTATCAAAAATTCTCAAGAAAAATTATACACCGAGCACGTTGACATCAATGTTTATTAAACAACATATTGAATCCCATTAGCAACAAAAATATGAAACTGAGGCCTGCCTACTTTTAAATTTTGAATAAACATTTGAGAATAAATATAAATAATCTGTTTTAAAACGCTAGTATAAAAAATCTTGTATGGAATACGTTGCGAAATCGTGTTTTAAGCACTAGACGTGTTATCCAACTCGGCTACGCCTCGTAGGATAATTTTCACGTCGCGTGCTTAAAACACATTTCTTTCTCAACTTATTACATAAATAGCTATTACCAAACTGTTTGGCACCCTTGAACTTGAAAGAAGTTGTCGCTGTGTGTAACTCATAAATATCGAGTTTTTAATATTCTTTATTATTTTATTGATTAGTTTAATAAAAAGAAAAATTATTTTTCTTGTTATGAATAATATATAACATACTTAATAGATAAGAATTTTTCTTAATAGTTTTTATCAAGCGCAATACAAAAATTCAGTAATGTTTCTTCTTACAGAAATTTGTATCTTATTTACTTATAAATAGTATTTCATAATGTTTTCTAAAGCAACGAACGTATACGAATGTGTAAAACCACTAGAAGCAATATGTAAAATATTCGGTGTATCATTTTTAAACCAAAAAGGAAGTTTGTGCTACAAAATAATAGTTATTTTTTGGATAACATATTTAATATACACCAACATTTTTGTCAATAATGTATTTCTGCCTCAAAATCCATCTATTAATAATTCAAAAATAATTATATTATATACGCTGAATAATTTGATTCCGCCAATGGCTTTTATTATTAGTGTAACAAAGATATATTTTTCGGGAATTTTAAATCAAAAAAATGTAGCTTTAATTTTCAAAAAGATTGATAATATTGATAAAATGTTAATAAATAATTTTAAAACTAAAATATTGTATGATACAATTCGAAAAAAAATATTGTATGGTATACTAATTTATTTCTTTATTATGCCATTATTATTTCGAGATCTTTATAGTTTTTTATATTATTACAATATTATTTCGATTATTTTTGGGAAGTATATAACGGATACAGCTACAGCAATATATTTAGTAATATGTTTGTTACTAAAAGAACGTTTAAAAATAATAAATAATTTACTTAAATTCACAAAAAAACTAGAAAAAATTAAATTGTTAATAAAACTATATAAAAAATTATTAGGTGTAGTAAAACAATTTAACCGCATTTACTGTCTTATTCTTTTTATGGAAAATTTGTTTTTTATAATTTGTTACATAACTCATTTTTATAACTTGTTTTTTAACTATGAAACAAACCCGAATTTAACTATAATTTTACATAGTTCTTTTGCATGGATAATATATAATTGTGGGCACATGTATTTAATAACTAAATGGTCCAGTAGTCTTTGTGACGAAGTAAGAATACTTTTATATCTTCAATTATAATATAATTTTATAATATCCTGTATAAAGGCTCCCCCAAACCAACGCAAAAGATTCGCAGCGGTAGCGACGACGATAATTTCGCGTTCATTGCGGCAGCGATATTCGCGTGTCTACCTACACCAAAGATTACTTCACGTCGACAATGTAATAGTTTACGTGTCGACAATGACGTAGACGTAGATATATTCAGAAGCATAGACAGTGTTGAGAATGTAGACAACAAAATGTTACATTAATTTACAATATCTGATGTGGCCAGCACATTACCTTCCGTTAGTTATATGAGGCATTTTCGAAAATTCTACCTGTGAACTGTTACCGGTAAACAGCTGTTTATCAGGTTATAGCTACCGGAACCGATATTTTAAGAACACAAGTGGTAAACGGGATAGATCCATAACCTATAAAATTATAAGACAAACACACTATGTCAATTTCATTTGACACTGACATCTTTCAATCAGAATTTTTTTTAATATAATAGCTGTTTCCATATATATGGCTACTTTATAAAATTTAAATTGGAATTTGTACAATATACATAGAGCTGAGGGAAGTAATGTACTGGAAATATAGAATCTTTCGCAAGAAACTGTCTGTATGGAATTTGTATAAAATACATAGAACTGACGGAAGGTAATATGCTGGCCACATCAGATTTTTTATTGCAGTATTTTGACTTTTTAAGCAAATTTGACAAACAATCTGAGTTAAAAATGGTACACCAGTAGACACGAGTGTGTCAGAACGAAATGTACCATATGTATACTATGGAAGACAAAAAAAAAACAAAAACAAGCACTGGGAAGACGGGTGTAATAGTTAGGAAAGTACTTGGAACAATAGGTTTTTAAATCTGTAAAGTTTGGAATTATTCAAAAAATTATTTGTGCCCGCTTTAACAGACCGTGTGTGACTACTGTAGAGTTAAATAAATCGATGCAGTTTGGCGGAGATTTGCGCCAGTGTGGTAAAGCGAAAGATTCGCTACCTCTGCGAATATTTCGCGCTGGTTTAGGAAAACCTTAATACTGCTAAATACATTTTTTATTGTACACATTTCACAATATTTTAATTTTTTGTTCCATTTTCATTACATTCCATTCAAAAGCTTCGTGCATTAATAATTCATAAATATGTGGCAAAATAAATTAGTATGTCCACATAACTTTTCATTTATTCAAATGAAATATTTTATTATTAAATAATTGTATTAGAAACGAATTAGTATAACTAGAATCTTGAACATTGTTAATAAATCAAAAAATATATTTGATGCAATATATCTATTAAATTTTGGTGCATATATTTTCGGAATAATGCCCAAAAAAATTGAGGAAAACGGCAAAATATGTAAAATTATTCCAATATTTTGGTTTTTATCAATGATTTAACTTTCTTAATTTTTTTTACAATTAATTTTATCATTTTTATTAGATTTCGCAGACTACATAACATTTTAAATAAAATTATAATTCAAAATACTTTACAACTGAAACTATTGCCAACTTATCAAAAATAAAGAAGCTTAAAGAAGGCAATTTACTGTACTTATATAAGACAATTTTTCAGGGGAATTTATTTGTCTCTAGGTTGCATGATATTAAAATCAGAGACCCAGGTGTAAGAAGCATTGTAAGTATATAGGAAAACTTTATTACTTCGGGAAAAATTTCTCGATTTTTTTTATTAATAACACAAGATGTTACAAAGTAAAAATAACATATAATAGTTTTTATGAGCTATGGAAAAATGGATTGCAATATTAAATTTCATCAAATTTTCCAATAATTTTAGATAAAATTTGAATCAATGCAACTATACCGCAACAAATTTAAATTTACAGTACTTGGAGTGTACGATCTGAATATGAAATATTTAACTCATGTAAGTAATAAATATGAGAGTCACGCTAGAATAATTGAGAATAAGATACATAGTTAATACACGTATTTTTTAGAATTTTATTTTAAATATGTCCTGAGTATCTTTTTTGGAGTGCTTTATAAGTAGGTAAATTCTCGGAGATTTAAAAACAATTCGACCATCCCTTGACATCATGCTACCCAAATATACAAACTCATTCACTTACTCCAGTTTCACTCCATCCACCAACACATTGCACACAGTTACCAATTTACTCCTTTCAAATACTAACACCTTGGATTTATCAACATTCAACTCCAGATTCATACTTCTTCTAACTACATGTATTCTCTCTATCATTCTTCTGAGTTGCTCTTCATTTTCACCAAAAACAACTACATCATCCGTATATTTTGTACTCTATCCATTTCACTCAATGCTCTCCGCAATAACACATCCACATACAATTTAACGGAGACATACCACAGCCCCGTTTCACACCAACATTTATACGAAACCAATCACTCAACCTACCATCTATTCTTACAACAGCCTCACTACCCTCATACAATGCTCGAATCGCTCCCAGCCAGTTTCCATTCACGCCGTACTCCCTGAGTACATCCCACAAAGTATCTCGAAGAACACGATCATATGCCTTTTTAAATCAAGAAAGCCACAGAACACCTTCTTGTTCTTGTCAAGTGACTTCTCAACAATCGTACGAAGAGCAAACAATTGATCGACACATCCCCTCCCAGGCAAAAAACCACCCTGAACGTCACTAATTTTTGAAATTGAAGATTCGCACCTTATAAATTAAAACCTTACCAAAAAGTAACTAAGTTTTAACTAAGTTAACTGTTGAAACAATTTCAAATGACGTAAATAACTGTTTAAAATAATATACAAATTTTGTTATCTTCTGACTGGCCTGCCTGATTTTCCTATTCTCAATAATTCTAGCGGGACCCTAATATTACAATACATGATTTTCATTATATGCATGTTTATACAGATGACTGGTTCTATAATAACTCTAACCATAACAGCCATACAGTTTTCGGAAACATCATTATAATCTTAGCATCAATTTTATATAAAAATATCTAAGTTATGCTCTGTATATATGTGGATAAAAATAAATATGAAAGTATGCCTCATTCCTGAAATAATTATGAAACCATAATATATATTTCTCCAGTATTCGAAATCTCCAGCATCTTTCCGGCATACCGGAAGTTTACCGCTGGCTGTTCTGTTATTGTGTCTGGAATCCAGAAGTTATGACCACGGCAGCAGATGTTAAGAAGGAAAATATTACACCATAAAATATGCTTAACACGCCTGTACTAAGTTCAAATATTTAAGCATAAAGGGCATTGTTTACATTATCTCTTCTTCATGCTCAAGATTTTATATTTTATACCGGATCTGTTAGACAATGCAAACAGGAAATATTTATAAGTATAAGGATATTGTAACGTTTTTATTTATTTGGATGTAGGGTAAATATTAGATAATTATTATTAATTAAAATAAGTGTTTATTAAACTATTATTAAATATTAAGAAGGTATTAAATAATAATGATTACTAATATTAAATACTATTTATTCAACCAATTAACTGTCCGCGTACGGACCTCCACAGCGTCTATATACTCAACTGACTCAACAGTGTCTGTATATTTAACTGCTCGGACAGAAGTCACACTTTTCACCTCACTATCTGTCTATTTATGTAACTCTCTTTCTTCCACAGACTCAGTATCACCGAGTGTCCGTATGCCACAATAGGGGATTCCACCATTTCTTTTATATAATTTCATCAGAAAGTATAAGTAAAACTTAGACTACTGATGAAAATCCGGTGAAAAAATTCCTATTAATAAACGAGTTATGGTCCCCCGAAATTTGAAAATATATGTGACTAATACAAGTTTTTATATAAAACTGTTTTCTTCGTGGATCTAAAATGTTCTTGAAATGTATCCTATTTTTAAATTTTATTTATAAAAAACAAATTAATATTATTACACTGTACAAGTCTACATGCTTTATGATTGCAAGTGTATCAAAATTATTAAGTTTAATGCAAGAAATTTATATTCAAATAAAAACTGTTTGAGAATTGCAGTACTGAACTGGTAGCCACGTGTCCGCTATTTGAATTTGTCTACTTCCATTGGTACTAGACTCCACCCCCTACCTCGGTATTCGTTATATATTTATAGGTGGTCTGTGAGTCGCCAATCAAAATAATATATATAGATTTCATATGAGTGACGAGCTGCTAAAACAAAAACCCCCTTATTTCCGTAGTATTTCAATTATATCATTTTAAGAAATATTCGTTTTCCGGGAATGGACTGTGTCATATTTTGAGTCAGAGCTCAACGTTTCGCCCGCAGTTGTATGGGGCATTTTCAGGAGCAAGAGGAATAGTACTGTCTTCAACAAGGTTACCCGACGTGTCAACCACGCTAGAGGCCGAGTTTAAGCAACAAGAGAGGGAGACTCAGTTTACACTTCGGGTAACCTTGTAAACTGAGTCTCCCCATCTTGTTGCTTAAACTAGGTCTCTAGCGTGGTTGACACGTCGGATAACCTTGTTTAAGACAGTACTATCCCCTTGCTCCTGAAGATGCCCCATACGACTGCGGGCGAAACGTGGACCTCTGACTCAAAATATGACACAGTCTATTCCCAGAAAACGAATATTTCTTATGACTCAGACTGTGGAAGCCTACGCAGTTATATCATTTTATTTCTTTATTAATATTCATTATTAAGCATCTACTTTCACTATTTTTTACCAATTTCTCTTAATTCGATTGAGCTGTAATCCCCAATTCTTCAACACCACTGCCCAGTATCCACTTCCACTTGCCGTT
This sequence comes from Harpalus rubripes, assembly GCA_963082715.1. NCBI lineage: Eukaryota > Metazoa > Arthropoda > Insecta > Coleoptera > Carabidae > Harpalus > Harpalus rubripes. The sequence goes on from OY720448.1 coordinate 882,599, forward strand.
ACTGTCCCCGTATAGCTTCCCAAAACTCTTCAGTACTACAGAGTATTCACTTCCCCAGTTATCCAGGTATACCAGTAACTTCCCGACTCGCCGTTACTGTTCGTGTACACTGTAGCTTCCTAATACTCGATGGGTCCCAAGGGGAAAATGATTGGACAAGCAGTCTACTGATGAAAGTTATTTATTTCTAACCGACGTTTCGACTAAAACGTTAGTCTTCTTCAGGGCAAGAAATGGTCAATACTCGTCAACACTACCGAGTATTCACATCCACAGCTATCCCAGTTAACCAGTAACTTCCCGAGTCCTCCACTTGACACTATACTGCATACGACGCTCACCACGATATTGCTGTGCTTCACTAACACTCTATGTGAATGTCTCTATATGTCTCTCCATGTAACTGACTAACTCCTGAGCATAGCTGCGTACCTTTTATACAGTTGCCCTTAACTTCCAGAGAGCTCTAGAATGTTCGACCGCATAATAACAATGAACACAAAGGTTCAGGCGATCAAAAGTAATTAAACACGTCGCGGCTTGTTTGTTTACGTAGCCCGACTGCTAGTAGCAGCGGGGCTTATAATATAGAATTCCACCTCTAATGTAATATTAAAATACTTAAAAACTATTTAACTCCGTCAATAAATCTTTAAGCTGGCATGAATTACCATATAAAGTACTTTAAAACGTTAGCACCAATTCATCCTTTGAGTAAATATATGTGTGAATCGATCACATGATAAATTTGACATTCAGGATTAGAATCTTCCCGTGAAGTTGTGTTGGCTGGCGGGCGTATCTTGGGATCAGCGCAATAGGAACGCCTCAACTCGGGACGTCGGGATTTCGCCTGTGGTGCCGGGCGCGTCGCTATGTCGGGACGTCACGCGTGATATTGATGAAGACGTCTTCGTTCAAGCTGATAGATACAGCCGTGAACGAACTTTGAACGCGGGAAATGATGGCGCCAATGCCGATTCAAGAACGAATCAAGTGTGAAAGGAATTGTAATTATACGAATGCAAAGGTGATTTGGAATTTTGTATGCCTAGCCATGAAATATGGAACAAAAAAAGAGCGATACTTTCTCATCTTAACTTAAAAAATCTGATGTGGCCAGCACATTACCTTCCGTCAGTTCTATATATTTTGTATAAATGTCATACAGAAAGTTCCTTGCAAAAGATTATATTTCCTGTACTTTACCTTAAGGCAGTTGTATGTATTTTATACAAATTCCATACAGAAAGTTTCTAACAAAAGATCGTATATTTCCAGTAAAATTATAAACATACTGTCAACTGCACTTGACACTGACACCTTTCAATCAGAATTTTCTTAATGTAGCAGCTGTTTCCAGAGTTATAGCAAAGCTGACTAATATCTATGATATTTAATTTCTTTATAATTTTTTAACTCTATGTCCATTTAATATGAAGTATTAAATGCGTTCAAATCGTATAGAGAATAAATAATTCTTTTCTTTTTTCAAGAAAAACTGTTAAAATCTTCAAATGCGGGTACTTCCGGTTGACCAATTATAACCAAAATCTAATCAGCTCTTCACATGGATGTAACGAAGAGGAATACGAAAGAATTATAATTTTTGGAATTGTAGTATTAGAGTTATCGCATTAGAAAAATTTGTCACACACAGACACACACACACACACACACACACACACACACACACACATACATACACACACACACATACAGACATCATCGTAAAAATAGTAAAATCGTATTCTAGGGACCCTAAAACGTGCTTATTCATCAAAAACTCACCACCGAATTTTTTGACCAAAGACAATACCTTCCTTACCTAAAGGTGACGGAAGGTAAAAATCTGGTATGGCCAACACAATACCTCCCGTCATTTACAGCCCGAGTCACAAAAAAGATTAAGTTAATCTTTATTTTTTGATTAGCGAATTTTACACTAATTTTGACAGTTTATTTTTTAAAATATAGTCTAATCTAATCCAAGTAACTGCCTTTTTTAAACCCCTCAACAGGATTAAATCCCAATTACAGAGTGGGTTCACATTCACACACATCCATGCCTTAATGGGATTCGAATCCAGAACCCCAAGGGCACTCATGACATGAAGCGTTGCTCTTACCATTGGCCCCGGAGCTATAATAAAATGAAGATTCAATTTTAAATACTTTGATAGAATAGAATTCGCTAATCTAAAAATGAGGATTAGCTTAAACATTTTTGTGAATCGTTAATTTTTATTCATCTAAATACATACCTACATATTTACTTATGCTGGAAACTGTATTGAATTTATTTTCTATTGTTCTATTTACTTTTTCTTTCTAAAACGTTACTAATATTATTTTGAAATGATTCGTTCCTTGATAGTGACATTTATCTGTCAGTGACATACATTTGAATAACTGCATCTTGAACTGCATTTTGATTGTTTAAAGCGTAGGCTAGGGGACTTAAATTATAGATAATTTTATAAATTTATTCATAAAATATATAGAAAAAGTATTAATGTAAACCTATAGAAAATTTAATAATCTTTAATTTTTATAATAACATTAATCTCTAAAAAATAACATTTAAAGGTATTTTTAGAAGAAGAAAAACTATTTTGAGCTTCTAGTAAAGTGCCATTTCCGGTTATCCGATTTTCACCAAAATCTAATGGGTTCTTTCCATTACAGAAAAAGTTCAAAATACAAGGTTTCAAAATTTGAGTTAGAGTGGAGGATCCACACATACATATACACACATACATACACACAGATATCATCTTGAAAATGTGAAAATTGGATACTAGGGACCTTAAAATGTGGTCATTTACTAAAATCTCGATATGAGATTTTTAGCACGATCCCTATACCTCCCTTACCAATGGTAGCCCGAGTTAAAAAACTATGTATATATGTAGCTGCATTAATGTGAAATCAAATAATGGAAATACTATAATAAATTATAAAAAATGCTCTGTATTAACTATTGCCAATAAATATAAAGTCACTTCGAAATCAATTGTCAACAGTAAAGTTTGAAAATAATGCTATTAACAATTTATCACAACATATCTATTAATTTATCTTCTTAAGTATTTACACAACAATTCAGCAAGTCGAATTCAAAAATCTCCCACTGTTTAATGAATCACTACTTTTGTTCAATTTTATGGTTTCGGCATTAACTGATACACATTTTCAACATAGATGGTTATATATGTATACTAGTATATTAATAGCAAAAATGCAACATTGAAAGCAGGCAGATTTGTTTATTAATGTAATTGAAATTCAAAGTATCAACTACTAATACAATGTCAACTATCGGTGCTTTTGCCTTGAGATATATGTGCGCTCTCCTGAGATGATCAGATATTTAACAATTTCGGACAGATATTTCCTTAAAATTTCTTCAGGTTTTAAGCCATTTTCCCATTTTGAGTGTGATGCAAATATATCCGTTTAAAACGAAATTCCTTCAGAACAAATGAAAAGATAAAAAGTTTCTTTCGTAATTTATCTTGTTGTGAAAAATTCTTTAACAAAGTTTACAAATACGTTCGGTCGAGCACTGCATTAACAACGAACGAAAGAATATCGTTAAAACAAGCTAGAATTACTTTTCAGAACGAGCAGAAATTTTTCAGGGCAGGGTGACATCAACAAATTGGGAAAAATTTCAACAAATTCCTTTAGATTCTTATCTTGAAACTTGTTAAATACATTTTTCTCTAACTCTTAATACAAGTTTATAATTTAAAAATGACAAATATCAAGATAAAGGTAAAATAATTAACACTTGACTAAGTTTCGCAAACTTTGATTTATTATCTTTATCGCGATTTCAGCTTTTACGCCATCTTCAGAAGACTGAGAAATGCACAAGAGAATTACAAGCCTATATATATATATAGCCTGTCTCACAACTCGTGCCCTAGAGCGACTGAGAAAACACGAGACTGCACTCGGATGTGTAATTTCGAAGAAAAAAATCTAACTTAAAAGATATTCGAGAAAAGACGTCTTAAAATTGACCAATCAGGGACCTACTCCTTTAACGTGTGTTTGCCGTAATTTTACTTTACTAGGGTTTTATACAAATCAAATCTTCTTTAAAATGTGTAGGCAACTGTAGTTTTTGAAAAATGTCGGTGTCAAATTAAATTAGACAAGGTGAATAAAAAAGAGCAAATTCTTACCATGTATTCAGCCGCTGATTACTTAGAAATGATTATAATTTTCGGAGAATGTGGACGTAACGCTAGAGAGGCAGCACGAGTCTATTTGGAACGTTTTCCGGACAGAAATCTTGTGGATCATAAAGTGATATTGAGAACCACCATTTGTTGTTTTAATCTTAAAGAATTCAAATGACAATATTTTCGTTTAACACATTTTACACAGCTGCTACAACACGTTGCACTGTACGATGTAAATGATAATCTCGGATGACACCTTCGCTAACCTAAATTTGTTGACAGTGATAAGTCAACTCTAAAGTGTCAAAATTACATTAAGTCAAACAAATTTTGTAACTCACTAGTAGTATTTTTAAAACCTAACAACCAGTTTTATTTTGTAATAATATCATCACACCTCAAGATATCCTTCCGGGATTGGTGAATTAAAAAGTCTTGTAACTCCGTTATGCAAGCTGCCGCAAATTATTTTCTTCTATTTGATGGCAACCTATTGTCGTCGGCAAGTGTCAGTTTCGTCTGGGGCGCGAGTTGTGAGACTTCCTGTATATATATTTATATATATATATATATATATATATATATATATATATATATATATATATATATATATATATATATATATATATATGTATACCGTATGTCTGTCTTAAAGGTGTACATAGAAGATTAACATGTGAAATCATTTTTTTTGCAATTTCCTGCTCATCTAATTATTTTAAGCAAAAATGAATGTAGAATTTTATGCTCTAAAACTTTTATTTGACGCGTTTTTGCTTAAAATAATTAGGCAAGCAGGAAATTGCAAAAAACTGATTTCCCATGCTCTCCTATGTACACCTTTAAGATAGAAACACAGGTATAAGATTATAAACTATAATTGTTGGTCTTGGAAATACCATCCTAAGGAATAAACAAAAATTCCCTTTCGATAATATTTCCAAAATTTCCGAGTGGAGAGCATTAGTTTTTCATTACGTTTAAAGGCTTTGTATATTTCAAATGCTTCTAAGAAGTTTAATTTCGAACCTTTCTTCTTTGTAAAATTTTCAAGTTTTCAATTGAACAATTATGATTACTTTGATTAAGATGTGTGGCTAGATTAGAATCTGATTTTTTATTTTTCCAAGATCTCGTATGTTCATTAAACCTAATGAGGAAACTACTACCCGATTGACCGTTTGTGTCTGATTCATATTTGATTGTGAATATACCTTCAGACTTGCGAATTGCAATTGAGATATACAATTGATACATATATTTTATATTGCAAATCATATCGACTTATATATTGAGAAAGGTGGATATCTTTCAGCTTTCAGCAGTTTACAATATCACAAATAGGATTTATTTAATAGCATCATAAATTATATTTCACGAATTTTATTATCAGTTTTATATCCAAAACTACAAATATTTCACCATCTTTATTACTTTTATATCCGACATTTGAATCTTACAATACAGAACACATTTCTCCCAACAAAATTTTAATGATATAAATGTAATAAATTTTCAAATTTAATAACTCCTTCATATCAAAAAGTTTCCAACTTAGTAGGCGTGTTAAAACAAACGAAGTTGGAGTTAGTTCGCAAATTTCTCGGCGCTGCTAATGAAAATACGCGGACTTTATTCAGAATTTGTATTCATTAGTATTAATATGTTTTTGTTGTAAAGTTTTGCGGGGTTGAGAAGTGTTCTCCACCGATGGAGAAAATTTTCGTGATGACATTGTCTGCGACTAATACCGCGAAAAAGAAAATATGAAGAAGAGTTTCGTGTCAGCAGAGAAGTTTATTAAAGGTTTATGAATTATAAATCGTTCTATAAACATTGACAGAGACAGCTCATCAATTTTTACACGATGTATACAAGAAAACTTCTTGTTTGCTTATTTATTTTACCAATTACTAATAAATAATAAATTATTAATCAACATAAATAAATAACTGTAAAATTATTGAGCAGACAACGTACAAATAATAATTAACAAATTAACTATATTATAAACTGTTTTTATAAATAATGTATGTTTCATAAGTTTAAGCACAAATTTCTACATTTTTAACTTCTGTCGCCTTTAGGTAAGGAAGGTATTGTCTTTGGTCAAAAAATTCGGTGGTGAGTTTTTGATGAATAAGCACGTTTTAGGGTCCCTAGAATACGATTTTACTATTTTTACGATGATGTCTGTATGTGTGTGTGTGGATGTGTGAATGTGTGAATGTGTGTGTGTGTGTGTGTGTGTGTGTGTGTGTGTGTGTGTGTGTGTGTGTGTGTGTGTGTGTGTGTGTGTGTAACAAAATTTTCGTCCACGATAACTCTAATACTGCAATTCCAAAAATTATAATTCTTTTGTATTCCTCTTCGTTGCATCCACATGAAGAGCTGATTAGATTTTGGTTATAATTGGTCAACCGGAAGTACCCTCATTTGCAGATTTTAACAGTTTTTCTTGAAAAAACGATGTTAAATATAATTTTTTCACATTTAATATTATTATAAATATTAAAGAACATTGTATTCTCTATACGATTTGACTACATTTTATACTTCATATTAAATGGATATAGAGTTATAAAATTATAATGAAATTAAATTTAATAAATTAGCCAGTTATGCTAGAAACAACTACTATATTAAGAAAATTCTGATTGAAAGATGTCAGTGTCAAGTGCAATGACATATTCGTAGTATACTTGGTAGTATATTTGTGTTAGGATCTTTTTGCTCGAAATTTTCTGTATGAAATTTGTATAAAATACATACAACTGTCGAAAGGTAATGTACATACAAGAAATTTATAATCTTTTGCAAGGGACTTTATGTATGGATTTTATAGAAAATACATAGGTACGCATTTACGAAAATTCTACCGGTAGATACCGTATCTATCGACTATGTTCGAAAACACGAGTTGTAAAAAGTTACCGTGTTCGAAAATTCTTAAATATCTACCAAATCCATCTACTGGATTCATGAAGAATCTAATCTCGAAAAAAGGTAGTGATGCAAAGCGAAGCGTGTGCGGTAAAAGTGGAAATGTGTTCAAAGTAGGACTCTGCTCATTTTGTTAACTACGTTAAATTTCTAACTTGTTTTAAATTTTCAAATTTTTTTGTAAGTTATGGATCTACCTTTTTTCCACTTGCGTTCTTATAATATCGATTCCGGTAGCTATAAACTGATAAAAGCTGTTTACCGGTAACAGTTCACAGGTAGAATTTTCGTAAATACCTCATATAACTGACGGAAGGTAATGTACTGACCACATCAGATTTTTTTTGTTGTAAAAATAGGACGTGGCCAGACACCCGACCGCGGGATCGTGTTCAAAAAAATAAAGTCCCGAAGAAGCGTGGAGGACTAATTAAATCACGATACGACGAGGCATGGTTTTGTAAAGCGGGACCGTTACTTTAAAACCGTTTGAAATATGGGTTTGAAATTTAGTATGTGTATCACTAATACTTAAGACATTAATTGAGTAATTAATTGATTAATGACTTATACCAGCGGCACAAAAAATGTGGCATCAAAAGTGTAAAATGGTGTAGCTTTTGAACCATTTGAGATATAGGGTTGTAATTAAGTATGTATACCAAGTATATCTTTGGAATTAGAGTAGTTTATTAAGTAGCACAGTGGCTCTAAAAATGTGGGGCAAAATTTTTAAAAATTTCTCATTTTTAAACCGTTGGACATATAGGGTTGTAATTTAATATAAAGTGTGGGATTAAAATATGGAATATTGAAAAAAACAGCGAACACAACCGGTTTTTTACAAAACGCTAAAACACATCGATTTTAGTTAAAAAAAACACATATATATGTGCGATTTACCTTCCGACTTGCATTTGTTTTGAAGTTATGACGTCATCAAAAAAAAATTAAAATGACAATATAGATTGTTCATGATCATGTAAATAAATCATAAGGTTGCATAACAAAAATTCTGAGAAAAATCGTACTGAAAATTTAATAATAATGAATAACTTAGATACCTAGATTTCATTTTTGTTGGTATTATTGTACTTATAACTTATAAAACATGATAAATGGAAAACCAGATACAGTATAGTATATTTTTGCAATTAGAGTAAATCATTGACTAGACCCGTGGCTCTAAAAATGTTAGGCAAAATATATAAAATGGTGTTATTTTATAATCATTTGAGGTATAACGTTGTAATTTGATATGTGTACTAGTTAGTACTTGTGTAGTTTATTAAGGAGACCAGTGGCTTCAAAAATGTGGAACAAATATATAAAATATTGTCATTTTGTAAATATTTGACATATAAGGTTATGTGTACATAGTACAAGTATGTGTTTGTAATCGTTGTCAAGTAAACCAATGGTTCCATAAATTTGAAACAAAAATTTACAACTTATAAACCGTTTAAGATACAATGCTGATATTTTATACCTACAGAGTAAACCAGTTTATGTGAATTCTGATCATCCGGATCTTTTGATTATTCAGACCGTATTTTTAAAAATTATTGTTACACCTTAGCCGAGTGCCTCGCTTTTCACACCCTAGATCCAGCTTTGCAAGAGTGCACCAAAACGTCGTTACTGTAAGAGAATAAATGCTGTTTGACTGCGCGTAATTCTTAACACCTAATCTACTCCACACTCGATAAATTTCCTACATTGTATTTATATTGCCTGCGTCCACATACATTCTCGCACCCCCCTATATCTTTTATCTGGCAGTAAGTGCTATGCCCGCATGTTCTTCTGTAGGCGGCGTTTATGACTTTATTTATTTATAACCGCTCCTGGAAAAACCAAACAGACTCTGCTCCGTTCCGTTCCATCCTTCCAGGATATATTGCCGGCCTGGAGAGGGTTAAATGGAACACGCATCTCTAGCTCTACAATCCTTGTAGATGCTAGATGTTGTATCTTGTATCGATTGTGGGAACTGAGAAACGAGGGTAATGGTCACTTCAGATGATCTGTTTTGTTGCGAATAAAACTGCCACGGACGTACACTACGAAGAAATTATTATCCAAGAACTAAGGAGTACACAGTGAGAGTAGAAAATGAATATAGAGTAGGAGAAATATGGATTTATTTAATTATGTTTCGGTAATAGGTAGCTATAATCTGTGACTAACTTTCTCTACATCAAAAAATCGGATGTGGCCAGCACCTGACCTCCCGCCCATTCCATGTTTAAAATAGCAATGAGCTTTAAGCTTTAAGAGGCTGCTGCTCGAAATGTGACTTTTTCTCCCTAGTCCTGTGACTTTATTGTAAATAATAAATTATTGAAATTTGACATGATGAATAATGAAGATTTTCTTTAGTTCGCGACAGAGGCTTTTTTTGAAATAATTATTTAATAAATGAGTAATATGGTATTAAAGAAGTCAATTTGATAATTTACTAATTTCGTAACAATCTGGAGACTGTATTATTGTACCGATTTCGTTCTACTTTTGCACACTATTAGTATATTTCATTACTTAACCGCGGTGACCAAGTTTCTGGTTATGCGTTCCGTAAACAATTTCAGGATCGCGGTTCAGTTTCGGAATGTGATCCTGAAAGTTTTGATTAGCTTTTCGTGACCACGAGGACCACAAATTTTTTATGGTTGTTGTGGTCATATTCTTATTTCTTATAATTTAATAAATAATATTGTATAAACATATAATTACTATATACTATTAGTATATTCCGTAATTTAACCACGACCGTGGTTATGGTTCAAGTGGTCAGGTTATGGTTATGAAAAGTGGTTGTGATTCGGAATATCTTGGTTAATTTATGTCGGTAAAGCAGGGAACCACCGCGGTTAAGTTACGGAATATACTATATATAATGATATGTATAATATTTACGTTAGTATAAGGATAGACAAAAGTTATGTTGTCACATATTTCTAATGACGCGGTGGTTCCCTGCTTTATCGACACAAATTAACCAAGATGTTCCGAATCACAACCACTATTCAGTGATCATAACCTGACCACTTGAACCATAACCACGGTCGTGGTTAAGTTATGGAATATACTATATATATAAGCAAACCTGTAAAAAGTTCGGTACAGAGCCATATTTGTATTATTATTAATTATTACAAAATAAATTAAGTTTAAAATTCTTAATTGTAATATTTTTACCTTCCGTCACCTTTAAGTAAGGTATGTATGTGTGTGTGTGTGTGTGTGTGTGTGTGTGTGTGTGTGTGTGTGTGTATGTGTGTGTGTGTGTATGTGTGTAACAAAACTTTCGTCTGCGATAACTCTAATACTACAATTTCAAAAGTTATAATTATTTCATATTCTTCTTCGCTACATCTATATGAAGAGCTGATTATATTTTGGTTATAACTGGGCAACCGGAAGTACGCTAATTTGAAAATTTTAACAGTTTTTCTTTGAAAAAACTATGTTAAATATCATTTTTTTTACATCTAATGTTATTATAAATATTAAAGAATATTTTATTCTCTATACGATTCGACTGCATTTTATACTTCATATTAAATGGATATATAGTTAAAACATATTAAAGAAATTAAATTTCATAAAGTAGCCATCTATGGAAACAGCTACTATATTAAGAAAATTCTGATTCAAAGATGTCAGTGTCAAGTGCAATTGACATAGTATGTTTGTGTAATAATTTAACTAGAAATATAGGATTTTTGCTAGAAATTTTCTGTTTGGAATTTGTGCAAAATACATACAACTGCCGGAAGATAATGTACAAGAAATGGAATCTTTTGCAAGGAACTTTCTGTATGAAATTTTTACAGCGTGATCAAGAATGGCTGAAGCATGCCGCTCCATACAATTTTGACATTTGCTGCTTACTTAATATGACAGCATTACTATGTCCATGAGCGCGTTTCGAATTTTGCTAGCTGTCATAATAATACGGCTAAGAACAGTCTTGTTACGTTCAGCTGAACGAAAATATGCAGCAAAAATAAATTTGTCACACTGTTAAAATCCATAATGAAAACAAATATCAAATGAATCAACGTAAGGCAATGATATTAATCAAATGTCATGCAGCTGTCATCATCTGTCATATGTGGAATATAGTTTTGACGAATTATGAAAAATTGAAATATAATTTTGACATTATTGTAGAACAAAAATTGTCACGTGACCTTCAGCCATTTTTGGTCACTCTGTATAAATTACATAGAACGGACGGAAGGTAATATGCTTGCCACATCTGATTTTTTATGGTTTAGATTACGAAATTTTGAAATGTGACTAATAAGTTATTAATATATAAACATTACCTCCCTTATCTATGGCGGGAGGTAAAAAGGAGTAGAAATAACGCAGAAAATGCTTTAGATCTAATGCAGAAAATAAAGTTTTCGGCGTTGATTTCAAAATATAAACAGTGAGAAAATATTTTTCATTTTACGTATCTGCTAAATTGTCCGGATTATCGCAATACAAAATAATACCGATTTAACAAACAATTACTCACATCGTAACTTTGAAATACCTATTAACTATTTGCCTATTTACTTCCTACAAGCGAAACGCGTTGTTCGCAAATGTGGTGGATCAAAAGTCACTTCTGTGACACATTAATGTATTATTAGGCATGTAATTATGCTACACATCACACACGGTGTTTGGAATTCTATGACCTAATTATCAAACTGTCAATGGTTTCAGAAAAGCTGAAGATTTGTTCAGTTTAATATGGACCAGTGTTTATTGACAATAATTACCTATTAAACACTAATTCATCATTGTTGTTATCAATACGTAAATACTCTAATTGTTAGCTGTCAATTACAATTCGATGGAGATATGTGAATTTGAAATTGTTTGAAGTACACTGAGGTACATTCACAATCAAATTTAAACCTAACCTAGTTTCGTGCTGGCTTAAAGTTATAAGTAGCCTATTTTATCCAAAATCTACTATGTTATTCCCATTGATATAAAAGTGGTATATGCCAAATTTTAAAAGTTTTGAATTACATTTTAAAATATTTTTTCATTAAAATCTATTATAGGCTTCAAATAAAGTACCACTTCTGGAAATTATGTAATGACCAAAAAGGGAGGTCCACACCTAGATGTTATAGTAGTCCTAAATACAAAATTTCAACTTTCCACAGCTTATCGTTTTTGAGTTATGCGAGAGTACAAAATTAGTTAAAATGGATTCAGAAATGGTCAAAATGGATATTTTCGTTGAAATCTGTGAAACCGAAACTTTTCGTGATTACAATACTGTACAAAGAAGTAAAAATTCAGATAGATAGATAGATGTCAATGTCAAGTGCAATTGACATAGTATGTTTGTGTTATAATTTTACTGAAAATATAGAATCAATTGTATAAGAAACTTCTGTATGAAATTTGTACAAAATACATTGAACTAAGGGAATGTGATGTGCTGGCCATATCAAATTTTTGTTATTTTAAAATTCTTTTTACCTTCCGTCACCTTTAGGTAAGGAAGGTATTGTCTTTGATCAAAAAAATCGATGATGAGTTTTCAATGAACAAGCACGTTTTAGGTTCCCTAGGATGCGATTTTACTATTTTTACGATGATGTCTATATGTATGTATGTATGGATAGGTGTATGTATGTATGTGGGTGTGTGACGATTTTTTCGGATCGCATAACTTAAATACCACCTTTCCAAAAATTATAATTTTTACGTATTCCTTTTCTTTACATCTATATGAAGAGCTGATTAGATTTTGGTTACAATTGGTCAATCGGAAGTACCCTAATTTAAAGATTTTAACAGTTTTTCTTGAAAAAACAGTGTTAAATATAATTTTTTCACATATAATGTTATTATAAATATTAAAGAATATTTTATTCTCTAAGATTTGATTACATTTTATACTTCATATTCAATGGATATAGACTAATAAATTTATAAAGAAATTAAATTTCATAAAGCAGCAAGCTGTGCTATAACCATGGAAACATCTACTGTATATTAAGAAAATTCTGATTGACAAATGTCAGTGTCAAGTGCATTTGACAGTATGTTTGTGTTATAATTTTACTGGAAATATATAATCTCTTACAAAAAACTTTCTGTGTGGAATTTGTATAAAATACATAGAACTGAAGATAATGTACTGAAAATATGGAATCTTTTACAAGAAAATCTCTGTGTGGAATTTTTACAATATACACAGATCTGACGGAAGGTATTGTGCTGGCCACATCAGATTTTTAATTAATTATTTCCGAAAATGAAAACGAAATATAATTTTTTTGTTATAACCATGAAAAATATTGCATATACTTTCATTTAAAATACTTTTTAAAAATATGAAACCGGCTCATTGTCTCTTTCTCACTATGTGAACTTTTCTACAGTGCTATAATGTTAAACAACGACACACGTGAATGCTAGAGTTTTTAAAAATGCAACAGGGACGTGACTTTACTAGAATTTTAAAAGGGTGTGGTTTACAATTACTCAGGAGGGTACTTCAGAAAAGACTTGAGTTTTATTGATGACGGGGCGAAATAAACTTCGTAATATAATACACATTTTTAGTACCACTGGTTTGATAGCTAATTATCATAAAATAGTACTATTATTAATTTTAAACTAGGTATAGAATATTATCAATTATTTAGATCAATAATTTTCAATAATATTTTTCCATTTCATTCATTTTTTACCTTCCGTCACCTTTAGGTAAGGAAGGTATTGTCTTTGGTCAAAAAATTCGATGATGAGTTTTTACTCAATAAGCACGTTTTAGAGTCCCTAGAATACGAATTTACTATTTTTACGATGATGTCTGTATGTGTGTGTGTGTGTGTGTGTGTGTGTGTGTGTGTGTGTGTGTGTGTGTGTGTGTGTGTGTGTGTGTGTGTGTGTGTGTGTGTGTGTGTGTGTGTGTGTGTGTGTGTGTGTGTGTGTGTGTGTGTGTGTGTGTGTGTGTGTGTGTGTGTGTGTGTGTGTGTGTGTGTGTGTGTGTGTGTGTGTGTGTGTGTGTGTGTGTGTGTGTGTGTGTGTGTGTGTGTGTGTGTGTGTGTGTGTGTGTGTGTGTGTGTGTGTGTGTGTGTGTGTGTGTGTGTGTGTGTGTGTGTGTGTGTGTGTGTGTGTGTGTGTGTGTGTGTGTGTGTGTGTGTGTGTGTGTGTGTGTGTGTGTGTGTGTGTGTGTGTGTGTGTGTGTGTGTGTGTGTGTGTGTGTGTGTGTGTGTGTGTGTGTGTGTGTGTGTGTGTGTGTGTGTGTGTGTGTGTGTGTGTGTGTGTGTGTGTGTGTGTGTGTGTGTGTGTGTGTGTGTGTGTGTGTGTGTGTGTGTGTGTGTGTGTGTGTGTGTGTGTGTGTGTGTGTGTGTGTGTGTGTGTGTGTGTGTGTGTGTGTGTGTGTGTGTGTGTGTGTGTGTGTGTGTGTGTGTGTGTGTGTGTGTGTGTGTGTGTGTGTGTGTGTGTGTGTGTGTGTGTGTGTGTGTGTGTGTGTGTGTGTGTGTGTGTGTGTGTGTGTGTGTGTGTGTGTGTGTGTGTGTGTGTGTGTGTGTGTGTGTGTGTGTGTGTGTGTGTGTGTGTGTGTGTGTGTGTGTGTGTGTGTGTGTGTGTGTGTGTGTGTGTGTGTGTGTGTGTGTGTGTGTGTGTGTGTGTGTGTGTGTGTGTGTGTGTGTGTGTGTGTGTGTGTGTGTGTGTGTGTGTGTGTGTGTGTGTGTGTGTGTGTGTGTGTGTGTGTGTGTGTGTGTGTGTGTGTGTGTGTGTGTGTGTGTGTGTGTGTGTGTGTGTGTGTGTGTGTGTGTGTGTGTGTGTGTGTGTGTGTGTGTGTGTGTGTGTGTGTGTGTGTGTGTGTGTGTGTGTGTGTGTGTGTGTGTGTGTGTGTGTGTGTGTGTGTGTGTGTGTGTGTGTGTGTGTGTGTGTGTGTGTGTGTGTGTGTGTGTGTGTGTGTGTGTGTGTGTGTGTGTGTGTGTGTGTGTGTGTGTGTGTGTGTGTGTGTGTGTGTGTGTGTGTGTGTGTGTGTGTGTGTGTGTGTGTGTGTGTGTGTGTGTGTGTGTGTGTGTGTGTGTGTGTGTGTGTGTGTGTGTGTGTGTGTGTGTGTGTGTGTGTGTGTGTGTGTGTGTGTGTGTGTGTGTGTGTGTGTGTGTGTGTGTGTGTGTGTGTGTGTGTGTGTGTGTGTGTGTGTGTGTGTGTGTGTGTGTGTGTGTGTGTGTGTGTGTGTGTGTGTGTGTGTGTGTGTGTGTGTGTGTGTGTGTGTGTGTGTGTGTGTGTGTGTGTGTGTGTGTGTGTGTGTGTGTGTGTGTGTGTGTGTGTGTGTGTGTGTGTGTGTGTGTGTGTGTGTGTGTGTGTGTGTGTGTGTGTGTGTGTGTGTGTGTGTGTGTGTGTGTGTGTGTGTGTGTGTGTGTGTGTGTGTGTGTGTGTGTGTGTGTGTGTGTGTGTGTGTGTGTGTGTGTGTGTGTGTGTGTGTGTGTGTGTGTGTGTGTGTGTGTGTGTGTGTGTGTGTGTGTGTGTGTGTGTGTGTGTGTGTGTGTGTGTGTGTGTGTGTGTGTGTGTGTGTGTGTGTGTGTGTGTGTGTGTGTGTGTGTGTGTGTGTGTGTGTGTGTGTGTGTGTGTGTGTGTGTGTGTGTGTGTGTGTGTGTGTGTGTGTGTGTGTGTGTGTGTGTGTGTGTGTGTGTGTGTGTGTGTGTGTGTGTGTGTGTGTGTGTGTGTGTGTGTGTGTGTGTGTGTGTGTGTGTGTGTGTGTGTGTGTGTGTGTGTGTGTGTGTGTGTGTGTGTGTGTGTGTGTGTGTGTGTGTGTGTGTGTGTGTGTGTGTGTGTGTGTGTGTGTGTGTGTGTGTGTGTGTGTGTGTGTGTGTGTGTGTGTGTGTGTGTGTGTGTGTGTGTGTGTGTGTGTGTGTGTGTGTGTGTGTGTGTGTGTGTGTGTGTGTGTGTGTGTGTGTGTGTGTGTGTGTGTGTGTGTGTGTGTGTGTGTGTGTGTGTGTGTGTGTGTGTGTGTGTGTGTGTGTGTGTGTGTGTGTGTGTGTGTGTGTGTGTGTGTGTGTGTGTGTGTGTGTGTGTGTGTGTGTGTGTGTGTGTGTGTGTGTGTGTGTGTGTGTGTGTGTGTGTGTGTGTGTGTGTGTGTGTGTATGTGTGTGTGTGTAACAAAATTTTCGTCTGCGATAACTCTAATACTACAGTTACAAAAATTATAATTTTTTCGTATACTTCTTCGTTACATCCATAGGAAGAGCTGATTAGATTTTGGTTACAATTGGTCAACCGGAAGTACCATCATTTGAAGATTTTAACAGTTTTTCTTGAAAAAACTATGTTAAATATAATTTTTTCACATTTGATGTTATTATAAATATTAAAGAATATTTTATTCTCTATACGATTTGACTGCATTTTATACTTAATATTAAATGGATATTGAGTTAAAAAATTATAAAGAAATTAAATTTCATAAAGTAGCCATACCTGTGGAAACAACTACTATATTAAGAAAATTCTGATTGAAATATGTCAGTGTCAAGTGAAATTGACATAGTGTCTGTTTTATAATTTTACTGGAAATATAGGATCTTTTGCTTTCTCTATGGAATTTGTATAAAATACATACAACTGCTTTAAGGTAATGTACAAGAAATAATAATAATAAATCTTTTATTTCTGCAGATACATTACACTGTATATAGAAAACGTCACAAAATAATAATTTTCTGTATGAAATTTGCGTAAAATACATGCAACTGCCGGAAGCTAATGTACAAGAAATAGAATATTTAATTTAGCAAGGAACTTTCCGTATGAAATTTGTACAAAATATATAGAACTGACGGAAGGTAATGTGCTGGCCACATCAGATTTTTTAATATTTAAAACACTGGAACATTGCCAATAATATAATTATACATATAAAATTAATTTCTTTTATCGTAATGTTGATTCCCGCATTACGTACTAAAGAAACAAAGCGGGCTGTGGCCAGTCATTAGTTTTGTTTCATTGCAAATGAATGTCGTTCTTTGTGTCGCGATTTCTATCAAAAATTCGTAGTAAATATATGAAAATCAATTATAAACTATAGTATATCGTGTTTAGAATTTAATTATTTTTCTAACGATATAAATATAATATCTAAAAAGTGTTAGAACTTTGTGTTACGTGCTAATAATTTGTGTTAGAATCAAAGAAACATTTGACTGAAGTAAACTAAAATAGTGTTTAAGATATTTTTATTTTACTTTTACAGTGTTTTGTGCTGAACTAAACATTGAAATCGACAAATCAACAAAATCTACGTGTATCCAGACACCAGAGTACAACAGCAAGGCATATAAGGTAGGAAAAACACATTCTTTTTTAATAATAATAATAAATATGTACATTGAATTTTATGTGTTTGATGAGATAAATAGACATATTTTTACATTTCGAAGTAAAAAATTATGTTGGTATTCTCAATATTTTACTAGCAAGTGTACATTGGTTAATATTGCAATAAGTATTTTTGGTTTTATGGTATGACATTGGTCGAATGATGTCGATTTATTTCTACAGTTATAGATTGGTGTTCCTGTAAATAAAATGCAGCGATTTATTTAATAATATTAGTAATGTTATAAATGACGATTAAATGTTAGCGCTGAAAATTAGAATATTAAAACACATTTATCACCCAAACCGGTATATACAGTATTAATACAAAAATAATAACAAATCTAGATGACCGTCGCCTGGCCGAACCCGGTCACGCGGAATCCTCCTTCACGCCGTGATTATTTCTGTAAAAGAATTAACACATGAGAAATACTCAGTGAGGAGGCAATCATTTCTGAAAGGTTCAGGCATTCTCACATCGTACACACATGTTGGCAACTACGGGCAGTACCGCCAGTTACTACGGAACCTCTGCCGCTTCGGTGGTGATCCGGGAACACATCCACAGAGATCACTACAGCCCAAACTGCTGCTAACGTTGGCGACCCAGAAGCGGGTCACTACAGCCTTTCCCTGCTGCTGCCGCTGGCGACCCCCGGGTCCACACGGGCGGCCACTACGGAACCTCTGCCGCTTCGGTGGTGATCCGGGAACACATCCACAGGGATCACTACAGCCCTAACTGCTGCTACCGTTGGCGACCCAGAAGCGGGTCACTACAGGTCTCCCTTCTGCTACCGTTGGCGACCCTCGGGTTCACACGATGCGGCCACTACAGTACCCAGTACTGCTCACACGCACACTCATACACACGCTAGATTAACTCTCTCACACCTGAATCACTATAATATCGATGTTCTCACACTGAAATCTAGAAATAAACTGAAATAAAATACGTGAATACCAGTATCATTAAATGTAGCTCTTATCCAACAGCATCGGTTACGTACCTAAATAGCTAATTAGAGACAAAACATAATAAATTTAATAAAAATAATCTTACGCAAAATAATATCTGTGACAGTAATACTTTCAAAGTCAAAAATAAAAGTATGTAATTTTTTCAACTGTAGTTTAGATGAGGTGTTAGCAAATTACTCGCGATCAGTCATACAGATTATAAAATGTACGCAAACTGTGAGAAATTTTCAAGTTTTTTTAACTAGTTTCAAATACAGATTTTAAACTGAAATAATATTTATTTATTTCTATAAAAAAATGGTATAACCCCATATAAGAAAATCTGGTGTGGCCAACACAATACCTCCCGCCATTTACAGCACGAGTCATAAAAAATATTAAGTTAATCCTTATTTTTGGATTAGCGATTTTACTCTAATTTTGACAGTTTATTTCTTAAAATATAGTCTAATCTAATCCAAGTAACTACCTTTTTTTAAACCGCTCAACAGGATTAAATCCCAATTACAGTGTAAGTTCACATTCACACATCCATGCCTTAGTGGGATTCGAACCCAGAGCCCCGAGGGCACTCATGCCATGAGGCGTTGCTCTAACCATTGAGCCACCGGAGCTATAATAAAATAAAGATTAAATTTTAAATACCGGGATAGAATAGAATTCACCCGTGGAATTCTCTAATCCAAAAATGAGGATTTTTGTGAATCGTTAATTTTTATTATTCTAAATACATACCTACATATTTACTTATGCTGGAAAATTTATTGAATTCCTTTTCTATTATTCTATTTACTTTTTTCTTTTTACAACGTTACTAATATTATTTTGAAATGGTTAGTTCTTTGATAGTGACATTTATCTGTCAGTTACATACATACTGCGTTTTGTTTGTTTAAAGCGTAAGCTCTGGGATTTAAATTATAGATAATTTTATAAATTTATCCATTTAACTTTTTAATCTGCAAAACATATGTCAAAGTCAATGTTGTGTGATTTGTCACTCGTTCGATATTCAACATAGCATGTTCTTATCTTATCATCTGCTTCATTCGGTGGCCCATTAAACAAAACAAAGATAAAAGGCGAATTCTATTCCTGCTACTTCGTATTTTCTCCTCTAGGAGAGTGGATGGCAGCACTAGCGATTCCAGATCGAAGAAGCGTCGAAAGCTATCTATCGGTAATGGATGTATTTTCTTTCATTCTTTTCCTTTCTCTTTCGTTTGTTTCATTTTCTACAATTCGTAACTTTGCCTAACATCAAAGTCATCTGCCATTAATGTTGTTTTCGCAGAATTACTACAGGATTAATTAAGGAAATTGCTTAAAGACTGCTAACTTCAAATAAAGAAAGAAACCAACAAAATAACAATATGTACAATATAATAAAGTAAAAATAAGATATGTATTTGTAATATTTTTTCAAATCCATGGCTATCGCTACAAGTGAACAATACTTATAAAATATCAAATGTGGTTTTACAGATTACAAAACGAACAAAATAAAATGTAAGAATTTTATCTGAAACATTTATACCAACCTGGAAATTCTACCGGAAACATTAAAAAATATCTGGAGTAGCTAACACAATACCTCTCGCCATTTACAGCCCGAGTCACAAAAAATATTAAGCTAAGCCTTAATTTTGGATTGCGATTTTACTCTAATTTTAGTAGTTTATTTCTTAAAATATAGTATAATCTAATCCAAGTAACTATCGTTTTACCTTCCGTCACCTTTAGGTAAAGAAGGTATTGCCTTTGGTCAAAAAATTTGGTGATGAGTTTTTAATCAATAAGCACGTTTTAGGGTTCCTAGAACACGATTTTACTATTTTTACGATGATGTCTGTATGAGTGTGTGTGAGAGTATGTGTGTGTCTGTATGTGACAAAAATTTGGTCTGCGATAACACTAATACTACAATTCCAAAAATTATAATTCTTTCATATTTCTCTTCGCTACATCCATATGAAGTGCTGATTAGATTTTGATTATAATTGGTCAACCGGAAGTACCTATATTTGAAGATTTTAACAGTTTTTCTTGAAAAAATAATGATAAATATCATTTTTTTACATTTAATGTTATTATAAATATTAAAGAATATTTTATTCTCTATACGATTTGACTGTATTTTATACTTCATATTAAATGGATATAGAATTAAAAAATATAAAGAAATAAAATTTTATAAATTAGCTAGCTATGCTATAACTATGGAAACAACTATTATATTAAGAAAATTCTGATTGGAAGATGTCAGTGTCAAGTGCAATTGACAGAGTATGTTTGTGTTGTATGGAATTTGTATAAAACACATACAACTGTCGGCAGGTAATGTACAAGAAATAGAATCTTTTGCAAGGAACTTTCTGTACGAAATTTGTACAAAATACATGGAACTGACGGAAGGTAATGTACTGGCCACATCAGATTTTTTGATATTAAAATGTAGATTAAATTTTAAATATCAGGATAGAATAGAATTCACTAATCCAAAAATGAGGATTAGCTTAAACTTTTTTGTGAATCGTTAATTTTTATTTATCTAAATAAATAAATAAATAAATATATCATCACGGCTTATTACCCATTGCTGGGTGTGCCAATCTGCTTAGTACACAGATATCGGTAATGATGAAATATTTGCACCGTGAGGGCGCTTACATATTTACTTATGCTGGAAACTGTATTGAATTCTTTTCCTATTGTTCTATTTACTTTTTACTTCCCGCTACCCTTCGTATTTATATGTCAGATACATTTGAGATATGAACTGTGTAACCAAAGATTTGTGTTTGCTGTTTGTTTAAAGCGTAGGCTTCGGGATTTAAATTATAGATAATTTTATAAATTTATACATAAAATATCTAGAAAAAGGATTAATGCAAATCTGTAGAAAATTTAATAATCTTAATCTTAAAGGTACTTTTCGAGGAAAATATATTTTTAGCTTTTGCGGTTATATGATTTACACCAAAATTTAATGCCTTTTTTTCATATTAGAATAAGGCAGAAATACAAGGTTTCAAAATTTTCTGACTGATAATGTATGAGTTAGAGCGGAGGATCCACACATACATACACATACACAAAGACATCTTTGTAAAATGTTAAAATTGGATTTTAGGGACCTTAAAACGTGCTCATTAACGGTATACGATTTTTAGCACTATCCCTATACCGCCCTTACCAAGAGTAGCGGGAGGAAAAAAACGATCGTGCAAAAATATATCTAAAACTATGTTGTATTTATATTTACCCTGAAAAAGGTACATATAAGCGTATACCGAAACATCGGTTTTAAATAATAAAAATGCTGTATAACTGAGATTCGAGTAATTGTGACAACAAAAATAAAATTATTCCTATTTTGACTTATAATCTAACTGCCCTTGTCAGCAATATATGCTTCCTTATAAATTCACGCCCCTGCCGCTGGCATGCTGTAAATTTCTTCCAGACGTAATGATGTTCTTATTGCTCTGGACTACTCCGGGCGTTATAAATAGGGGTTGTTCTACTGGCCTTGAATCGTGGCCAGAGGCAAAAAAAACTATCGAACTTGATGCACAATCTTTTTAAGGAAAGAGTGGTCAGTGAAAGACGATCGCAAAAACTCCTGCAACAGCTGAATTGGATTTAGGGGATGAAAAAGATCTTTGTCAGAGTTTTGAAACTGAAATAACACAAGAAATAATAGTGGATTTTTCAGTTTTTAATAAAATACAGAAATAGAATTTTTTTAAAGCTACATGAAATGTAAATTTCGAGGATGTTGAGATGTGTGTAAATTCCGTAGTGCTTATTATATTATTTTCGCGCTGCCGGCAAATTAAGCAAAAAATGTGACGTCAAAGTACATACATTGCCTAATTTTATTTATTTAAAAATGCAGGTGGTAGACACTGTTTTCCTATTGGCTGTGAATGACGCCAATTTATAAAAATAAATTACTCAAATAAAATTATTACTCAGAAAAACATTGCATAAACTTGAATCTAAAATACATTTTGAAAAATGTATTCATATGTTATTATTTTCTTTCAATCTAAACAGTTACCTATGTTTGGTGCTATTTGATAAAGTATAAACAGGGAAGTAAAAATATAACCACTATAACCAAACAATACTGTTGATATTTATCATTTATTTATTATTCCCTAACATTTATGTTGAATTTTATACCTGATGTATGCATTGTGAAAAGAAAATTTGATATAGATAAAGCCGCAAGGGTTATTACTGCATCAAATTTATTATTATTTATTCATTACTTTACTGATGCTTTGCTGCTATTATTGTCCTAGGAATAATAAAATAGCTATTTAACGATTATGTGTGTGTGTGTGTGTGTGTGTGTGTGTGTGTGTGTGTGTGTGTGTATTTGTGTGTGTGTGTGTGTGTGTGTGTGTGTGTGTGTGTGTGTTTGAGTGTTTGTGTGTATATGTGTGTGACGATTTTTTCGTCCACGATAACTCTTATATCAAACTTCCAAATATTTCTATTTGTATTTAAGCTTTCTGCATTCTTGTAAAGAGTTGATTAGAATTTGGGTAAAATTGGATAACCGGAAATGATACTTTACTTGAAGCCCATAACAGTTTTTAATGAAAAACTATATTAATATATAATCCAAAACTTTTAATTTTTAGTATTTAAGACTTTTATATCAAGGGGAATAATATATTAGATTTTAGCTAAATACTAAATACTTTACTTGAAGCTCTGAACAGATTTTCGTGAAAAATATATTATGATATATTCAAAAACTTTAAAAATTTGGTATTTAAGACTTTTATTTGAAAGAGAACGACATGTTAGATTTTTTCTAAAATTGATAAACGGGAAGTGATACTTTATTTGAAGCTCTGAACAGATTTTCGTGAAAAAAAATATATTAAAACATGATCCAAAACTTCTCAAATTTGGTTTTTGGTTTAGTGAATAAGCACTTTTTAAGGTCCCTAGAATCCGATTATAACATTTTTACGATGCTGTCCGTATGTGTGTGTGGATGTGCGGATGTGTGTGTGGATGTTGGATCTACGATTTCTCAAATACTATAAGACTTAAGACATTTTTAACTACGGACTCCTCAATCTAACAATAATGGGAAGAGTTGATTAAGTTTTGGTAACAATTGGACAACAGGAAGTAGTAGTTACAAGAAAAAAATCATCTAAATATTATTTATCGAAAATTTATGTAAATACTTATATTAAAGAACATTAAATTCTTTATTCGATAAATATAAATTCATTATTATATCTTCTATAGATTTAGAGATAAAGAAATGCATATAAAATAATTTTATGTAAAAATTCTCAGATCAAACTACTTCAAGGCAAGAAATTCAAATGTTTGTAATTGACACATAAAAACAAAACTCGTGTATAATATAAAACAACATTAGATTTTGACTATACCTGTATGATAAATCGGAAGTGGTACTAATTTCGAGCTCTTAAATTTTCGAGAAAAAACAATAAAGTATAATCCAAAATTTGGTATTACAGACTTTTCTATTTATTGGAACAAGAAATTAGATTTTGTTTACAAACGATCAACCGGAAGTGATACTTTACTTAAAGCTCATTGCTATTTTAAACATGGAATTAGCGGGAGGTCATGTGCTGGCCACATCAGATTTTTTTACCACTTTGGAACACTCCTCATGTGCTTCCAATCTTGTCTTGCCGATTTTTAATTGATGGAAAATCAGACGAGGCAGCTAAAGATACTTTCAGAAAATAGTTCCCAGGAGTGTTGTACAAAATCTGGAACAAGTGTGTAAATGCGGGATGGATGTAATTTAAAGGAAATAAATGAAAAATGTTGTACCTTTTTTCAACAAAATTTTATTAACTAATTCCGGTAACATTTTGACTACCTCGTATTGCAAGCAACGAGGAAAGAGAAACATCCCTAATCTTTTGCGGTGTATATACATACTACAGAAAGTACCTTAACTCTCCGATATCTGTAGCACATGCGTTTAGGTTGTTCGGGTTTTAATGGTCCTCTGAGTGGTTCTCGGTCCTCGACACTCTTTGGATTAAATAAGATAAGAGTAAATCTCTCCAAAGGACACGTGTCCTCTCTTCAACACTTCAGGTTTGTTTCAGGCCAGCCAATTGGTCCTGATGGGTTCTCAACTACTGAAATACTTATGAGCTGAAGGTTAGTTCACGTTAGCCGCACTCCAGACAAAATTAGAACTTTGGGATAATAAAATCTTTTATTTATCTTTTAACAATACGGAGAAGAAAAAGTTTTCGAAAAGCCGTGAATTCGTGGGCAAATATTTTTGTTCGTACTTTTTTACCATTATAAATTGCAGAAGAGAATTATTATACAGGGTGTTATTTATGTAAGCTTAACTGATGGTAGAGGTAGAACTAACCCCATATATCGGGCAATAATTTTTATTTTACATGTTTTCTACAAGAACTGGAACCCCTAAAACTGACCAACTATACTCTGTTTCATCAAAACCCGACGCCTCTCACTTAAGGTACATTCACAAATGAAAATTAGGTTTATATTCATGGCTTATATTTTAGATTTAAAGACCTTGGCCGCATATTATGTTATAACTCCATTCACACTTCAGAATTTTCTGTCTCTAAAGGTGCATTCACAAATGAAAATTAGGTTTATGGTTTTTGTTTAGGTTTAAGTAAGTCATTCATAATTGTAAGTTTAAATTACCTGAAAATTAGTTTTGATATATACAGACATTTAGGTAAATGCTTCAAAAACAAGATTACATTATCGGTAGAGCAGTACTCAAAATTGAGCAATTAAGTTATGACAGTATCCATGTTCTTCTCGCATTAGTTTAAAAAGCCGAATCCACCAAGTGGATACTAAATGAAGATGGGTGTATATATCTATATCATTTCAGACTCGTTCTCATTGGTGAAGTTTGTGACGTCATACTAAATCATAAACCTAAAGTTTGGACCTTGCATAGTTTAGCTTTATGATTTGGATTTAGAGAACCTAAATTCTGAAGTGCGAATGGAGTCATTACATAATATGCGACCAAAGTCTTTAAATTTAAAGTATAAACCATAAATCTAAACCTAATTTTTATTTGTGAATGCACCTTCAAGGTGACAAAGAAACCCAAAATTTCACCCCTCATAAATAAGATTGTGAATACGGTCACTGTACAAACCGAGAAATATACAGTTAAAATCTTTTAATGTATTTTGACTATATAAATTTCGCTAAACGTTGTATCACGTTATTCTTGTTTCATTTGTAAACAACTGAAGTAAAATGTGCCATCCGTGGAGTGATTTTGCGGACGAAGAAAATAATCTAATATTGAAGGAGAATATATATGTATATATATATATATATATATATATATATATATATATATATATATATGAAATAAGAGCATTAAATTTAACCATTAATGTAACTCGACAAGAGCAACAATATTTTTTTAATAACATTTTTAGATTTTGAGTTAAAATTCTTTAAAGATTTGCTGCATATTTCGTTACCCGCTCATGGAGAACAAATGGCTGCTGCCGTATTCAAGTGGGATAAACTGCTCAAAAATTTAATGTACTTATTTCATTTACATATATATATATATATATATATATATATATATATATATATATATATATATATATATATATATATATATATTTAAATTAATAAAAATTAAATAGCGGGAGATTTGGTGTTGGCAAGAAAAACTGTTAAAATCTTTAAATGTGGGTACTTTCGGTTGACCAATTATAACCAAAATCTAATAAGCTCTTCATATGGATGTACCGAAGAGAAATACGGAAGAATTATAATTTTTGGAAGTGTAGTACTAGAGTTATCGCAAAGGTAAAAAATAATAATACCGAAACAAAATTATCCAACACATGTAAATACTGTTTTAAATATATCTAAGAGGTCGCGGTGTGGTAGTGCTTTACTGTCTCTCTCTTCGAGCTTATCGTCTTTGTCTAAAGAGGTTACTTCAAAATTTAGTAGATGGTAAAATTGTAAAATCATAAACCCCCTTTACGAACATCGTATGGGGTCTCGTGGCCGCGTGCCTGAGTGTCAGGTCAAGAATCTGGGGAACCGGGTTCGATCCCGACAGACGCAAAATATTTCCTATTTTTAAATGGCACAAAATTGACCCCTGTGTTGCACTCTCCACGCCAGTAATGAGTGCCCGTTAGGTGATACCTGGTAAGCGCCCGCACGGTGAAAATATATCGTCTTTACCGATATCTGTGTACAAAGCAGATTGGCACACCCAGCAATGGGTAATAAGCCGTGATGATATATTTATTTATTTATTTTATTTACGTACATCGTCACGAATAATACATTTATTATTGCGCAATTACACTTTTACGAGAAGAATGCCATCATGGACGCCCGCAGACTTTTTTACAAGGTGGGTCGAAATTTTTGTTTTAAGAAAAAAAATGCGCGTGTTTTATGCAAAGTAAGATAATATAGAGTTCTTTACAATGAAGCAAATTTATCAAAGTCTTAAAAAATTAAAATCAATATTTTATGTCGAAAATGCGTATGTACGCTCTAAAAGCGTAGAATTGCCCCTTCTACTAGGCTTTATGATGCGAGATGCGAGCATAAGCAATAACTACAGAAACAGACAATCTGAAAATACAATGTTGCATTAAATTAAAATATATTACTGAGTAACAATATAATTATTCTATTGAACTGCTCAAAATAAAATGTATAATAATTAAATGTTAATTAAATCGCGCTCCTCACAAAATACGGCAACCCTAATCATACGTAAGTACTTTTAATATAAATAAATACGAGTATGCAATGTCTATTCATTATTTACTTTTCTATTTCTTTATTTCTATATAACAGTAAAATCGATAATTGTGAAAGTTTTGAGAATAACGTGATCATAAAATGATTAGAATAAACTACGGCATATTAAAGAAAATACAACATCGAAGATAATGTAATATAATAACAGTACATAACATAATTTACTCATTCTGACACTTCAGCCATTTCGTACTTAGTAATAGATAGTATGTAATAAATTTTTGTTTAAAATATAAGAAAATATTACCAATAATTATTAAAAAATACAATGATACATTGAAATGAAAAAATAAAATTATAATTTTATTTTTAAAAATGGATACAGTCCATAAATGAAAGGGGGGTCAGTTGACCCTTTCGACCCCCCTTGTGGGCGCCTATGAATGCCATACCTACGTTTCCGCACCATGATAAATTTATTTTTAGGTTATCGAATCCCTACGCTATTTTGTAGTCTAGCATCGTCTGAGTCCGTCCCTCGGGATGTCGGGATTCATCATACTTCCACCTCGTCTCTCCTTCTCGTAGGACAGTCGTACCCCTCACCCCTCTTACCTAATGGACATTAATACAATTACCCTAGATCACGCAGACCGACTAACAACATTCAAACTGGTCGACCCTTAGGCTGCCCTCTCCTGTCCATGCAAAACCTGATGCAATCGTTATTGCGAAACCTGAATGAAGGGTTCATTACACCCCAAACAACTCACAGATGCTACCCGGAAACACATGAGGAAATAAACTGATAAAACAGACAGTTGAACAGCGAATAACAATCAATGTTTTACGGGGGATACGGGACTATAAACCTTTCAAGGGTAAAAAACTTTTAAGAGTGTCTGTTGAAAATCAACAGTATTTCAGAAAGGTTCACCCTAAATATTTTACACCTTTGTTAGATAGAGAAACGAGCTTCCTTCTCTCTTCAGTGGATAAAGTTTTTATAAACAACAGAAACAATTGAAATCCTTCATAGATTATCTATTAATTGTTAATAATAAATTTCTTCTTGCCGCATATTTTCGTTCAGCTGAACATAACGAGACGGTTCTTGTATGACAAGGCGAGGGTAAGAGCAATAATAGATAAATAACTTTTTATAAACTTTTCTAAATTATAGTTTCAATATTCATATTTTAACTCTGTTTATCTATTTAAGTCAAAATTCAGTTTAGAAATTCTTATCTTATTATGATAGTCACGACATTTATTTGTTGATAATTAAGTCTGGAAATTATTATGTATACGTGCGTGACTTTGAATGCCCTAGCCTATGCACCCCGTACCCCTAACATAATCCTGTCCTGAAGATAGCGTTTTGTTTTTTAGTTAGTCGACATTAGATAGTCATGGGATAAACATGTAAGAGTCTAGTTGGGTTCGTCGAGTCGTGCAGACGTCTTGTTGACGAAAAATGTAGTGTATTTTAGTTTTGGGGCGCGTGTTAAACGCTTGCCCGCTGGGTTACGGAATGTAACAGTTTAGGACTTGCTTAGTTGTGTTGGTTATGTTATGTTCTCGGAACACGAGACGCCCAATCTATCATTACGAACTCGATTCCCATTGGTCCTCATTAGCTTTGCTCATCTACCGTATCTTTAGAGTAGTATATAACTGTCTTCTCGGCCTTCCTTTCGTTACTTGGTTTATTTGGCCTCTAGCGTGGTTTACACGTCGGGTAACCTTGTAAACTGAGTCTCCCCCTCTTGTTGCTTAAACTCGGCCTCTAGCGTGGTTGACACGTCGGGTAACCTTGTTTAAGACAGTACTATCCCCCTTGCTCCTAAAGATGCCCCATACGACTGCGGGCGAAACGTTGAGCTCTGACTCAAAATATGACACAGTTCATTCCCGGAAAACGAATATTTCTAGTTATGTTTAGTTTAATCCATTTCGTAAGCATAGGCGTGTAACATGAAATATTTGTGGACACATTTTAACTGAAAAAATAAGAGTATCTTATTTAAAAATTATGTTTCGTTCTAAATAATGGCTTTCTGAAAGATTTATGTTTTTGCAAAATTCAAAAACGTAGTCTTAACTATAAACTAGTAATAATAATTTGATTTAAACGGCAACGCCACTGGGTAAATATTAGCACAGAGTGCATTGTAGTAGATAATTAGGTATCTGTAATTCTACGACATACGTCCTTATTATTTATGTGTTAGAAAGTAATGCCATTATTTACGTATATCTGTCCCACCACATAAATTAAATAGACATAGGTCAAATAATATTTCTCTTTCTAATACAAAATGTTGTCAAGGTACTGCTGTAAAGTAATATGTATTCTTTCTTCGAACAAATGACCTTGAATAGTCATCTTTCGTGAATAATAGTATAAAATAGAAATTGCAAAATTATTCTGACATAAAACATAACCTTGCTATGTTTCAATGAGTAACCACTTTTGTCATTTTTGTCCGCTGTCGGCGCTGACTACTTTTGTGCACACCGCCTATTATCAGCTATGTAATCTCATATTGTATTTAGGGACGCAATTTTTACTTTGTACATTGATCATCGAAACGATCTTTGTGATAATAAAATTATTATTTTGTGATATAAAGTAAATTCTTAAAATATGTTCCACCAAGTGCCAACAACACATTCAATCCAGTATCTAATTGTAGGCTATGACGAATAATAAATTTCTTATAATGGACAAATTATTCAGTTTATTTGCAAAATATGACATATGACTTATTATCCTAATTTACTTCCTGTCCAAATAATTTCATAACGAACCAAATAACCGTTGTGAAGCGATCCCGGTGCTCTAGTTTAATAATGAGTAAATGTTGAAATAGTGAAACCGCCGGACGGGTTTTAAATTAGGAAATTATTTATCACTGTTAGAGGTAGTTTTATTATTCGTGTTTTGGGTGTAGGATGTCCGCCATCCCGTGATTTATTGTTCATTCCTTTGCCTACCCTTCCACTTCGTACAGTCTTCTGATTTATGACGAGATATGAACATTAAACTACTACACTAGTCAGCTTGGATTTTTAATCATAGAATAATAGAAAACAACAGCGAAAAGTTTGAGGAATCTTTGAAAAACATTGACAATGATTTCAAATAATCAAATCATTGTACACCACTTGTCTAATAGTCAGATCTTACAGATCATCACATAATCATGTACACAAAATACATTCGTTCTAAACAGTATAAAAAATGAATGTTGTAAGAATAAAAACGGAGTCCTGCACTCTGACTTTATTAAAAAATGAAAGTTCTTCTAATTTTGAAACAATTCGTAGTCTTAAAAAATCTTAATTGTTTTTAGTTTAACTGCATTTGTTTTTTAATATCAACATGACGTCACGGCGACACCTATACTGCTATATCTTTCTCTCACACAAGCTCTTATAGGCAGCAAGAGAAAAGTAGCACTAATGAGACATTACAGTGACACTGATAACAAACCTCAAATATCTCGCAAAGTACTTATTAAATAGTATATTAAAGAACGTGTTTTATAAGACATGTTTTTTTCGCACGCGGCAAAATTTAGAAAACGAGCGTTAGCGAGTTTTCTAATTGACAAGTGCGAAAGAAAGTCTTATAAAATGAGTTATTTATACTATTTTTTATATTTTGCGCCTTCTACAATAACATTTACTTACTCAATTTGTGATTATATTTGTAACCATTTGTACATTTTCATGTAAATAATCTTCCCTAAATAAAAATAATAATAATAATTTCAACATTATATTATTAAAATGAATTGTCAATTAACTAAAAATAAATTAGGTAAAAATGGGTTAAAGAAACGTCATCTAGTACCAACCGTCTAAAACAAAAAATTGCGTATCGAAATGAAGGTCATTACGAACTTTTTATCTAAGCATCCATGGATTTATGACAAAAAACAACATATTTGTTTTCTTGCCATATATCCATGGCTGCTTAGACAAAATGCTCATAAAAACTGTAACTTTGTAATTAATTTTTACGTTTATATGAAGAGATAAAATAATCCATTCACATGATTTAGATGCTGCATTTAAATCTCTATAACTTTTATTTGAAGTATTTTTGCATAAAATAATTAGGTAACGTTTGCGCAAAGAAAAATTGATTTCCCATGTTAAACTCCTGTTTCACTTTTCGATTTACACCCTGTATGTATGTATGTGTATGTGTATGTGTATGTGTATGTGTGTGTGTGTGTGTGTGTGCGTGTGTGTGTGTGTGTGTGTGTGTGTGTGTGTGTGTAACAAAACTTTCGTCTGCGATAATTTCAAAAATTTTAATTCTTTCGTATTTCTCTTCCTTACATCCATATGAAGAGCTAATTAGCTTTGGTTATAATTAGTCAACCGGAAGTACCCACATTTGAAGATTTCAACAGTTTTCCTTGAAAAAACAATGTTAATTATCATTTTTTCACATTTAACGTTATTATAAATGTTAAAGAATATTTTAATCTCTATACGATTTGACTGCATTTTATACTTCATATTAAATGGATATAGAGTTAAAAAATTATAAAGAAATTAAATTTCATAAATTAGCCAGCTATGCTATAACTATGGAAATATAGGATCTTTTGCTAGAAATTTTCTGTATGGAATTTATATAAAATACTTACAATTTCCGGAAGGCAATGTACAAGAATCTTTTGCAAGGAACTCTCTGTATGAAATTTGTACAAAATACATAGAACTGACAGAAGGTAATGTGCTGGCCACATCAGATTTTTTAAACATAATTTTGCTACAAACAGAGCAATAATTCTTGAAACCCAGGCAATCTCTTTCGGAAACCTGTGAGTGGATATGGATAAACCTAAACTTTGTAAAATTAATATACCTATCTACTTAAATTCACTATATATACAAAGCCGAGTGTCAAAAAGCAGTAGGTATTACAACACGTCGCATTGTGATTATGGTGCAGCTCTCAACAAGCCGAAAATGAGGACGCGTTCTTCTCATCTCGACAGAAGGGGTTAAATGATTTCGCCCGGGAAGAGAAATCGACCGCTTGCTTGGCAAGGAACACACAGGACTCTAACCCTTATCACAGACGCAAAAGGGAACACAAGAAAACATAAGCGCCGACAAGGGGTGGGAAAAAGTTCATTCTTACCCTAAATTATAAGCAGGGATAACGTTTGTAAATATTAATTTAACCAGGGAATAATTCATTTAAATTTTTTAAATACATCCCTGAATCTTGTTGCTAAGGTCATTTTAAATACCTCCTGGTATTGAGTTCAATGAGGTGTTGCAAAAAAATTAACATATCTTTTTTCTTCTGAAATTCGAATAAGTATGTTCTACAGTATTATTAAATATGATTTTCTGTTCAAATTACTGTATATATTAAGCACAGTAGCAATTTAAAAATTTACTTTTTGAATTGACGCCAAATTACCCTGCCTGTGACGTCAGAATTACATTAGCCAATGACAAAACTGGAAAGATGATGAAAAAAAAAACAAATGTATCATACATCAACGACAATGATTGCTTTAATAACAACTGTGTGACATAAGGTCTGAATTATAGTGCAGCGTGATTTTTGGTTCTTTAGTGTAGTTCTTAGTTATTTATTACAGCATTATATTTCATAGTTTAATGTCTAGTATTATAACAGATGGGTAAGTAAAGCACTAGCAAAGTAAAATTTACTCTTGAAGTAAAATACTTTATTCCAGAGATTTTCGTCAAATAAATTTGACACATGCCAACATTAATTAAATTAAATACATTATACATTTCATCCCATGCATTATTTTTACATTTATTTATCTCCAAGATGATTGCTTTGTCTATTTCTACGTAATTTTTCCTCGTTCTCTTTTTTCCATTTTAGTTGACACCTGACACTTTATGACGCGCACACACACTTTATTGTCTATTTTGACTTTTGGATTTATTTCGTGTTAGGAACATACAGAATACATATTGTTAAAACATTTATGTAAAACATATTCCAGCGACACATTGTTTAGAACAGATCCTCTTCAGTTGGAGATTGACATTATCGCCAGTAGTGGTCTTGAGAAATAACGTCTATACCTTGTTCCATTTAAGCCATTCAGTATTGCGGAGCATAGGGAATAGTTTTGAACCCTCTGATTGGCTGAAATTAGAGACAAGAGACAAGTTTACCCAAAGTAATTTCGGCTACTTCAGATTTGCTACTAGAAATATTTTTCCCTATTATCAGTTCTATTTGGGCACACTGCACAAAACACTTTTTTACAACCATGTTTGATTATTTCCAAATACAAAAATCAGTAGTAGTTGACAGCTGTCATGACTGTCACTCGTTAAATTTCCGTCGTTGGCAAATATAAGCCACACTCTCATTGGTTAGGTCGTTTCGGACGTCATCAGTCAAAAGGGGAAGCGGAAATTCAAATATTATAATTTCAAAGACAATTTTCTCGTGAAGAAAAGAATAGTATGAAAAAAATGAAAAATAGTGGTAAAATATTTTTTCTTAATCTTTCGATTAAAGCAAAGAAAAAAAACCGTGCAACACCTCATTCTAATCTTCTGTAACGGAATGCATGAGGATTAGTTTCTTTTGAAATCAATTATAGGGAAATGTTTTCAAAAGAAACCATATCTATTAAATAATCTAAACGTCAACTTTCATTCGCTAGTTATACTATACTACTGATGATGGGAACTTAGTTCTCGAAATACGTATTTAGTTTTTGTTAAAATTAATTTTATGTTTAAAGAGTAATTTTATTAGTTTTACTTGCCCCTTTATTGAAAAATTTGTGACGCTGTCTATGGTTGCAAGTACCGAGCCTGTACTTTCAGCGCCACACTGAAATGCAATTTTCAGACCTGAAGAAACGGGATATAAGGGTGGATTTTCAGCAGATGAAGTTTTTTTTATTTAATTATACAAGACATTCTAATAATGAACACCGTATGCTGTATGTTAGAACCTCTTTTTTTAACTGGCAGTTTATTTCATTGTGTGAAAAAAAACTTGTTAATTACATTTTTTGTATAAATATAGGAAAAACTAAGTTAGTCTAACAACAACCACGGGGATAAAAATTTTGTAATTTTGTCACACGTTGAGTAAACAGCGTTGTGAAACTTTTAAAACTAATTCAAATTAGAAACATTAAAATATGCATATTGTACAGGTGTTCGAAAAATAGGAGTATATTTGGGGAATTTATCAATACCATCAAAACCATTGACTTGAGATTTTTTGAATTTTTGAAGTTTACGTTGACGTAGAAATTACATTTTTCAAATTTATATTAGTAGGTGTAAACAAAAGCTTTCTTTATAAAACTGTGTCTACAGATTATAGAAATTCGATTCCATTTTCGAGATATAAAGTGACCAAGAAGTGGCCGTTTTAAAGAAAAAAGCAAAAAACGTTGAATTACGTGTTGATCAAGTTTAAAATGTTTTTTGCGCGATCGGGTTATTTTTTATATTTACCGATAGTGTTTCCAAGACAGTAGGTCTTATTTACAAATTACTGAACGGTAAGTGATGTGACTCACGTCGGTAAGTGATGTGCTTCACTTACCGTTCAGAAGGCGAGACGGTAAATAAAAACAAAAATCAAAGTTTACTTCAAAAATGATAAATTAAATTTTTTAATATGTCAAAATAATTTTTAAATCTTATTTTTCTTTTAAATTTTGTGCGTCGATCGTGCAAAAAATAGTATAAGCATCACGAACGTTAAGGAATTACCGATCTCAGACAAAATTGGGGACTGAGCGAAGCTTCGATCGGTAAACTGTCCTTACCGTTCTTAATACTTAATATACTATTTATTGTTTCATATGTAAAATTTTCTGTTGAATTCAATGGTAAAATCAAAAATCTGATGTGGCCAGCACATTACCTTCCGTCACTTCTATGTACTTTGTACAAATTCCATACAGAAAGTTTCTATATTTCCAGTAAAATTATAACACATACATACTATGTCAATTTCACTTGACACTGACAACTGTCAATCAGAATCTTCTTAATATAGTAGATGTTTCCAATGTTATTGCATTACTGGCTGCTTTATGAAATTTAATTTCTTTATAATTTTTTAACTCTATATCCATTGAATATGAAGTATAAAATGTAATCAAATCGTATAGCGAATAATATATTCTTTAATATCTATAATAACATTAAATATGAAAAAATGATATTTAACTAGGTTTTTTTTTAAAAAAAGTGTTGAAATCTTCACATTAGGGTACGCCCGGTCGACCAATTATAACCAAAATCTAATCAGCTCTTCATATGGATGCAAAGAAGAGGAATGCGCAAAAATTATAATTTTTGAAAAGGTGGTACCTATTGGAGTTATGCGATCCGAAAAAATCGTCACACACATACATGCATTCATACATAAAATCGTATTCTAGAGACCATAAAACATGCTTATTCATTAAAAACTCATCATCGAATTTTTTGACCAAAGACAATACCTTCCTTACCTAAAGATGACGGAAGGTAAAAATATAGCATTCCATTTAAAATAAGAATGTTAGAGTCTATTTCCGGTTAAACCGGAAGTGCAACTGCCTTGAATTTTAGTTGAAATGGGCATGTCGGAAAACCCCTATATACCAAATTTTGTAAAATACTATTGATTAGTTTTTATATTAAAGCGTAAACGTAAGCTCGTCCTGGGACACCCTGTATTGCTTATTCTCGTATACACTGTTTCACTGTGTGCCGTATTTGTATTTATTATAATAAACAAGTCCCTTCGAAAGCCTTTCAAGTTTTGAGGTCAAAACTCAAAGCTTCTGAAATCTCCTGTGCTCGCTACAAGGATACTCGTCGCCGACTTCTTCCAGAAGAATTTTCCCTTCTCCTTTCTCGTCCTTGCAATCCTTGGCGTCCTTGTTTGTCACCATTGCCATGTGGGGGAAACCACCCAAGTTCCAGCTACAAGCAGAAAAATGAATTTGAGGAATAGATAGTTGTATTATACGTATAGTTTAATTTTCTGTAAATGTGTAATAAAGGTATGTGAAACCATATCTATTAAATAATCTAAACGTCAACTTTCTTTTGCTAGTCATACTATAACTAGCTGTTGAATATAAACTGTCACTTACTGTCAACAAAACAATGAAATAAATGTCATATTTTCGTAGTAGGTATGACGAAAACCTTTTTATTGGTCTAATTCATTAAGATAGTTGTTAGCATAGTCGTTAGGTAACAACTGGGACAAATATTTTTAGCAACTCTTGTAACAACTGTCATTCAATTGATATTCAGTAAATACATAACTAACGACATTGTTAAAAACGGTCGTTTTGAACAATCTTTAAATATAGCAGTGAAGTTATTAATAAGTGAGTTAAAAGGCATGTCGATTCTCAATATTATTTGTACACTATTATTCACGAAAGATGAATATTCAAGGTCATTCTTTCGAAGAAAGAATACACATCACTTTACAGCAGTAGCTTAGCAATATTTTGTATTAGAAAGAGAAAGATTATTTGACCTATGCCTATTTAATTTATTTGGTGTGACAGATATACGTTAATAGTGGCATTACTTTTTAATACACTATAAATAATAATGACGTATGTCGTAGAATTATAGATACCTAATTATCTACTACACTGCCCTCTGTGCTAATATTTACCCAATGGCGTTGACGTTTAAATCAAATTATTATTCCTTGGTTTATATATATTTTTTTTGTATTTTGCAAAAACATAAGTGAAGAACATAAATCTTTCAGAAAGGCATTATTTAAAAAAAAACATAATTTTCAAATTAATTACTATTATTTTTTCTGTTAAAATGATAATAATAAATATTTCATGTTGTACGCCTATGCATACGAAATGCAATGAAGTTATCTGCAAGTAATATTATATTAGACGGCTCACAAATGACCTTGAATAGTCATCTTTCGTGAATAATAGTTTACATATTTTTACTCTATTCACAACCTAAAGTGACAAATTTTGATACGTTT
Source organism: Harpalus rubripes (assembly GCA_963082715.1). Taxonomy (NCBI): domain Eukaryota; kingdom Metazoa; phylum Arthropoda; class Insecta; order Coleoptera; family Carabidae; genus Harpalus; species Harpalus rubripes. The sequence continues at coordinate 919,910 of OY720448.1, forward strand.
GACGTTTGAGTTTTTAATAATGAGTGATAAGAAAATTTGGGGTGCAAGATGTTCCGCGGAACAATATTCTCTAATGGTAGATAATTTTCGACTAATTAAATAACAAAGCTAGTTGTTTTGCATTTCAGTTCTGATAACTGCTAGTTGGAAATTTTTCAAATGGTTGATTGACTTGAAAAATTGAAATTTTGCCCTGTAATCTCTTTATAAGACCCATAGCTAGGCGTAGAAATTAGGTGTTGGGAGAATCTGATGAATTTCTCCAGTTTAGTATACATGTTTATTCATTCGATGCGACCGATTTCGAAATTTCAAGAATCTTATCATCGGGAATGACGCATAATCATTGTCTAGAAATTTTAGCAGTAAAAATAATAATTTAAATGTGTAAGGTTAATGAAAATAGATTTCAAAAAATTGAATTTTGATCTTTTCGGGAGAGAATCTGAAAATTTGTTCAATATTAAGAACTAAAATATTTAAGTTTAGAATAAATTTAAACCCTTCATCTTGTAACATGAGACCTTCGGGCATATACTGACTCAGTATGCTTGAAGCATAAGACCATCCAATTCACGAATTAAACGACACTTCCTCAGTTTGAATATTTCTGTAAATATTTTTTTCCCGATCTCTGTATCGGGAATGATTACAAACATCTCACAAATTTGTTTGTATAAATATAAAATCTTGTTTAAAAATGTATATATATAATTATTGGGCATGTAGTTTATAAATAGTTTACCTTTGCTGCCGTCCTTCTATTTCCAGTAAAAGTTTATTTCTTATCGCAAAATTTTCAAGAAAAACTATTTAACAACGATTGTTCAATACTAACAACGAGAGAAATGCAGTTGCTAGATTAACAATTTAACTAGTTGTTAAATTTTAACACCTTGATGTAATAGTGAATTGGGATTTTGAACTTAGCAAGTGACATTGAAATTAACAACTGAAAATGGTTGTTAATTTTAACAATTTTTCTTAGAGAATTAGGCCGTATGTTATTCTAATTGAAGTCACAAAACCTTTCAAAATCGCCGTTTCGTTTATCACCTCCCCCTGTAACTTTCGCTTTCAAAGTGTGACTCTTTCACCGGGGTGCTATCTGGGGTCATCGCGGAAGCGTATGGGGGCAGGCCGTGAGAAATGTGCCGCCGGCGTCGCAGCGCTGCCCCATATCCGATGCATTACGACGCCTCCGCTACGAATTTATCACTTTTATTCCAGCCAGTTTTTTCCCGACTCCTTTGTTGATGACCTGTGTCCAGTAAAAGTCCCAATCATTTCTTGCAAATTGAAAATTGAGGTCGTCGTTAGTTTTATAAAAGGGGGCCATAAATTTTCATATTTTTTATTATTATTTTTTTTTTTGTAGATGTAATAGTAAGGACTTTAATCCGACATCTATCACTATATAACTACAGTTATGTTGAAAATGTACGTACAAATATAAATTTTGTTTAAAAATTTTCTGTGACGTCATTATTTTGAACAGGAGAAAGGGAAGCATATTTAAAAATGTAACCTGTAGATGGCGTGTGAGTGCGAGTTTTAATTTTAATTTGGCATTAGAAAATTTTTCTCTCTGCTCTGTCTCTTTTGTTTATTATTTGCAATTTGCCTGGTTTCTGTTAATTATATTACGTATTTCGATTTTTTAAGCAGTATTATGAAAGATTTTAACTTATCTTATACTCGTACAAGATTAAAATGATAAATTAAAAAATTAATCTCCAAACTATTGTTCAAACGTTAAACAGATATGTTTAAATTATGCTATGGCTCTACGACCATTCATTGGTGCGGCGTATTTCTACGTCATACATGGCGCTAATTTAAATATTCAAATTTCATTACTTTTTTAGCCAATTAATGGATACTTTGTCAAAAGAAAAAAATTAGGATAGCAAGTTTTTATCGTCTCTTCAAAAATATTAAATAAAAAAACTGATATGGCCAGCACATTTCCTTCCATCAATTTTAAATATTCTGCAGAGTGATCAAAAATAACTGATTCAGTTGGCAATAAAAAATTTACTTGAGATTGGTAAGACTCATACATAAATTTACTTCCTGTTGTTGACGCTGTTGACAGTGACGTTTGAAAATTGAAATTTGAGTACATTTACAATTTTATTTATTAAAATTATCGTTGTTTCCTTTACCCACACCCTTTTTTCTTACATTACCCACCGAGCAATAATCAAAAGTATGTCAACCCTATTAGTTGTCAGGCTCCTTTGTATTTATTGTATTTATATTTGTATTTATTGTAAAAATGACATGTCAAAATGTATTTTCGCCTGGTGTTTTATAAACTATGGAATAAAAAGATCTCCAGAATCGTATTGCCAGTTATTTTTGATCACTTTGTATATTTCTAGTGCATGACCTTCCCTCAGTTCTATTTTTTTGTACAAGTTCCATACAGAAAGTTTCTTAGAATTTATTCTATATTTGCAGTAAAATTATGACACAAACCTACTGTCCATCGCACTTGACATGTACATCTGCTTGTCAGAAATTTTTAAATTATATTAGTTGTTTCCAGTGATATTGCATAGTTGTCTGCTTTATGAAATTTAATTTCTTTATAATTTTTTACCTCAATATCCATAGAATATGAAGTATAATAATATGTAATCAAATCGTATAGAGAATGAAATATTCTTTAATATTTATTATAATATTAAATGTGAAAAAATTATATTTAACAGCGTTTTTCAAGAAAAACTGTTAAAATATTCAAAGAAGCCTTAGATGTCTTAAAATCCTTGCTCTACGAGCTCGGATTTCAAAATGTCATCTGCGGCAGTTATGATATAGATAACATTCCTAGGTATATTAATAGTTAATTCTTTAACTTGAATTTTGTCGATTTTATTTTACAGTTTACACACTGTTTACAACAATATAATTGGGTATGAATGACCAAACGCCTGTTTGTAAATATTTCATGAGCGTTCGTTTAAAGTGAAATTGAAGTAAACCACGCGTTTAAAATTAAAACGAACGCTTGCGGTTTTACCACGGATCGTTTACCCTTCAACTCAAAACAAAGTCGAAAGCAAACAAAATTTAAATTTTGTATCAAGCGTTTGATGGTTAATGCAAAGTCCGGGACGGATCGGACCCGACACATACACTGTTACCGATACGATTCCGGACTCCGGAAGTAGAATCACATCACAGGGGGCCTTGACCAAGAGCATGGCAGGGGGAGGGGGTAGTTACGGAATAATCACACCTAATAAAGAGTATTACACTAAGTATGAATACAGAGGCATATTTTACAATAGACCACATAGTTTCTTTAAAAAATTAATTCATCTATGATTTTTAAATAATTTTTGTCAACGCGTTTCCCACAAATTTTATTGTGATTGTGATTTTGTTAAAGGTAGAATAACGCGGTTTGAAATTTTGAATTTAAAATGAAATTCTCTTTCATATCATGGATTATATGATTTTTGCCGATGAGCGGTTCGCGATTATTTATTTTATTATTGCTTAAAAATTTTGGATGAAAAAAAATAGACTGAGCCGATTTGCAATCTAACTTTTTGATAGTTCATCCTAGGTAAAAAGTTTACGAATCCTTTTTACCTCCCGCTACTCTTGGTAAGGGGTAGGGATCGTGATAAAAAAATCGCATATCGAGATTTTGGTAAATGACCACGTTTTAAGCTCCTTAGAATCCAATTTTAACATTTTCACGATGATGTCTGTGTGTATGTCTGTGTGTATGTGTGTGTGTGTGTGTGTGTTTGTGTGTGTGTGTATGTGTGTGTGTGTATGTGTGTGTATGTGTGTATGTGTGTGTGTATGTACCTATGTATGTATATGTGGATCCTCCACTCTAACTCAAATACTATCATTCAAAAAAATTTGAAACCTTGTATTTCGAACTTTTTCTGTAATGGAAAGAGCCCATTATATTTTGGTGAAAATCGGATAACCGGAAATGGCACTTTACTAGAAGCTCAAAATAGTTTTTCTTCGAAAAATACCTTTAAATGTTATTTTTTCGAGGTTAATGTTATTATAAAAATTAAAGATTATTATTTTTTTATAGATTTGCATTATACTTTTTCTATATATTTTATGGATAAAATTATAAAATTATCTATAATTTAAATCTCAGAGCCTTCGCTTTAAACAAACAAAACGCAGTTATTCAAATGTATGTAACTGACAGATAAATGTCACTATCAAAGAACTAATCATTTCAAAATAATATTAAGCATAAGTAAATATGTAGGTATGTATTTAGATTAATAAAAATTAGCGATTCACAAAAATTTTAAGCTAATCCACTTTTTTGGATTAGTGAATTTTATTCTATCCGGTATTTAAAATTTAATCTTCATTTTATTATAGTTCAGGTGGCTCAGTGGTTAGAGCAACGCCTCATGTCATGAGTGCCCTCGGGGCTATGGGTTCGAATCCCACTAAGGCATGGATGTGTGTGAATGTGAACCCACTCTGTAATTGGGATTTAATCCTCTTGAGGGGTTTAAAAAAAAGTAGTTACTTGGATTAGATTAGACTATATTTTAAGAAATAAACTGTCAAAATTAGAGTAAAATTCGCTAGTCCAAAAAACTTAATTTTTTTGTGACTCCAGCTGTAAATGGCGGGAGGTGTTGTGTTGGCCACACCAATTTTTTTTTATTGTTTCAGTACGTACCTATTGTTGAATTGAATCCAATCCAGAACGTTTACAGCGTTTTCTTAAATACGATTTCTAATCCTATCAGACCTATTCTGTAACTCAGTGGTTAATTTTTAACAACTGATTAAAACTGTTATCCAATTGCTATTGATTTAACAATTAAAAATCCTAATTTTTGTTATGTATCAACATACCTGATTGGTTAATATTTTTAACAAGTTGTTAAAAATTAACAACTGAGTTACAGAATAGGCCCGTATATCTACTTAAATCCGATTAAGGACGTCGATATAAACATACTCAATGAGATTGCGTGTAATTAACACCTTACCTACAGAACAGTCGAGAAATTTATCTTCACATTTCATCAATATCTTGTGTATAGTGTAGGGATTAATGTTACTGCTCCCTTCCTGTTGTTTACGGTAACCACATCCTGTTTTTTCTGAAATCGTCATGGTTGTACCCTTGTCCACGCGAGTGATTAAATGAGGGTTTCATTTACCCTCGGCATTTGCGGCCCTCTTCTCCTCATTTATCAACACAACGCACTCGACTCTTTACATTTTTCTATGCATTTAAAGTGCCGTGATTATATGTATTAAGTACGTGTCATACGACAATGCTTCGTGCTCCCAGATAAAAAGAAAATCTACCTACAATGTATAATGCTGTTGTTTCTTTTTTAATTTAAATTACGCTCTGCGCTTGTTATCCCATAATAGAAGAGACGGGAAATAGAATTAAGAAAAGGAGGAGTAGCAAGATAGTAAAGGTTTAAAAATATGAGGTGGTAACAATTACTCGAAATCTCATTCTTACAAAACCGATGGTATGAAATAAATAATTTCATCAGAAGACAGTCCGACAATTTTTTTTTTCGTCACCTTTGTCCTCATTTCATAAATATTTCCATTCAAAAGTTACCGTTGACGTGAAAAATGTGACAGATGACAGTGTTTTTCTATAGGGCGCGAGCAGACACGTGACTCGAGGGACCTTGACGTGCTTAGAATCAGCTGATTTGTGTGCGCAAGTCATTTTGAAAAGAACAAAGTCATGTTGACAAGACCAATGTTTTGACTTATTTTGATTTTTAACTGCTAAAATGTTATTATTTTTAATTACATGTGTTTTACTGCCTAAAAATTGTAAAATAATAACATTTTAGCAATTCAAAATCAAAATAAGTTAAAATATTGGTCTTGTCAAATTGACAATGTTCTTGTCAAAATGACATACGCACACAAATCTGATCCCAAGCAAGTCAAGGTTGCTTGAGTCACGTGTCTGCTCGCGCCCTATATGATCCTGTTTCAAAGGTGGTGCTTCGCGGGGTCGTGGACGAAGAGAATGGGTAGTACAAGATCATTTATCCCCTTTTAAAAGGAACGATTTAGGGTAGATGTGTGCTACTCGGAGTTGATCTTCTTGATAAAAAGAAAGCGGCTTTGGTTTTCAAAACTGTTTTTTATTTGACACCTGACACTTTATTGACTATTTTGACATTAACATGAAATGAGACTCAAAAGATACGTTTGAAATGAGATACGTTCGTTTCATCGATGCTCTTCGATGAAAATAGCGGCGCCGTATTTTTCATCGATGACGGGTGCGTACTGTTGTTTCATCGATGAGCTCATCGATGCTCCTTGATGCGTGTCGATAAGTGTGCCATAGGCTTAAAATTTTTCATGGAATACTTAAATTCTTTTTACCTTCCGTCACCTTTAGGTAAAGAAGGTATTGTCTTTGGTCAAACAATTCGGTGGTGAGTTTTTGATAAATAAGCACGTTTTAGGGTCCTTAAAATACGATTTTACTATTTTTACGATGATGTCTGTATGTGTGTGTGCGTGTGTGTGTGTGTGTGTGTGTGTGTGTGTGTCTGTGTGTGACAAAATTTTCTAATGCGATAAGTCTAGTACTACAATTCCAAAAATTTTCTTTCGTATTCCTCTTCGTTACATCCATATGAAGAGCTGATTAGATTTTGGTTATAATTGATCAACCGGAAATATATATATTTTAACTTTTTTTCTTTGAAAGTATAAAAACCATCGTTTCCTTTCATCTCTGAATGGGACAGAGTAAAATATTTCTCGTTATCCATTACAATAGTTTATTGAGAAAATGAATGCGCCTTAACATACAACATCTAGGGATTCTTTCTTTCTTCTTTTTCGAAACACCACGTCATTTCGAGAAAGTGTTCTAAAAACAGTGGTCTTCGAAACATCGAATCTTCTGGCTACAATTCGTTGTGACAGTCCAACTTTGTCTTTGAAGGCTGCAATTAATCTTTGTTCTCTCATGTGGCTCAAAATTTTTGGTCGACCACTTTTGGGCAAATTAACACAGGGTATACCTTCTTCACAATCTTTTATTGTCCGATAAATTGTGGCCACAGAGATATTGTGCTCGCGATAAACTGCAACAATATCACACTTAGGCATTCGCCCAACAAGATTGTAAATTCCTTTACGAATATCTAGCTTATATGACATTTTGCTGCATTAAATCGAAAAAACTATGCTGTCAAAATGAAAACAAATTAATTGTGATATTTTGTTTCCAGTGACAATTTGATTAAACGTTATTTGGTATAAATACAAAACATCTAAAAAATTTCTCAAAACTTTAGGACCATACGTTATATATATATATATATATATATATATATATATATATATATATATATATATATATATATATATATATATATATATATATATGTCAGAGCGGACAGGTTCGTTAGCACATATTAGGTCATAGTAGGCTATTAATTATTATAAATAATGATTTTATGTAAGACCTTTACGATGCTAGATAGAATCAGAATTACCGACGGATTATAAAAGAGGAAGACATCCGGTTACGAGGATTATTATTCTTCTTGGTCGCGCAGTGGCGTGAGGTGTTTTGGTCGGTACTCTGGGATTATCAACGAATCTGTGCCGTGTTCGTGTTGTTATTATTATTATTACTCTTAATTTTATATTGTGTGAAATATATATGTTTTTTGGGAATTTAAGATGAATAAAGAAGTTGAAGGTGAAATTGAAGCCATTAATGAAACCCTCGAGCCTCCTGCTCCGACATATATATATTTGAAGTAATCGAAAGAATTTTGCAGGTCTTATAATTTGTTGAAATGTAAGACGGTCGAAATATTCTGTACTTGTTAATCTATTTTATTTGATTTTCTGTCGGAATAAAAGCAATAGTCAGGTGGCTCTATTGCAGAACGACCCTCTGATGTTATATATGTATAAAGAAAGAGAACACAAAAGCGAAAAGACAAAAAGACTAATAATATGAAACCCAAGAGAAAAATAAAGTGAAATACGACAATAAAGAACAGAACTACGTGATACTGAATCTGGCGAAACAAAAGTTAATTCAAGTGTATGGCCTCCAAATATTTCCAGCCTGTAAAAAATTCATTTCTCCAAACACACGCGAGAAGAAAAATACAAATTGGTACATTTGCATTTACTTCGAATCAAAATTCTTTGGAAATAAAAAAGCACAGTTTTTTTAGTCGGTAAATATCTTTTCTGTGGTGTTACTCGAAATCTCAGTCATATCGACGTTTCAATATACAGGATGTTATGTATGTAACGTGCTATAGTTCAAGGCATGATAAATAGAGCTTAAAGAAATTATATTTTGAAATATATTACATACATTAAAAATCTGGTGTGGCCAATACAATACCTCCCGCCATTTACAGTCCGGGTCACAAAAAAGATTAAGCTAATCCTTATTTTTGGATTAGCGAATTTTACTCTAATTTTGCCAGTTTATTATTTAAAATATATTCTAATCATAACTTTTTTGATAATAAAATGAATATTAAATTGTAAATACCGGGATAGAATAGAATTCACTTATCTAAAAATAAGGATTAGCTTAAAATATTTTGCGAATCGTATTTTTTATTAATCTAAATACATACCTACATATTTACTTATGCTGGAAACTGTATTGATTTCCTTTCCTATTATTCTATTTACTTTTATCTTTTTAAATCGTTACTATTATTAATTTGAAATGATTAGTTTTTTGAGACATTTATCTATCAGTTGCATACATTTGAATAGCTTCGTAACAAAGGAGTTTTGTTTGTTTAAAGAATAGGCTTCGAGATTTAAATTATAGATAATTTTATAAATTTATCCATAAAATATGAAGAAAAAGTATTAATGCAAATCTGTAAAAAATTTAATAATATTTAATTTTTATAATAACATTAATGTCAAGAAAATAACATTTAAAGGTATTTTTCGAAGAAAAACTATTTTGAGCTTCTAGTAAAGTGCCATTTCTGATTATCCGATTTACACAAAAATCTAATGGGATCTTTCCATTACAGAAAAAGTTCGAATCACAAGGTTTCAAAATTCTCTGAATGATAGTATTTGAGCTAGAGTGGAGGATCCACACATACATATACACACACATACATACATACATACATACATACATACATACATACATACATACATACATACATACATACATACATACATACATACATACATACATACATACATACAAACATAAACACATTCATATACACACACACACACATATACACACATACACACCTACACACAGACATCATGGTGAAAATGTTAAAATTGGATTCTAGGGACCATAAAACGTGGTCATTTACCAAAATCTCGATATACGATTTTTAGCACGATTCCTATACCTCCCTTAAGGCCTGTGTCCACGATGCTAGAAATCGTTCCAAGTTCTCAATCACATTTTTTGATCATAAATATTGAACTTGTATGACTACAGATGTCAGGTTTGTTGAATTTATGTAGTAAGTTTCAGCCATTTCTACCAATACTAAAAACTAATAACATAAAATTATCCCGGCAGTAAGTAAATTAAATTTTTACAACTAATAATTTATTTATAAGTTATTATTATTTATAATCAATATCAAAAATGAGTAGAATTATGTAATATTTTATAACCTTATCATTTTCAAGCTTATCAAACATCAAACGTCAAAATTTTAAATTGGTAACAGTTAAATGAAATTAGCAACTTGTACGAAAAAATGGGACAGGACGCATTTTTCCATTCTAGTTTTCTATTCGATTTTTGTGTCCGAGTTAGTAGTGTCCACGATCCGAGATATCGAATTGCGAACTATATCCGAGAACTCGGATCGATTTCTAGGATCGTGGACACAGGCTTTTACCAAGGGAAGTAAAAAAGAAATTATTGCACATTGCGATATATTGTAACCTTGTTAATTAAGTGGTAACGTATGGCACGTTACTAACATAACACCTCGTATACTTATATCGTCTGAAATTAAATATAATAGTTTATTGAAATTATTTTATAATTGAGAAACTTTATCATTAATACGTGAATAAAATTCCGTGCTACTTTAAATTATACCTACCGTCTCGACAATTTCCTTTCTGACATTAATTGTAATCTAGAATAATGAATTCTTGTGTAAATATAAAGTTCTTCTGAAAATATTCACAATAAATGGGAGCAATTTAAATCGCCTTAAAGTTAAAGAAGTCTTTTTGTCAAAGATAAATACTGACATTATAAAGAGATAAAATAAATTTACTTAGAGATGTTTGGCGTTTGTGTTCATCATCTCCGTTTGTGGAATTGTTACGTATTAAGTTGGAATAAGAAGGAAACACTGAAATCATTTTATCTTGAAAACTTTCTACATAAAAAGATCGTAACAAAGGCGCAATATGTATATAGGATATAAGGATGTGCAAACTTTTAATACTGATGAGAGTATCGAAATGTACATATACAAGGATTTTGCGTTAAAGAAGCCATTTTTATATATAATTAATATAATTAAGGCCCACTCCTACCACTTATAGTTAAACTGACAGTTCTTACCACTTTAGAGCTAACAAGAAGGTAAAACAGTTATTCGCGGACATAGTCAAAACTATAGCACTCGGGAAAATTAAAGATATACACAACGCGTCGAGCTTTAAACATTCTCCCGTGCTACATTCTTTTAATAGGGCTGTTGTAAGAATTTTTATATGCCTTCTAAATATTAAATTTAAAAAGATATCATTATTTAAATACCCTCAAATTTGAAAATATCACCAAATATCCATTACATATTTTACAATTAATTTTTGAAATTTGGATATTTTAAAAAAGTCATGTGATCTGAAACAGAATGTGACGTCACAACACATACATCTTCATCGGTTCCAATTGGTCCCTTATAGTGTGAGTTCTTTGTGTTTTGTTACAAGTGTTATGATAAATATATTGTCAAAGTTGCCAAAAAAGTGTCAAATTTTTGAGTTTGGTTCGTGTTAGATAATACAAAATTGAATATAAAATGAGTAATTTACAGTATCGTATTGTGTTTTCTTGCAAAAATGCGCTAGGAACAAACCTACTATTGAATTTATAAATATGCCAAAAGACGGGAAGAAAAGAAAATTGTGGCTGGAAGCAGTAGGTCGAAGAACTGATAATTTGGTTTTTACATTTTATTTTACCTTAACTCTTTAACACACCTTATTTCGAGAACAGTAAAACAGTCGTTTTCTGATATAAATTTAGCCATCATCCAACTTTCGATTTTCGGTAAACTGTCCGACTTAGCTTGAGTGTATTCTGTATTAGCCATTATTACTAAAATTTATAATGGAAAATGTCAGCGTCAAATGTTAAATTAGAAAACTATCGCCTACGTTTATTTATCTAAATAAAAAAAAAATGTAGGTGATGGAAAAACTGTTTCTCTATTGGCTATGAATGACGTAATGTAAGTGTTTCTACGACACAAGCGTGGGGGGTTGTTTTTTATGACTCTTTCTGGCGCCAATATTCGTATTTAATTATTTATGAAAATAACAACAAATTATTAAAAAAAAAATTATTTATAAGAAAAATATTGCATAAACTTTCATTTAATATATACTTTCGGAAAAATGTGAAACAGGCTTATTGTTAGAGCACTTCAACTTTAGGTAGATAAATACGTGTCTTTTGTTTTAAGGTAATAAAATTGTTTCATAGCTTGCTATGTTTAATTTTGTATGGAATTTTATTAGTATACTATTATTCACGAAAGATGACTATTCAAGGTCATATATTCGAAGAAAGAATACACATCACTTTACAGCAGTAGCTTAGCAACATTTTGTATTAGAAAGAGAAAGATTATTTGATCTACATCTACTTAATTTATGTGTGACAGATATATGTAAATAGTGGTATTGCTTTCTAACACAGTATAAATAATAATGACGTATGTCATAGAATTACAGATACCTAATCTATCTAGCCCTCTGTGCTAATATTTAGCCAATGGCGTAGACGTTTAAATCAAATTATTATTCCTTTGGTTTATAAATTAAGTCTATGTTTTTGTATTTTGCAAAAACATAAATGAAGAACATAAATCTTTCAGAAAGGCATTATTTAGAAAGAAACATAATTTTCAAATCAATTATTCTTATTTTTTCAATTAAAATGTGTCCATAAATTTTCATGTTGCACGCCTATGCATACGAAATGCAATGAAGTTATCTGCAAGTAATATTATATCAGACGGCTCACAAATGACCTTGAATAGTCATCTTTCGTGAATAATAGTTTACATATATTTTGAAAATAAATGGTCGACATTTTAAAAATTGTTGAAGTAAAACTATGATATTTTGACATCATCGTGAAGCTAATTTTATGTACATTCTGAAAAAATATATAAAATATAGATTCCCTATGCTAGATTCAAAGTTGTACCCATTTCCGCTAAAACCGGAAGTGATGGAAAATTCTTACAATGGTCATCTTATAAGCCCCTTTGTTTAGTTTAAGTTTGCTTATTAACATTTTCTTGTATCTCTCAAGATAAACGAAATATACTTAGTGCCAGACTTAAGCCAAACACCCTGTATATAACTATTGTTTATTATTGCCCTGCACTCGATTTGTCACAATACACCAGACAATTAGTTGTGTTTACGATCATTATTTCTGTATTGGTAAACTTAAAACGAACACAATATTGATATGAGATGGAAACAAGGTTAGTTTCTATTGACAAAGTTATACACAAAGTTAAAATAGCTCTGGGATCATCTCTTAAGGGAATACAACAATGTGGCGTACATAATCGACTCGCAGTAACTTTTATAATCACTTTCCGAAATTCCAAATAGAATTTCAACGTTTGAAACTCTCAAACACTGCCTGGAATATCGAAACGAAGAGTATTCTCGAATGGGACGATCGAGAAAGAATTTTCATACTTCAATGTATTTACCGATTTTTATGCTATTTGCAAAACATATCAACTTACATAAATATTACAATGTTTGCATTGTACTCATATGTTTGCAATGGAAATTTTTGTGATAAACAGCGAAATTTGAAAATATATCATTTCATTCGAAATAAACAGGGCAATGCATGCTGAAAAAAAGTTAAACTAATTGTTGAAATGGTTGTTTCCTGGATTAACGAGGACTAGACATTTCAAATACAAATTACTCGTTCTGTACAAAATACAACGGACATTGTGATCAAAACAGCTATGTGCAATACATACACGTTCTGAAACTACTGTTTGTTTTAATTATAAATTCGAAATTTCAAGGTGTTTGTCATAACAGGAAAATATGTTTTCAAAAAATCAATGTACAGTAATTTTTACCTTCCGTCACCTTTAGGTAAGGAAGGTATTGTCTTTGGTCAAAAAATTCGGTGGTGAGTTTTTGATGAATAAGCACGTTTTAGGGTCCCTAGAATACGATTTTACTATTTTTACGATGATGTCTGTATGTGTGTGTGTGTGTGTGTGTATGTATGTGTGTGTGTGTGTGTGTGTGTGTCTGTGTGTGACAAAATTTTCTAATGCGATAACTCTAATACTACAATTCCAAAAATTATAATTCTTTCATATTCCTCTTCGTTACATCCATGTGAAGAGCTGATTAGATTTTGGTTATAATTGGTCAACCGGAAGTACCTTCATTTGAAGATTTTAACAGTTTTTCTTGAAAAAACAGTGTTAAATATCATTTTTTCACATTTAATGTTATTATAAATATTAAAGAATTATTTATTCTCTATACGATTTTAATGCATTTTACACTTCATATTAAATGGACATAGAGTTAAAAAATTATAAAGAAATTAAATATCATATATATTAGTCAGCTTTGTTATAACTCTGGAAACAGCTGCTACATTAAGAAAATTCTGATTGAAAGGTGTCAGTGTCAAGTGCAGTTGACAGTATGTTTATGTTATAATTTTTAGTGGAAATAAAGGATCTTTTGTTAGAAACTTTCTGTATGGAATTTGTATAAAATACATACAACTGCCTTAAGGTAATGTACAAGAAATATAATCTTTTGCAAGGAACTTTCTGTATCACATTTATACAAAATACATAGAACTGACGGAAGGTAATGTGCTGGCCACATCAGATTTTTTTAAAGAAGTCCAAGTCATTTGTATCATACATGAATTAACAAATTGGCATGCATTCATCTCTCTCAATTTCCAATGACCAGAACCGTGTGCACTAAGGTTGCTAATGAACTTACTAGTTGACTTAGTTTTGAATGCTTTTACTGTAACAAACATTTTTATAATAATAAAACCATAAAAACTAAGTAAAACATCTTAATTCATACAATTAGCAAATGATTTTGATTGGGCTTCTTTAAAAAAATTGACTGTACAGTTTATTTTCTTAAATATGTTCGATAAAGTCATCGGTATAATAAATGAATGAACAAGTTTCATATTTTTAATATTATTTATAATTTCTTTTCAAAAGAACAAATATGAATTTAAATTAATAGGTAACTAGCTGTACTGTTGCAAATTTTTGCAACAAAATATAAGTATATAGGGCAAAATTATTAAAATATAAATTCTGTAACTTCATGTATTATACTCTTCTACTCAGATAACTAACAGATCTTTTTAACTATCCCATCGCTACTTGTCGGATACATAGGGAGAAGAGAATTCTAATTGATTATTTATCACAATACTCAGTTAATAATGAATTAATAATTCAGTTAAATTTTGTGGCAAATAAGTAAATACAAATACACAATATCAATTCTAGAGTAGATGGTAGGTGTCACAATATCTATTTAATCGACCAGTTTAAGATGGTGATAAATTTAATATTTCTGTACTGGAACTGCGTTTATAATATAAAAGAAGAGAAAGGCGCAACATCGAATAGATTATCTTTAAAATCTGTATATTCAACGTCTGTATATTGTCACCAACAAATTTTATTATTGTTGTAATCAATATGTTTCATTTGTATTTTCAAGATTAATTAATGTAGTAATGAGTGATGAGTGTCTTATTGTACACATCAATTTTATTTATTATTGTAAGCTATAAGTGAGCAATGGATTTTTATCTTTATTCGTTTTACCAATATGATTGATTTAATCATTATCGTGTGTTTAATAAAGGAAAAATAGTAATAATGTGTTAAAATAAATTATAACCTTTTAGATTAAAAAATTAGTGTAATTAATATAAAATATTTATTTAATTATTTTTATTCATTATTAACAAAATACCATAAATGAATTAATGAATTTTTTATTGTATTTTTTAATTTTTAAAGGCAATAATTTCTTCTTTGGAATTAACTACAAGTTTATCTGTCAGTTAAGATTAACGTTTGATAAAAATAAAAGCTTTGTATGGTTGTATGTTTTAATTGGCATTGGCAGTTAAAAATGTATCTACCAGCTAAATTATTTGACTGCATTGATAAACAGGCTCTAAATATCACAATATGATCCTGGTATCATTTTTCATAACTTATTCTATTTCATTCTGTTCATCTTCGTGTCGGTCGGTGCTGCCATCTGTCGCTTAAATCGCGGTACTTTAATGTCTTTTAAAAAATAGACGGAATTGAAATTGAACTATATTTTATAACTTTGTGCAAATCTACATAGTCACAGCTTTCATATAAAAAAGAATAACTTAAATTGGACCACAGAACTTTGAAAATAAGCGAGATAAAAATAAGCCTTGTGTTTTAAATATATAGATTGTTCACTGAAACAGAAATTAGAAATATTACCTAATAAAAATAAATTAATCTAATTTGACATAAACCGTTAGATATTTGTTAATTAATTTGTCTCAATTCCATGGCTATCGCTCAGGTGATTTTCGACATTTTCATAGCTAATTCCTGCCGTTAAAAAGCATGCAAAATTAATTTTGCTTATTGATTCCAATGTATAATTTTATGCTCTACAACTTTTATTTGAACCTTTTTTACCTAAAGTAATTAAGGAAGCAAGAAATTATATAAGTGTTTATCTATATCCAAATTTGTTTGTTCCTCCTCAATAAAATGGTCGTCCGGTACCAGTTAGTGAATCGTTTGGTAAAGAAGTAAAACTAGCTTCAGAGACTCATTTCGTTATCTCCCTTCGTGTCACAGAATCCATATAAAAGAAAATTAATTAATTAGTATTTTTATGTATTCTGAGTAAATCAACAAAGCTGTTGATCTTTCTCGTATAATATTCCATCAAAAATTAATTAAATGTAATATAATATGGTAGAAAAAATTCTAAAGAACAGTTCAAATAAAATACAGGGTGTACTTAACAAACTTTTATGCACATTTCATTATAAATTTGGATGTACTAGAATTAAATTACAAGCAAATGAAACAGCATTATGCAGAGAGTCGCATACCGTTTATAATTTAAATGTTCGTCAGGTTAAGATTCATTAGCGTTAATTTGCATATCTGTTAAAATCTTAAAATAGGCTTAATGCCTGGCTTCACTTATGAATTTATAGCATAAAGCAAGCTTTGATTAGCGTGTAGGCCATTTATTATTTATGTCGGAATGACATCAAAGGATTACGAATTTCGACGAGCTGATGTGGTTAACACCACCTAAGATCTGTTACATACATACATTTGAACACGTTCAAATAGTTCTAGATAGAGATTTACCAAGCCAACTAGGTGAACAAGTCGAGTTCAAAGCAATAATAAGCAAATAACTTTATTATTATTTCTAAATTATATTTCCAGTAAACTATTTCAACTCTGTTTATCTTTGTAAGTCAAAATTATGTTTAGAAATAATTATCATTTTTTCTGTCGAGAGCCCACGGCCAAAATCATGTCATAGTTTTATGGCCGTAACCGTTTAAAATCGATAGATTAGATGACCTTAGATCCGACTATATCAGCAGTAACAGTTAGAAACGTAGCAGATTCGTCTGATATTAAAAACGTACATACATTTGGTTATTTTATTACTAAAATTTGGGCAACTTATTTTATCATGTCAAATAGTTATGAGACGGATTGCTACATTATAGATCATTAACATTAACACTGGGAAAACTTGGAGAAAAACAGTCACTTGTTTCTGAAGAGAACTGTGTGGTTTACATTTTTCTAAAAATAAATTTGACAATATACTTCTGTAATTCAACATTTAAAAAAAAATTCAACTCAGTAAGTTTCTTTTCCCTGAAGAAAGTGCCGAAACGTCGGCTATGTAATAAAACAATTTTTAAACGTTTTCATCAAACTGCTTTTCTCCAAATTTTCCCAGATTACTTTGATCCAATCGAGGAATACATATATTAACATTAACATTTTCAAAATGCGCTAAAGGCATACTGTGCTCAAACTTTTTTTTCAAAATTGATATTTCACCCAAATTTACTTATGAAAATTATTTTCAGACGAGTTGCTATAATTATTTTGTAAGATCTCATTTTTTTATCTCCCGCTATCCTTGGTAAAGGAGGTATAGGGATCGTGCTGAAAATCGCGTATCGAGATATTGGTAAATTAGCACGTTTTAAGGTCCCCAGAATCCAATTTTAACATTTTCACGATTATGTTTGTATATATAAATATCTTTAAATGTTATTTTTTCGAGATTAATGTTATTATAAAAATTAAAGATTATTAAATTTACTATACATCTGCATAAATATTTTTTTATATATATTTTTTATGGATAAGTTTATAAAATTATCTATAATTTAAATCCCAGAGCCTACGCTTTAAACAAACAAAACGCAGTAATTCAAATGTATGTAACTGACAGATAAATGTCACTATCAAGGAACTAACTATTTTAAAGTAATATTAGTAACGTTTTAAAAAGAAAAAAGTAAATAGAACAATAGAAAAGGCATTCAATACATTTTCTAGCATAAGTAAATATGTAGGTATGTATTTAGATTAATATAAATTAACGATTCACAAAAATGTGTAAGTTAATCCTCATTTTTGGATTAGTGAATTCTATTCTATCCCGGTATTTAAAATTTAATCATCATTTTATTATAGCTCCGGTGGCTCAATGGTTAGAGCAACGCCTCATGTCATGAGTGCCCTCGGGGCTGTGAGTTCGAATCCCACTAAGGCATGGATGTGTGTGAATGTGAACCCATTCTGTAATTGGGATTTAATCCTGTTGAGGGGTTTAAAAAAGGTAGTTACTTGGATTAGTTTAGACTATATTTTAAGAAATAAACTGTCAAAATTAGAGTAAAATTCGCTAATCCACAAATAAGGATTAACTTAATCTTTTTGCGACTTGGGCTGTAATTGGCAGGAGGTATTCTGTTGGCCACACCAGATTTTTTAGTATAGTAAGTCTGTATTTGACATTGATAGGCATGTTGAAAGGATATGTTGAGTAGGATTTTAGTTTAATCGCGTGTTAGACGCTAACACGCAGTTACAATATTATTTCCTAACAGTTTAGTTTCTTTGTTTTATATTTCCATGTCTCTATTAGTAAGTACTTTGCATCATGGAGTGAAAAATGCATAGAGATTTACTCTCATAAATATTTCAAACTAAACAGCAATAAATATTTATTTGCATATATAAATTCTAAGCACGAAATTCCACAATACAAATGCATATTTCGTGGTTACTTACGGGTACCAACCTTGTAGAAATAAAAACCCCATAGTGACAATTTTGGCGACACAGTGGCGTAGAAGGAAAATGCCAAATTTTTAAATACCTAAAAAAATTCATTAATCAATAATAATATTTCAAAACCTTTTTTTATAATGACAGTAAAGACAGTATGAAATAAAATGTTGTTGTAGGTCATACGGTCGTTAAGTAGTATTACGGTACTCATTTCGAAATTTCTGACTCGGCTCGTAATAACTCATTTCTCAGCCTTATAACGTAAATAACTATTGTGGCATACTTTCTGTAGGATCCTTTACAGTTGGAATTTGATGGTATCAAATTTCCTAATTTAGAAAATAGTTCTTTCTCATTATGATTCCTGTTTTCTGTGACGCTTATGACGTCGTCTCCATGGCGTGATGCAGGACACGCAAGACGTCTAATCCACTTGACTGCACAGGACGGTTGCAAATTGCCGCTTCCGTTACAGGGGCGCGCTGTCGCGGCCACTGCACTTCCGTTTCCGCAAGTAACTTGTGCCATATTTCATCCCCTTGCTAAAGTCTACCGGAATTTACTTAATCTTGATCTGCGTTTAGGGCGCTAATCCATTGCAGACAATCAGAGCGCGTAAATTGATTCAATAGGAACGGGGATTGTAGCTGTATAAAAACAGTTTATAATAGAATAGGGACACTTCAGTGTACCTAATATGAAATGTAGGTACAGGTTAAGACGTCATCTCCGGTTATGACGTAGGCATTTAACATGCACCGATTTATTGCGCCAAAATGTCCAAAAGTGCACGTTGAATAAATGAGGTTATGTTTAGGGGTTAAAATGTATTAGCGCAGTTGAAAATTCCACAATCAATACATTTTTGTATCCGTGAAAACCAATCTCCATAGCATTTTCTCCAATCTTCGCGCGTTTGTTTCTTTATTTCATTTTTAAATGCGTCAACAGCTTCTTTGGCCGATGTAAAATATAAACCCCGTAACTTATCCGTTACACATGGAAATAAATACGGCGAATGACCCATTATTTCAATGTTTTGGGCATTCAAATAATCAGCAGTTCGAGGTTCGAGCAGCAGTGTGCGGCCTAGCGTTGTCTTGATGCAAGATAATCCTTCCCCGTTGACGTTTTTCGCGAACATTTTGGAGAACTTGAGGCAAACAAACGGTAGTGTTCCATTGAACATTAACAGTACGACGATCCTCTAGTGCTAGTGATACAGTGCAAACATGTTCAATAATTCCAAAACATGTGGCGATCATCTTTTTGTTTCGGCTTTTTTCGCGAATAACTTTTCTTAGAGCCAGCTCATTCTCAAAGACCCAAAGTGCGAACTGTTGCTTTTTTTCGAGATCATAGCAGTATACCTTTGTTTCGTCACCTCTAATGAAGTTGTACACCAAATGAAACGATCCATTGTCAAAGCGATCTAGTGTAGATCTGCACCATATCAAACGGTTGTCTTTTTGACTGGAGTCAAATTATGGGGAATCCAACGAGAACAAAGCTTACGTACCATCAAATGTTGATCTAATCTTTAATATTCCTGACAGTAACATGCCGGTCCTCTTTAATTATTTTCTACACAAGACCAATATTCATTTCGGTAACTGCCGTTTTTGGCTTAGGAGCTCGAAAACTGTTATTTAAGGAAATTCGGCCACGCTGAAATTCATTGTACCACCGCTTTACGGTACCTAAGGAACACGACTTGTCACTAAACACTCGATGGATTTCCTCAAAATATTCTTGATGGCTTAATCCACGGTTGAAATTGTAAAATATTATATATATGAGGGATGTTCCCTTTCCACTGAGCTTATCTAACTATAATAAATAATAATAATATTTATTTGTTATAAGGTCGTGCGACCTATACAAATCTCAATTTACATATATTATATAGATATACAATTTTTACAATTTACAGAGACACTTTTAGTGCCCTCCGTTGGCACCCTCGTTACGTTCAGACAGTGGCGTCCCTAAGTGCATTGGTGCCCAGGGCAAGGGTCGTAATTGCGCCCTCTGTCAACAATGTAAAATCAAGATTACTTTTTTCTCGCTTTAGTGTAGCGAGATATGTCGCATTTGTATTGTTATTGAAATTACTTAAGAATATCTCAACCATGAATACTGCAATAGTCAACATTATTTGCATGGCTATTCGAAGATTTTTCGCCGTTGGCGTTTTTCGGTTTCAACATCCCAGTTTTAACAGAGACTAAGTCCAATTTCCAAAGTTTCAGTCACCAAAGTTTCTCTTTCATTGCGAAAATAATCTCTTAAACCTTTCAAATCTAAGGCGGCATCATGAAAGTTCATATTTGTATCTTGCAGTCTTTTCTGAACTCTATCTCTAATAGGAATGAGTACTCTCGTCTAAAATCCAAGTAGAGTCAGTAAATCGAGTGTCAACATACGGTTGTACTATTGCTTAGCATCACTTCTTGTTTCACTCGTTTCATTTGCATCATCCATTATAGTCTCGAGAACTTGGAGTATGCCGTCAAGGTAGTTGTTTATGGGCTTCACAGTTCCACTTTTGCACTTCATATTGTTTTAGACTCAGATTTAATAACTATGGGCACAGCGTTTTTTAGTATTTCTCAGCGTTGAGTAGACGATGAAAAAACAGATAGAAAGCTTCAACAGTTCCGAAAAATGTCAACGCACAATAATCAACAGTTTAACACTTCAAATTCTGGCACCCAAGTTACATTCGGATACCAAGGGCTCCAAGCGGCGCCCCCTTGATTCTGGCGCCCAGGGCACCTGCCCCGTTTGCCCCGCCCTAGGTACGCCACTGCGTGCAGAGTAGTTTATAGTGACCTCTGCTGCCACTCGGACTCTTCTGGGTGTGTCGGTTTTTTATTAAAAACTCGTGTGGGATTCGATCGCGGTCCCACACGAGCAACCTTGTATGCCAGGCGAGCACTCTAGACCGCACGACCACAGAAGATCGTTCTAAATTATATATTATCTTTAGATATGTATACCAATACCAATATAATATAAACGGCTATTTATAATAAATCACTGAGTGCCCGAACATATCGTTGCTGAGGCTCGTACAGTCTAGTGACAAAAAAAAATGTTGAAATTTGTACCAACATACTTTATAACAACAACAACAACAACAACAACAACAACAACAACAACAACAACAACAACAACAACAACAATAACCTAAAGCGCAAATGTATAACTTAAATAAAGTAAAACCCTACTCGAGTTATGGTGGCATATTTCATGCTTCATAACTGTCAATATACAGTCTTCACTAAAATACAGTTATAAAACTTGAATCCCCTCGTATGCGCATAAATTTTGTAAGCTTTAACGTACCATATCCTCATGAAGCAAAATCCCAATCTCCATTGCAATTTACCCCGACCACGCCATATCGCTTAGTTAATTTAAAAATAATTAAAACATCATTTATTAACGGGTTTAATCGGCGTACTCGTGCTCCTGCTCATGATATAGAGTGTTCGGCCCACACGCATCGGCGTCTCGTCTCCCCGGAGTTGGCAGTTGGCAGCCCTGCGCGATTCGTATCCATTCGACACGCTGTTCTGTAAATATCATGAGCGCCGGAAGTGGCTTCTCTATCCGGTATTAATATTTGAAACGCCACGTAATTACCGGTGCCTGCGCACGCTTCCGTACCTGTCTATTGGTGTAGTTAACCTTTCAGCGAGTGGGAGCGGGACGGACAATAATGAAGAGGGATGAAGGGAGGTGTTGTCAATCGGGAGTACATTTTTGTATTGAGTAAAATATTACAAAATGTTCCCATGTTTTTATTTTATTTTAATAAATGATGGATCCATAAAATTGAATTGCAAAATGAACATTTTGACACTACCTCGTATGTCTTATAGAGGCGCTGCGTTTATTTAAGATGGCTGACTTATTGGCAACTTTCTGAGGTGTGAATGGCTGCCATTACCAATTCGGAGAGTTCGCAAGTTCGCCGCTTGGTGGGTACGAGTTAATTTGAGTCGCGAATAATGAACGGTTTTGAAATAAGATGCACCCTATTTTAGACACAAATATTTTTACCTCCAGCTACCCTTGGTAAGGTTACGGTTTACTTTCTTAGACACTTTCGAAATCAAGAAAGCCCTAAACGCAGGCACCAATTTAAAGAAAGAGCACTTGGAAGTAATAAATTCTCCATTCACAGACATAGTTATTAAGGGAATTCCCTAATCCCACCCCACACTAATAGTTTTTATTGAACGTTCTATATATACTTTTAAGATCAGTTTTGTAAATCAGTTCATACCTTCTGATGATGGCGTAACTGCGGAAATTACGTAATAAAGGAATTTTATTAAAATTTGTGAAACAATAACTAGTGTCTTTATTTCCTTTTATAATCATGTTTCACCGACTGCCAACAGCTTCATCAATTGAATTTATTGGTAAGGGTGGTATAGGGATCGTGCTAAAAATCGCATATCGAGATTTTGGTAAATGAGCACGTTTTAAGGTCCATAGAACCCAATTGTAACATTTTCACGATGATGTCTGTGTGTATATGTGTGTATCATTCAGAAAATTTTGTAACCTTGTATTTCGACTTTTTTCTATTATGGGAAGAGCCCATTAGATTTTGATATAAATCGGATAACCGGAAATAGCACTTTACTTGAAGCTCAAATAGTTTGTCTTCGAAAAATACCTTTAAATGTTATTTTTTCGAAAATAATTTTATTATAAAAACTATAGATTATTAAATTTTCTACAGGTTTGTATTAATACCTTTTCTACATATTTTATGGATAAATTAGTTTACAAAATTATCTATAATTTAAATCCCGGAGCCTACGCTTTAAACAGACAATACTCCTTGGTTACGCAGTTATTCAAATGTATGTAATTGACAGATAAATATCACTATCAAAGAACTAATTATTTCAAATTAATAATAGTAACGTTTTAAAAAGAAAAAAGTAAATAGAACAATAGGAAAGGAATTCAATACAGTTTCCAGTATAAGCAAATAGATTAATGAAAATTAACGATTTGCAAAAAAGTTTAACGTAATCCTCATTTTTGGATTAGTGAATTCTATTCTATCCCGGTATTTAAAATTTGATCTTCATTTTATTATCAAAAAAGGTAGTTACTTGGATTAGATTAGACTATATTTCAAGAAATAAACTGCCAAAATTAGAATAAAATTCGCTAATCCAAAAATAAGGATTAGCTTAATTTTCTTTGTGACTCGGGCTGTAAATGGTGGGAGGTATTGTGTTGGCCACACCAAATTTTTAGTTAAAATTTGTTTTTGTTGTTCTTTAATCAAAATTACATAAATTGCAATTAATATTTACAAATGTACTGCATGTTTTTGTTTAGGTGAACAGCATGTTTGTTGATAAAATTTTCATTTTCCGATACTTTCATAATTGCGCTTTGGGCTGGGAATGTATTATAAATTTTCATTTGACTATAAATTATTAATTAAAGTTAGTAATAAATTTACCTATGTTATTAAAGTTACTAGGCTGAAACTTCCATATAAATTATTAACGGAATTTAAAATTAAAATGTACATCACATGTCGAAATAGCTATTTGTGTATTAAGAGCGCAAAATGGCACATTGTCGATTGAGAGGTTGTTGACAGACGAGGCAGGAGCGCGGCATTCTTTCGAAATCGATTCGGACACCAAAAAGAAAGTTGAAATATGGGTTTATTTAATATTTTTATATTGAAATATGAACAACTGATCTATAAAGTAATATTAGACAATAAAGAACTGTAGCAAATACTTCATTTATTAAGGAAAAAGAAAAAAAAATGGGGAAAGAATCGCACTAAAAAGGATGTCATATTTCCGAATAAAATTCTGTCATTAATTTTCCCTACAAATATTTATCTGTTCAGCAACGATAGCAAATGTACAGAGAATATATTTATGTATATAGTGGCCAGTGCCATCGTATATTTACCAGAATGTCTGTAACATTTATTTACGTTTAATGTACATGTTCACTCGAAGGTAATTAAATTACAAATATACACATGCTACTACATTAAGTAGAGAATTTTATGCAAATGATATGGAAATGTTCAAAGCGAACATATACAGAGTGCAGATTTCCGGAACAATATGTAATATAAGGATAAGCACAAGTTTCACTATTTCACATTTTCAGAAACAGAATTGTGTTTTGTTGTGATATTGGTCTAATTTTTTCCTCAAAAATGATGAAATGAATTTTATATGTGTAGGTGTGTGTGTGTGTGACGATTTTTTCGGATCCGATAACTCAAATACTACAACTCAAAAAAATATAATTCTTTCGTATTCCTGTTCTTTACATCCATGTAAAAAAAGTTAAATATCATTTTTCCATATTTAATGTACATACATACATACATACATAAAATCACGCATTTCCCACTTAGTGGGTTAGCACAAACCCGAAAGAATAACAATAACATCATCCAAAAATAATCAGTCTCTCTTTCAACAACATTATTACTAACCTGACATCATAGGTACAACATATATTCCTCACTCTTAACATATTAAAGTGACCGATTTTCGGTAGCGAAATACCGCATCCGGACCACAATAATAGTTACGAAACAATCATCCTTCGTCACACATTCCTGTCTAAGCACACTTCTTTCGCCTCGGCCACATTCATAATCGCATTCATACACGCTCTTCTTCTCTTCCCACTCGGAAACTTTCTCTCTTTTAGTACCTTATCAATCACATCCATCCACTTACACACTGGACGGCCACGCAATCGAACACCCTCAATTTCACCAAGATATATACGCTTAACAAGTCGTTCACTCTTCATTCTCTCCACATGACCAAACCATCTCAACTGGCTCATTCCTACTCTCTTAACAACATTCTTCCTAACTATACATTCTTCATACACCAAATTATTCCTCACGCGATCCCGTCTTACATATCCACATACTCCACGTAAATACCTCATTTCCACGGCAGTCACTCTCTTTTTATGCTTTCCCGTCCATGCCCAACATTCGCTTCCATATATCCATATAGCACTCCATTATACACACATAAACGAGCTTCTCTAGATACGTTTACGTTTCGAGCAAACGTACCCAGAGCACCCATTTCCTTACACCCCGCACTCACTCTCCTTTCAATTTCCCTATCAATTCGACCATAAATAGATAGTATAGAAAAGAAAGGTAAACGGGTTTTTTCGGTAAAGGAAGAAGTCAAAGCAGCTTACCAGGCTCGTCCTTGACTGAAGAATAACAGATTAGTATAGAAAGCCTTTTATATTTAATGTTATTATAAATATTAAAGAATATTGTATTCTCTATACGATTTGACTGCATTTTATACTTCATATTCAATGGATATAAAATTATATAGAAATTAAATTTCATGAAGCAGCTAGCTATGCTATAACCATGGAAACCGCTACTATATTAAGAAAATGCTGATTGACAGATGTCAATGCCAAGTGCAATTGACATGTTTGTATTATAATTTTACTGGAAATATAGAATCTCTTAGGTACATGAAACTTTCTGTATGGAATTTGTACAGAATACACAGAACTGGCAGAAGGTAATTTACTTGAAATATTGAATCTTGTTCAAGAAACTTTTTGTATGGAATTTGTACAAAATATATGGAACTGACGGAAGGTAATGTGCTGGACACATCAGATTTAAAAAAAAAATTGTTGCAAGGATGTTGACGATACTTTCAAAATATTGGTTATATAAGGTTATGTTAGAAAAAAGTGACAGATCTGTTCATGTACAGTAAAGGCGATTTCGGGCGACAACCGTTCACTTGCGGTATGTTGCGTTCAGGTACGTTCACACATTCGGGCGCTAGGAACAACATACCCGGTATGCTTGGATCAGTGCTCACAGCTGAACGGGTTTGCGAGTCGGGTCAGCTTTCTGTTCACTATTTCTATCTCTTTTTAACATGTCTTTTTTTGAAATGTCAAAAGTCAAAACAGGCGGAGTCGTGGTCTTATGTCAAACAGGGTGATATTATTTTCGTTGACTCTTTTTTGGACAAATATGGAAAAAACTATCATTCTCCGTTAATGCATTTTAATTGCCAGACACCATTTTTGACAGTTTTAAATGTCGCAGAATGTACATAACCACCAAGCACGGTGTCAACAAGTGAACCAACGATTTTTGGCGCCACCATTAACCATATCATACCGTAACTAACCGTAAGTAATCCGAAGAAGTGAACGGGTATGTCGCCCGAAATCGCCTTAAGGGCACGAGGTTGGGTGTGCCTCACTATCGTGTATTTGTGTACAAAATTGTGACGTCACAAAGCCAAACTCAGAATCTTTATAAAGAAAATCATGAATGAAAAGTATAATAATATTAAATATTTTTTATGTATATATGCATAATATTAGGTAAATTTTTCATTTATGAAAAAAAAATCAACATTTTTTCTTTTTGGTATGACCCCATTATAATTTAGTGTCAAATGAAAATGACAGATATTGGTTATTCTAAAGAAATATTGAATGAGTTGAAGCTGCACAAGACCAGTTGGTTCCATAGAAGTCAAAAGACGTACACCAGAAAGAATACGCAAGATTTGCGAGTGGCGTTGTTCAAAAAATGTGATTTATCGAATTCTGTATGTTACATAGTACATGCTCAGTGACAACTAAATTGCAGATATTGATACACAATGCGAACGTTTATTCTGTCGTTAAAATAATATGCAATGCTATGTGGTAGATTGCGTTTGTTTGTAATTGGCCCTTTGAAAATAATTTGGTGCCGCCAAAATCGATAAACTCAATTAACCTGTATTGCAAAAACAAAACAATTTGCAACAAAATTGACAGAGTAGGCTGTAAAACGCAAAATCAAGATTCACTTTATGCGACATGGAAATAATACCCGATGTGTGTTTGTTTCCGGAAATCCGGAAGCAAAACGAAAAATAAACATGTTTTCAAAATTAAAACAAAAAAACTTTTACGTTTTCATGAGGTATTATTTTGTATTTTTCACATGTACGTGTATAATCTCATACGATAAATATTTCTGTTTTGCTTTAAATTTAAGAGCTCTTAACAAAAACAGCCTTGGTACATTTTTACCTCCCGCTACCCTTGGTAAGGGAGGTATAGGGATCCTGCTAAAAATCACATATCGAGATATTGGTAAATGAGCACGTTTTAAGGTCCCTAGAATCCAATTTTAACATTTTCACGATGATATGATGTCTCTGTGTGTGTGTGTGTGTGTGTGTGTGTGTGTGTGTGTGTGTGTGTGTGTGTGTGTGTGTGTGTTTGTGTGTGTGTGTGTGTGTGTGTGTGTGTTTGTGTGTGTGTGTGTGTGTGTGTGTGTGTTTGTGTGTGTGTGTGTGTGTTTGTGTGTGTGTGTGTGTGTTTGTGTGTGTGTGTGTGTGTGTATGTGTGGATCCTCCACTCTAACTCAAATAATATGATTCAGAAAATTTTTAACCTTTTGGTGTAAATCAGATAAAAGGAAATGGCACTTTACTTAAAGCTCAAAATACCTTTAAATGTTATTTTTTCGAGATTCATGTTATTATAAAAATTAAAGATTAAAAATTTTTCTACAGATTTGCATTAATACTTTTTCTACATGTACTATGGATAAAGTTATAAAATTATCTATAATTTAAATCCTGGAGCATACGCTTCAAACAAACAAAACTCCTTGGTTACGCAGTTATTCAAATGTATAACTGACAGATAAATGTCACTGTCAAACATCATTTAAAATTAATAATGGTAACGTTTTAAAAAGTTTACAGCATAAGTAAATATGTAGTTGGTTAAGCTAATAGACCTTTTCAATTTAAAGAGTTATAAGATATGCGCAATAGGGATCTGCGCATAGTAAGAACAATTGCGATCTATGACGTTTGTGTCTAAAAAATTTTGAAAATGTGATAAAAATCTTTGACATCTTTAAAAAACTTCTCAGAAAAAGTTGCAAAAGCTTTTATTGGAGCTAAAATGCATAACGATTTTAATGACTGCAATATTTTCATTTGACAGACCAACTGGCAGTTGTTCGCGCCATTTTCTTACTATTTGCAGCGATAGAAAGAGATAGCCGTTAAATTTAAAATGTCCATTCTCATTTTTGGATTAGTGAATTCTATTCTATCCCGGTAT
Source organism: Harpalus rubripes (assembly GCA_963082715.1). Lineage (NCBI taxonomy): Eukaryota > Metazoa > Arthropoda > Insecta > Coleoptera > Carabidae > Harpalus > Harpalus rubripes. The sequence continues at coordinate 948,742 of OY720448.1, forward strand.
TTAAAATTTAATTTTCATTTTATTACCAAAAATAATAGTTACTTGAATTATATTAGACTATATTTTAAGAAATAAACTGCTAAAATTGGAGTAAAATTCGCTAATCCAAAAATAAGGATTAGCTTAATTTTTTTGTGACTCGGGCGGTAAATAGCGGGAGTTATTGTGTTGGCCACACCAGATTTTTTTTAATAGCCAGTAGGACATGTCAAATTATGTAAAAGTTAAAAATCATCGTTTCGTTTAACGTAAAAAGATGTTCTCATGCTTAGATTTTATAATTTCATTTGAAAATGTGCGAAAAATAAGCGATTTAAAGAAAATGAACATAATATACACCACAAAGTTCTGCGTTAAAGTATGGGAGTACAACAAAAATTCAAGACATTCCATAATTTTTGGCAAATTAATTAATTTGCGAAAATTAAATTAGTTAAAACTTAGTTACTAATTTTTAAAGTATTGTTGTTAATGAGTTGACTACTAAATGCAGATGAGACATTTATTCAGAATATGTGACGAATGTCCACCGTTTTGTTTAGAACGCATTGTTAGGTCCTGCTAAATTTAATCCTGCTAATCTGTCAGGATTGCAGGAAGTGGTTAAAGTACATGTCCGCACTGTACACAGCTTTCTGTAGGACAAGGGCATTACATTATATAATCGGGTACAAAAGATGCCTCATTTGACATTTGATGTCGCGAGCCCTGGACTCTAGACAAAAGAATGTGTTAAGGACCAAGACCTTTACAAAACAAATGGAAGAGAAGGACAGAGATTATAATAGATAATACAGGAAGAGAATGTTAATGAATATACAAGAGTTTTCATGATAATTTTGGGCATTTTATTAGTAAAATATGCAGTAGTAAAATATACTTAAAATGTGGTTCATATCATAGGCTGTGTCCGATCAGGGGCGCTCCGTCACAGGGTGCGATGTGTGCGTCGCACACGGGCGATACTTGGTCAGGGGCGACATGGCAAGCAAAATTGTAATAAGACTTAAGTTTTTTAATTTAATATGCCCGTTTTTCGAAGTTCACATTGGGATCTTGTAAACTATAAAAGTAGTCGATTAAATTAGGGCAAAGTTGCCCCATTAGTAGACTATTTTAAAGATGTTTTTGTTTTTCCCGAAAAATGCATATACAAATAGTTACTGTCCAAAACTCCGAATAGCGTGATTTAGTCCCTCGTTTAGTACTTGAAATGTCGAAGAGACATGTCTTTACATTCGGGACCGTTGTTCAAAATTCAAATCCCGGCACGAACGCGGGACCATTGTTGAATAGTTTACTAAGGTTGCTTTTATATATTACTCTAAAAATAACAACAATAACCTCACCTAACGCATAATACTTGACCCGCTTTTTCCAAGCCTGAGTTTGGGCGTTAGGTTGGGTAATGTTGGGGTATATTTAGAGAAATTGCGAAAACCATGTCAATTTGAGATCTTAATTTTTTGAACACGGTCCCACGTTCGGTACTCTAGCCTGTTGCTTTTATATTTACAAATATGAAAATATATGGAATTTTGGTTTGCACCTCTTTAAGGAACCTTTTCCTTCAAACGACGATGCTCAGATTTTTTATCACTATTAAATTTCAAGTAATGGGGTCCAATTTATAATTTCCATAGTCGCAAAATTATACCATTAAAAGAGAGTTTATTTTAGCAACAAAAAAGTAAATACAGGTAGTGACACACATTGTTTCTGAAACACTATAAGTAAGCAAACAATATCTTTACAAGTTAAGTGGTGTCAGTTGTAACACATGCCATAGTGTCGATTGTAACGTGTTTAATAATTAAGTACAGTATTGATCATAATAAAAATTACAAGAAAAAATCTCTGCGCTATCAAAAACATAAAAGAAGAAGAGCAATGAAAAGTAAAACAGTTCCGGAAGTAACAGTCGCAGATTACTCTTCAGATGACTCCGATGAGGAAACTCTCTGATATGTATTGGCCCATATTTTATGAGCACAGGAGATTCGTTGCAGTGTCAAAAATGTAAAATCTGGACACCGGGTACGTTTAAATTGTACGAAGAAAGACCTATTTTATGTTTACCTAAACTGCAATTCCGTTAGCGACTAAAGGCATTGGCCAAAATGATCTATATACCAGCAGAATATATATTTTGTTTGCTTTTAGTTAAGTCATCTGAATTTTGTATTTTCTGAGGTAATAAATAAATGTTTATTTTTTCAATAATTTCTTCTTTTATCTGTTATTTTATCTTATTATATCAGTGTTAAAATTTGTTACAATTAACACTGGCCCTGTTACTATTGACACCAGTTATGCTCTGTTCCATTTAAGCCATTCAGTAGATGGCACTGGCAACAGCGCAAATCTGAAGTAGCCGAAGTTACATTGGGTAAATTTGTCTCTTGTCTCTAATGTCAGCCAATCAGAGATGTCAAAACTATTCCCTATGCTCCGCAATACTGAATGGCTTAAATGGAACAAGGTATAGGTGGCAATTATAACATTTGCAATGCTTGACTAAAAATCCTTATACTTTTATACTTGTCACATTTTCAAAAGTTTAAAATTCAAAATATTATTCACTAAGGTGGGTAAGTTCTTATATAGATAATTTCAAAATTTCGAAATGTAAAGTTAACTCGTGAAAAATAAAAATTTAAATTTTGTAACAATTGTCACCGGTCTCCCCTACCTATATAATATGTAACACTAAAACACACGAGTATTTATAATAAATAATATTTACAAAATTACACCGTTCCACCAAAGAATAAAGCACCAAAATTTCATCTCAGTTGTCGGGAATAAATAGTCGCTAATTAAAATAGAAACGCAATTAAACAAACATAACTGAGGGACAGGCAAATCAAATAACTCCTCTGCACATTGGTATACTCGAGCAACGAGCACCAAAGCACCAGTAGGAGGCAAAAATCATTTTCACCGTCCACGTTTCGTCCGTGTCCGTAGCAGCTAATTTTATAAATTACCTGCGGTCGCTGTGTACACACGGCACTGATTCGGGGCCACAAAACCTTGCTACGCACGCCCATGGGGCAGAATTTGCAATGATATTGCTCGTAGGGGACTCATTCGAGTTCGACAATAGATTTTATTATTGAATATACAAAGTGGAGTAGCAAATGAATACCTTAAATATGCCCTAAAAATGTACTGAATACAATTTTGCCTTGCAAGTTGGCAAAAATATTTTTAAAATGTAAAAGACCTCGCTGTAATGACTTGGGGTGAGATGTGACCATAATCAAAATTCAATAACGTATGGTCCTAAAATTTTCAGAAAATTTTAGATACTGATAACTTTTTTAAAACTCTTTTACTTTTTAAACTCTAATTATTACAAATATTCGTTTTCCGGTAATGGACTGTGTCATATTTTGAGTCAGAGCTCGTTTCGCCCGCAGTCGTATGGGGCATCTTCAGGAGCAAGGGGGGTAGTACTGTCTTAAACAAGGTTACCCGACGTGTCAACCACGCTAGAGGCCGAGTTTAAGCAACAAAAAGGGAGAGACTCAGTTTACAAGGTTACCCGACGTGTATACCACGCTAGAGGCCAAATAAACCAAGTTGCTTAAACTATCAGTGTGGGTGGGTTTTCTATAAACAGCGTGCCCTAACTGTCCGTTGGGTTTACGATTAATCAGAACATCAAGGAAGGGGAAAGTTCTGTTGCTTAAACTCGGCCTCTAGCGTGGTTGACACGTCGGGTAACCTTGTATAAGACACTACTTGCTCCTGAAGATGCCCCATGCGACGGCGGGCGAAACGTTGAGCTCTGACTCAAAATATGACACAGTCGGAAAACGAATATTTCTCATGACAGACTGTGGAAGCCTACGCAATTATTTCTAATTATTACAATTAACAAAAAGTATAACAATTAATATTTAACATTTAAATTATTAATAATGGACCATTATCTTCAATGGCCCTTAATTTTCTTCTGACTTGTCCCATCATCCTCTGGACAACATCTGGATCGATTTCTCAAATCTTTTGGTAAATGCGACGTTGTAATTGTTCTTCATTTGCAGCTTCCCATCCCTTGTCGTACACTTTTCTGGTCAATATTGACCATAATTCTTCTATTGATCGAGTTTGAGGTACATTGAGAGGATTGTCCAATTTCGTAACAAAGTCTACGTTGTTTTCGTTATACCAGTTTCTAGTTATTCTGGCGTAATGGCATGAAGCTAGATTAGAAAAAACATTATATCATCATGGGTGTGATGTGTATTTAAAAATTGAAGCAATTTAGAGAGGCATCTTTGAATATAAAGTTGTGCAGTTAAGGCTTCGCCTCGAACACGACCAATGTATGGCTGTGAGATATATCCGGCTTCAGAAATGGCACACCATACTAAAATTTTATCCCCAAATTTAGATTTACCTTTGAACTTGACATTGTCTGGTGTGTTTTCCATGTCATTAGTATAAAAACCATCGTATCCTTTCATCTCTGAATGGGACAGAGTAAAATATTTCTCGTCATCCATTATAATAAGTTTATTGAGAAAAAGAATGCGCCTTAACGCACGACAACATCTAGGGATTCTTTCTAATTGGGCCACGGTATATTTTGGTGCCTTTCTTTTCGAAACACTACATCATTTCGAAAAAGTGTTCTAAAAACAGTGGTCTTCGATACATCGAATCTTCTGGCTATAGTTTGTTGTGACACTCCAACTTTGTCTTTAACGGCTGCAGTTAATCTTTATTCTCTCATATGGCTGAAAATTTTTGGTCAACCACTTTTGGACAAATTAACACAGGGCATACCTTCTTCACAATCTTTTATGGTCCGATAAATTGTTGCCACAAAGATATGGCCCGTATTCTGAGCGCACTTTTATAATAAAAGCGCTTTTATGGAGCGCGGTTTTACATTATATTCTTATGAGGAGTTTGCTCCATAAAAGCGCTTTTATTATAAAAGTGCGTTCGGAATACGGGCCATTGTGCTTGCGATAAACTGCAACAATTTCACACTTAGGCATTCGCCTAACAAGATTGTAAATTCCTTTACGAATATCTAGCTTATATGATATTTTACTGCATCGAATCAAATTGTGATATTTTGTTTCCAGTGACAATTTGATTAAACGTTATTTGGTATAAATACAAAATATCTAAAAAAAATTTCAAAACTTCAGGACCATACGTTATGTCATAAAATATAAAATCTAACCTCTATAACTTCTCATTATAATACTAAAAACTAAACATTAGTTTGTAATAATTTTGTTATTGCAATTTAATGTTTTGGAGAAGAGACATGTGACGTCATCATCCTAGATTGGATTGCGATTATGTTGTGGTAGATTATGGCATGACAACAATACAATATAACTATCTCACTCTTTCACTCCCAGTCTATCTGTCTTCTTCCATGATCCTACCATGGTGACGTCACATACCCTTCCCCAAATTTTCAATAATTATTATCTCGTAAACTTCGAATAATTAATCGATTTAAAAAAATCGGGGATTTTATTTTTGTCTATTATCGTATATGTAAAATTTTGGTCCCATACATACAATATAGTAGGAAAAATTGACTATAGTAAAAAGTAGGAAATTATATCGCATAGTAAATACATTTTCCGTTGCATTATGCATCAAAATTATATTATAATTCCAAGTCCAACTTCCTTCATAACTGACAAAACATTCGCTTTCAAAGTGTCGTTGTCGTTGTTGGTCGGCCTGACCCTAAGTCCCTTTAATTCGTGAAGTTTCGCAGACAGCCACACAATATATTAAGTAATAATGCACGATATAAATTAGGTTAAAGCGAATGGGATCACGGCTCGGAGTCGGCTGCATAAATCTTACCACACCGACACCATGTGTCTCCTGGCCGCTGTGACTTTCTGTCCGGGTCATCCGCAATGGATTTCGGATCGGTTAGGGACCGCGTATGGAAACTGGAAATCCACAGGGATAGAAGGATGGAAGTTGGAAGCTAATCACAGGGAAACGAACTATTTGTACGAACGATACATTGTGGATAATTCTCCAGAGGCAATGGAAATGTTTACCTGGAGTTTATTATCAACGAGGATGAGGACAATATGTTTTTAAACAAAAGTACATTGATACTGAAGATTTTGTTGTTTTTACCTTCCGTCACCTTTAGGTAAGGAAGGTATTGTCTTTGGTCAAAAAATTCGGTGGTGAGTTTTTGATGAATAAGCACGTTTTAGGATCCCTAGAATACGAATTTACTATTTTTACGATAATGTCTGTATGTTTGTGTATGTGTGTGTGTGTGTGTGTGTGTGTGTGTGTGTGTGTGTGTGTGTGTGTGTGTGTGTGTGTGTGTGTAACAAAATTTTCGTCTACGATAACTCTACTACAATTCCAAAAATTATAATTCTTTCGTATTCCTCTTCGTTGCATCCATATGAAGAGCTGATTAGATTTTGGTTATAATTGGTCAACCGGAAGTACCCTCATTTGCAGAATTTAACAGTTTTTCTTGAAAAAACGATGTTCAATATAATTTTTTCACATTTAATATTATTATAAATATTAAAGAACATTGTATTCTCTATACGATTTGACTGCATTGTGTATATTTGTGTTAGGATCTTTTTGCTCGAAATTTTCTGTATGAAAGGTAATGTAGAAATTTATAATCTTTGGAAGGAACTTTATGTATGGATTTTAAAGAAAATACATACGCATTTACGAAAATTATACCGGTAGATACCGCATCTACCGACTGTGTTCGAAAACACGAGTTGTAAAAAGTTACCGTGTTCGAAAATTGTTCAGTATCTACCAAATCCATCTACTGGATTCATGAAGAATCTAATCTCAAAAAAAGGTAGTGATGCAAAGCTGCGGTTAAAGTGAAAATGTGTTCAAAGTCGGACTCTGCTCATTTTGTTAACTACGTTAAATTTCTAACCTGTTTTAAATTTTCAAATTTTTTCGTAGGTTATGGATCTACCTTGTTTACCACTTGCGTTCTTATAATATCGATTCCGGTAGCTATAAACCGATAAAAGCTGTTTACCGGTAACAGTTCACCGGTAGAATTTTCGTAAATACCTCATATAACTGACGGAAGGTAATGTGCTGGCCACATCAGATTTTTTTTGTTTTTCTAGTGTTTTTATGCTCCTATGTCTAATTCTGCGATGAGGGGTACAAATTTTTATTTTTAATCGAAACACAAAGTTTTTTGATATTGGCGAACTATAGCTAATGAACGATATATAATAGATGCACCGGTGTTACGCCTTTCGATTATATGGACTTTTCTACATAGATATACCAATTTTCGTGACCAGCTGATACAGTAATACTAAGCAAATAATCAAAAAAGTATTATTCCCCTAACTCGAATCCGAAAATCTGTTCAGAGCTTCAAGAAAAGTATCACTTCCGGTTTATCAATTTCAGCCAAAATCTAATATGTTGTTCCCCTTCATATAAAAGTCTTAAATACTAAATTTGAAAAGTTTTGGAATATATCATACCAAATATTTCACGAAAATCTGTTCAGGGCTTCAAGTAAAGTGTCACTTCCGGTTTATCAATTTTAGCAAAAATCTAATACGTCGTTGTAATGAATCTAAAAGTCTTATATACCAATTTTGAAATGTTTTGAAATATATCATAATACTTTTTTTCACGAAAATCTGTTCAGAGCTTTAAGTAAAGTATCACTTCCGGTTTATCAATTCCAGCCAAAATCTAATATGTTTTTCCCCTTTATATAAAAGTCTTAAATACTAAATTTGAAAAGTTTTAGAATATATCATAATTTATATTTCACGAAAATCTGTTCAAAGCTTCAAGTAAAGTGTCACTTCCGGTATATTAATTTCAGCCAAAATCTGGTATGTTATTCCCCTTTATATAAAAGTCTTAAATACTAAATTTGAAAAGTTTTGGAATAATATCATCACGTAAATCTGTTCAGGGCTTCAAGTAAAGTATCACTTCCGGTATATCAATTTTAGCAAAAATCTAATACGTCGTTGTAATGAATCTAAAAGTCTTAAATACAAATTTTGAAAAGTTTTGGAATATATCATAATATTTTTTTTCACGAAAATCTGTTCAGAGCTTCAAGTAAAGTATCACTTACGGTTTATTAATTTTTTCCAAAATCTGGTATGTTATTCCCCTTAATATAAAAGTCTTAAATACTAAAATTGAAAAGTTTTCAATTATATTTTAATATAGTTTTTCATTGAAAACTGTTATGGGCTTCAAGTAAAATACCACTTCCGGTTGTCCAATTTTACTGAAAATCATAAAAACTCTTTATATAAATACAGAAAGCTTAAATAAGGAAATTAGAAATTTTTGGAAGTTTGATATAAGAATTATCGTGGACGAAAAAATCGTCACAAGGCACCAGATTTGAACCCGTTTGTTTATTTTTTGGACAACTATTCAACTACTTTTCCATATATGTAAATAGGGTCAACCTTGCTGTATTCATGTTTGAAAAAAAATTGAGATATCTTTTACCATATCGAGGTATTAAATATTTTTACACCTATGTTCCTACAAAAATACACTATCTCCCTAAATACATCGTATTGTCTATCACCAAGATATACATGGACTTTACACCATATTTCCCAACAAACATTCCAGTAAAAAGAAGAGTTCATTAAAAAGAAAAAGTTGCATATTCCTCTCTCTATCTATAATAATTAATATTTGAAAGTGAGTGTCCACTCCTGTTTGTATTACTCTATGATCACCGAGATATGCTACGAACACGGACTTAACACCATGTTTCCCAACAAATATTACAGTAAAAAGAAGAATTTATTAGAGTGAAATAGTTATATATTCTCGTCTCTCTTACAAAATTAATATTTGCAATTGAGTGTTCACTCCAGTCTTTATTATTCTATGTCATGATGTCTCTGTCTTGCAGTATATCTTACTCTGTCAAACAAACATCAATATGCACTGGCCGAACAATAGCTCCCGTAAATTATACATGTTGGGGGAATACTTTTAATTAAATAAAACAACCAAAGTCTAGCTAAGGTGACTTTATATATTTTACCTCCCGTCAACTAAATCAATGTGTAAAGGTAAAGGTGACATATGTTTAACCAACAATACCTCCCGCTAATTACAAATGAAGATAGATAAACAGCACATCCCGTCAATCGAAAATGAGAATAGAGCACAGTACCTCCCGCTAACTAATCAAAGTGTAAACGTGACATTTTATTAACAGCAATACCTCCCGCTAATTACATATGGAGATAGATCAACAGTACCTCACGTCAATTGAAAATGGGAATAGAGCACCAGTACCTCGCGCAAACTAATTTAAGTGATGTTTTATGATGAAACAATGGCTCCCGTAAATTATACATATTGGAAAGGAATACTTTTAATACATGCCTACATACTTGACAATCCTAATGATGGGCGCTCTTTTTGTAAAGGTAACATATTTTTTAACAACAATACCTCCCGCTAATTTCAAATGGAGATAGATCTATAGCATCTTCCGTCAATTAAAAATGAAAATAGAGCCCCAGTACTCCCTGCAAACTAATCTAAGTGATATTTTATGACGAAACAATGGCTCCCGTAAATTATATATGTTGGAAGGGAATACTTATAAATAAAATAAAACAACCAATCAAAGTCTGGCTAAGATGACACTTCCTGTATTTACAATACCTCCCGCCAACTAAACAAATAATAATTTCGTATTTTAAATGGCACAAAATTAACCCCTGTGGTGCACTCTCCACGCCAACAATGAGTGCCCGTGAGCTGGCCTGGCAAACGCCCGCACGGTTGCAAATATGTCATCATCATTACCGATATCTGCGTACAAAGCAGATTGGCACACCCAGCAATGGGTAATATGCCGTGTATATATATTTATATTTATTTATTTAACTAATCAAAGTGTAAAGGTGAATTTTTTAACCAACAATACCTCCCACTAATTACAAATGGGGATATATATATATATATATATATATATATATATATATATATATATATATATATATATATATATATATATCAACAGTGCCTTCCGTCAATTGAAAATGAGGATACAGCAACAGTATCTCCCGCCAACTAAATAAAGTATAAAGGTGACAGTAGAGTGTTTTACCAACAATACCTCCCGCTATTTACAAATGGAGCTAGAGCAACAATATCTTCCGTCAATTGAAAATAAGAATGCAGCAACGTACCTCCCGCCAACTAAGCAAAGTGTAAAGGAGGCAGTCATATACGTATTGGATCTAATTGGTTTATGGAGACAGTAGACTTTTCGACCAACGATACCTCCCGCTAATTACAAATGAGGGTAGAGAACAGTACCTTTTGCCAACTGAAAATAAGGAAAGAGCAACAGTACCTCCTTCCAACTAGAGTGTAAAGGTGACAGTAAAATTTTTTGCCCAACAATACCTCCTGCTAATTGTAAATGGAAATAGAGCAGCAGTACCTTCGCTCAATTGTAAATGAGGATAGAAAAACAGTATCTCCCGGCAACTAAATCAAAATGGTGGAAGGTCACAGTAGATTTTCTACCAACAATACCTCCCATTAATTGAAAATAAGGATGGAGCAACTATAACTCCCGTGAGCTCACGAGAGCTATCGATAGGCAAGTTTGATTTCAAGTGGGCGATGAAACTTTTGTCTCTGTTATTTCGAAAACTAAAAGGGATATCGAAAAAGTTTATTAGCAAAAAATAACCAATGGTAATTAATCAATAGGCGAAAGTTAGGTTCAGCTATGGTTTTGTGACACGGCCTTAATTTTTATAATTCAGATATCCTGAAATAAAATATATATTTTTTGAAGATAACTGAAATTTTTTACCTGTTCGACGCAGTTTAATTTATGTTTTTCCGCAATTAGATAATTTATTATTATTACTTTTAGACATCATCCTACCTAACATTTTAGCTAAAAAATACACATAAATACAAATAAAACACATAAATAAATAAATAAATGATGATGTGGGTCCCTGATAAAGCTTTAAACTAAACATACATAAATATGGATAAATGGGAGAACGTGTGTACGTCCCTAGGGTCTTCCCTCGTATCTAAAAAATTTTCAGCCCTTAGTTCTTACATAATAATCAATTAAAGTTGAATAACACCGTTAATATGTTCCAGGTGCTGCTGTGCAGACGGGCGGACATACAGAAATCGCTTGTCGTGATCCTGGAGCTGTTGAACATGGGAAATATCTTGAACAACGATTGTCCGAAGATAACTGGGCCCTGCAGCCGTGAAGAGTCGCCGTGCAGATGGGCATATATGACTTGAAGCTGTTAAGGTAAGAAAAGTTTTTTTTTATTAAGTTCACCTCTTCGAACAACTCCTATTTTATTACCTTCCGTCACCTTTAGGTAAGGAAGGTATTGTCTTTGGTCAAAAAATTCGATGGTGAGTTTTTGATGAATAAGCACGTTTTAAGGTCCCTACAATACGATTTTACTATTTTTACGATGATGTCTGTATGTGTGTGTGTGCGTGTGTGTGTATGTATGTATGTATGTGTGTCCGTGTGTGTGTGTGTGTGTGTGTATGTAACAAAATTTTCGTCTACGATAACTTCCATACTACAATTCTAAAAATTATAATTCTTTCGTATTTCTCTTCGTTACATCCATGCGAAGAGGTGATTAGATTTTGGTTAGAATTGGACAACCGGAAGTACCCTCATTTGAAGATTTTAACAGTTTTTCTTGAAAAAACTATGTTAAATATCATTTTTTCACGTTTAATGTTATTATAAATATTAAAGAATATTTTATTCCCTATACGATTTGACTACATTTTATATTTAATAATAAATGGATATAGAATTAAAAAATTATAAAGAAATTAAATTTCATAAAGTAGCCATAGCTATGGAAACAGCTACTATATTAAGAAAATTTTGATTGAAAGATGTCAGTGTCAAGTGAAATTGACATAGTGTGTTTGTCTTATAATTTTACTGTAAATATAGGATCTTTTGCTTTCTGTATGGAATTTGTATAAAATACATACAACTGCTTTAAGGTAATGTACAAGAAATAATAATAAATCTCTTATTTCTGCAGATACATTACACTGTATATAGAAAACGTCACAAAATGATAATTTTCTGTATGAAATTTGCATAAAATACATGCAACTGCCGAAAGGTAATGTACAAGAAATAGAATATTTAATTTAGCAAGGAACTTTCCGTATGAAATTTGTACAAAATACATAGAACTGACGGAAGGTAATGTGCTGGCCACATCAGATTTTCTTTTAGATATCTTGTATAGTACAGGAAATATTTAAATATTTTTAATTTTTTTCCACAACAATAGTAATATCAACCCCTTATGGTTTACCTTGTTATTGTGTATTTGTGTTTAATAATCTAATTTTTATTAATTTTTCTGTGCAGATTGTCAACATGTGACCTAGAAGGACCCCTGGGCAGTAGAAGAGTTAAATATTGTAAAATTGTAATAAAATGTTAATGTATATATTTTAAAAATATTTGTAATTATATATGCTAATAAACTTTAAAATTGATTTGAAAATGACTTATTTTCTAATCTTTAGTTTTAATTTTTATAATACATCCCTCAAACACACGTTAGTATATAGTTTCTAAGAGTCGTGATCGTATTACGTATATAGTTCTTAAAACAGCCGCCAGGGGGCAGCACCAGTCGGAAACAGTGTATACCTACTGGGAATTTAAACTCAGTAAATCGTGCATGGATGCTTCAAAGATATACCTATTGGGAATTTGGATCAAGTAAAAAAGAAGCCTCAATACACCAAATTTTGTAAAAAAATCGAGTATAGATGCTACCTTAAAGTAGCATCTAGGCACCAAATTTTGTAAAAAAATCGAGTATAGATGCTACCTTAAAGTAGCATCTAAGCACCAAATTTTGTAAAAAAATCGAGTATAGATGCTACCTTAAAGTAGCATCTAGGCACCAAATTTTGTAAAAAATCATGTATAGATACTACCTTAAAGTAGCAAGTATACACCAAATTTTGTAAAAAATCGTGCATAGATGCTACCATATGAAATTATGGTTGCCTATATTTTAGGCGCAAAGATATATGATGGGCACAGTTTTACTTGAATTGCAACGTTTATCGACAACTGCTGCACCCTTGCGGCCATTTTAAAAACTACATACGTGTAAGGAATAGACAAATTATATTTTAATTTATATTTTATTCTATAAAATATTGTACATTAAGGGTAAATGCATGAAATACAACTAAAATAATGGTAATTTTATTTGGTAACAAACATTACAGTTTTATAACTAAAACCTAAAGATAAAACTTTTTACAAAATAAAGACGCAAAATAATTAATAACAAATAATATAACCGTAATAATTTCAATTGGTAACAAACATTTTAGTTTTATAACTGATCCAAAACTCTACTTATATATTTTTAGGGTATCTTCTACCCAATATATTTTAAAAAGCGTTCCGTTTACAATACTTATAGACTATTTAACAAATTAAATCTTGGGGTCCCTAAATAAGATTTCTTGTTCCCAATGTTAAAGGTACAACATTTCTTATTCAGTTTAAGACAGTTTACGAACCTTTGCATTAATTATTATTATTATTATGTTACCACCCAACCGCCCACTTATCAAAATATATATTTATTAATACAAAGCTTCGTTTACAATAAATACTTACAATCTAACTTTACCCTGACCGCGTCTAAATGCTTAATAATAAATACAATTTTTACTAAAACTACCTATTGTACTACTAATGTGACAGGTTTAAATTAAACAGAGCATAAATTAAAAGATTGTTTTTATTGTGTACATACATTTTAAACAGGTTTTTATGAAGAGGAAGCCATGGTCTGCGTCACCAATCGGCACTGCAATCTCGACGACAGTGACAGGGCAGGTAGGGAATTCTTCCAACTTAACTAAACTATTTATTTAATAAATTGTATATATAGGGAGCAACCGCCCTCAAATGCCAAACCCACGCTCCCCATATATACCATTTATTAAATAAATACAATTTCGTGTACAATAATATTTTATAATCAAACTTAAGCTATTGTAGAACCCCCCCATATTAAGTTGGTGAAGTGCGCAAAATAGCCTATCTTACGTTAATATCTCGTTCAAAGAATAGCAAATCTAAGCCTATCTTACGTTAATATCTCATTCAAAGAATAGCAAATATAAAAGTGTGAAGTTACGTTAATTTTTTTCTCTCTCTCTCTCAAATAGCAAAAACAACCCTTGCCTATCTTATATCTAAGCTATCTTAAATCTACGCAAGCTATCTTATATCTAGACTATGCTAAGCTAAAGGCGAAGTGTTAGAGAGAGATATACGAGCTACGACAAAAAATGAGAACGCCGGGGTGGTTCTCACATGTAGTTTACGAGGGGGTTAAGCCGACCCCACACGATGCACTGCATGTACGGCCTACAACGCGAACTCCCTAAGGACAAGATAGACAGTTACATATAATCTACTCGGCTTGGATGCCTGAGCGAGTTACTCCCGGAGACATCGCCCGATCTCATACGCGATACCTACTCCGAACGCGATCAACCCGTGTGCTCAAACAAAGTTAAATCAAACAAAACAAAAACTTTACTTTGTCTTAAATTATTCGTTGCCATTAACATTACATGATGATTACATACGTTGCCTCCGGATGAGGAGAGCACATAGACGCCATAAGAGAGTTTCCTGTGATAGCATTCAGGTTTGTTTAATTCCTTCTCATTCGAGTCTAGCAATCTAGAGCGTAGACCAATACGATGGTCAGCAAGCAAATTTACAAAAGAATTAAACTGTCCCTAGAAACATTCGCACAAGTGCGAAGCGATCCCCCAGAATATACAACTGGTTTCACATGGCATGGCTAACCATATCAGTCCACTCAATTATGGAATCGCGCACGAACCCTACCTACCCATCCCACTAACCGTGATATTAAACAAGGAAACCCGAACCCACATCAAGTTTCGAATCTCTCCCACCTTCCTGACCCTCTCACTGATTCTCTCACCCATTCGCATCATTCATGCCCCGATACATATATTTTTCTTTTCACATACACTCTCCTTAGGAGCCGTCTGGGCATCCCGCGCAGTACGCATACCACGGTGGCAAACGTAGACGCACGATTTTATGATGAATCGCCAAGGAATGCACTTCAAATTAATCAATTTATTATCATTTTTAATGAAAACGCGTGTTTGCTCAACGGCGCGATGAGCCAAAGTTTAATTAAGACCTGAAAATACATTTAAAAGAACTTAAAACTAACTTAAAATCTATTATATTAACCTAGTCTTCTTGATGTCCGATTCCTGAAAAATATTATGCTAATCATATGTTCCCAGATATTGATTTTATTGATAAATAGTCGATATTTTAATTTAAAATTGTTTGAATATTATACAGACATCCATGAAAGTTGTATTTCTTTTAATGTAGTGCTCAAAATCGAATTTGACTACAAGATAAAATTTAAATATGTATTATAGTCATATTCCTTTGACTATAAGTTCTCATGATTGAACATGAAAACAATATATTTTATATAAAAATAAAGTTTCTTACCATGTCATCCATAGGTGTTCGTTTACGCCGTAAAATTCATCCATTGGTGGTCGACTACGCCGTGAAAGATCTGCAGTGTTGAAATCCAAAGCTTGGAAGTTGCATCCAAATTCTCTAAGTTCCTTGACGCCTCAGACCAACCAAATGTCCGCCTATTAAATAATAATTATTAGTTTGCTATATTCTTTAAATCATTTCAAAAACTGTTGGATAAAATTTAGTATGGAAAACGTGTCTTCATATACCATACGATATTTTATATAACAGTTCTTAAATGGTTTCAAATGTATTCAAAATTTGCTTTATTTTAATATTGCAAAAACACATTAACATTAGAGTAACTGTGCATGATGAACCTTGCACTATTTTTTATCAAATGTTCTTTTAAAATATTAAATTAAAACAAAAGCATTTACATAAATTTAGAGCATAATAATCACGTATTTTGCACCACGCTGTCAGTCTTATGATTTACTTGTTGTACTATTATTGAAACGATTATTTTCTCAAATATTGAATCAATACTTAATCTCATTTTTCTACATGAATTTTAATAGTTTTTCAGTTTTTTCCACGGATAATGAACATTATATCACACAAAATGTGGTTGGTTGTTATAATACCATGCGCGTTTCCAGATCACGTCACCGTACATTGAAGTATATATGGAGTTGACATTTAAAAATGCACGTTTTAGATCACGTCATCAGTCATCATTTATATACAGGCTGGTTTAATTTTTAGTAGACTACTGAATATTTGTAGGTACAATTTTTTAGTTTTTTGCATTGTAATACAGTATCAGCCAAAAACAAAAATTGAAAATATGTTAGACATATGTAGAAACGTCCATAGAATCGAATGGCCTAAGCCCCGTGCCTCTAACATTTATTGTTCATTAGCTACAGACCGCCAAAGTCAAAAAATATTGCAAGTTTTCATTAATAATAAAAATTTCTATTTTGGATTCTAAGCCCTAGGGAATTTTTTCATTATTTTTCCCGTAACCAGCGGATCTGAGTTATCGGAAAATGATACTTTTCATTTATATACAGGCTGGTTTAATGTTTAGTAGACTACTGAATATTTGTAGGTACAATTTTTTAGTTTTTTGCATTGTAATACAGTATCAGCCGAAAACAAATATTGAAAATATGTTAGACATATGGAGAAACGTCCAAAGAATCGAATGGCCCAAGCCCCGTGCCTCTAACATATACTGTTCATTAGCTACAGACCGCCAAAGTCAAAAAATATTGTAAGTTTTCATTAAAAATAAAAATTTCTATTTTGGATTCTAAGCCCTATTGAATTTTTTCATAATTTTTCCCGTAACCAGCGGATATGAGTTAGGGAAAAATGATACTTTTCATTTATATACAGGCTGGTTTAATTTTTAGTAGACTACTGAATATTTGTAGGTACAATTTTTTAGTTTTTTGCATTGTAATACAGTATCAACCGAAAACAAAAATTTAAAATATATCGGACATATGTAGAAACGTCCATAGAATTGAATGGCCCAAGCCGCGTGCCTCTAACATTTATTGTTCATTAGCTACAGACCGCCAAAGTCAAAAAATATTGCAAGTTTTCATTAAAAATAAAAATTTCTATTTTGGATTCTAAGCCCTAGGGAATTTTTTCATTATTTTTCCCGTAACCAGCGGATCTGAGTTAGGGGATAATGATACTTTTCATTTATATACAGGCTGGTTTAATTTTTAGTAGACTACTGAATATTAGTAGGTACAATTTTTTAGTTTTTTGCATTGTAATACAGTATTAGCCGAAAACAAAAATTTAAAATATATTAGACATATGTAGAAACGTCCATAGAATCGAATGTTTCAAACCCTGTGCCTCTAACATTTATTGTTCATTAGCTACAGACCGCCAAAATCAAAAAATATTGCAAGTAATAAAAATTACTATTTTGGATTCTAAGCGATAGGGAATTTTTTCATTATTTTTCCCGGAACCAGCGGATCTGAGTTAGGGGAAAATGATACTTTTCATTTATATACAGGCTGGTTTAATTTTTAGTAGACTACTGAATATTTGTAGGTACAACTTTTTAGTTTTTTGCATTGTTATACAGTATAAGCCGAAAACAAAAATTTAAAATATATTAGACATATGTAGAAACGTCCATAGAATTGAATGGCCCAAGCCCAGTGCTGCTAACATTTACTGTTCATTAGCTACAGACCGCCAAAGTCAAAAAATATTGTAAGTTTTCATTAAAAATAAAAATTTCTATTTTGGATTCTAAACCCTAGGGAATTTTTTCATTATTTTTCCCGTAACCAGCGCATCTGAGTTAGGGGAAATTGATACTTTTCATTTATATACAGGCTGGTTTAATTTTTATTATACTACGGAATATTTGTAGGTACAATTTTTTAGTTTTTTGCATTGTAATACCGTATCAGCCGAAAACAAAAAATTAAAATATATTAAGCATATGTAGAAACGTCCATAGAATCGAATGGCTCAAGCCCCGTGCGTCTAACATTTATTGTTCATTAGCTACAGACCGCCAAAGTCAAAAAATATTGTAAGTTTTCATTAAAAATAAAAATTTCTATTTTGGATTCTAAGCCCTAGGGAATTTTTTCATTATTTATCCCGTAACTAGCGGATCTGAGTTAGGGGAAAATGATACTTTTCATTTATATACAGGCTGGTTTAATTTTTAGTAGACTACTGAATATTTGTAGGTACAATTTTTTAGTTTTTTGCATTGTAATACAGTATCAACCGAAAACAAAAATTTAAAATATATTAGACATATGTAGAGACGTCCATAGAATCGAATGGCCCAAGCCCAGTGTCGCTAACATTTACTGTTCATTAGCTACAGACCGCCAAAGTCTAAAAATATTGTAAGTTTTCATTAAAAATAAAAATTTCTATTTTGGATTCTAAGCCCTAGTGAATTTTTTCATTATTTTTCCCGTAACCAGCGGATCTGAGTTAGGGAAAAATGATACTTTTCATTTATATACAGGCTGGTTTAATTTTTAGTAGACTACTGAATATTTGTAGGTACAATTTTTTAGTTTTTTGCATTGTAATACAGTATCAACCGAAAACAAAAATTTAAAATATATCGGACATATGTAAAAACGTCCATAGAATTGAATGGCCCAAGCCCCGTGCCTCTAACATTTACTGTTCATTAGCTACAGACCGCCAAAGTCAAAAAATATTTAAGTTTTCATTAAAAATAAAAATTTCTATTTTGGATTCTAAACCCTAGGGAATTTTTTCATTATTTTTCCCGTAACGAGCGCATCTGAGTTAGGGGAAATTGATAATTTTCAGTTATATACAGGCTGGTTTAATTTTTAGTAGACTACTGAATATTTGTAGGTACAATTTTTTAGTTTTTTGCATTGTAATACAGTATCAGCCGAAAACAAAAATTTAAAATATATTGGACATATGTAGAAACGTCCATATAATCGAATGGCCCAAACCCCGTGCCTCTAACATTTATTGTTCATTAGCTACAGACCGCCAAAATCAAAAAATATTGTAAGTTTTCATTAAAAATAAAAATTTCTATTTTGGATTCTAAGCCCTAGGGAATTTTTTCATTATTTTTCCCGTAACGAGCGGATCTGAGTTAGGGGAAAATGATACTTTTCATTTATATACAGGCTGGTTTAATTTTTAGTAGACTACGGAATATTTGTAGGTACAATTTTTTAGTTTTTTGCATTGTAATACAGTATCAACCGAAAACAAAAATTTAAAATATATTAGACATATGTAGAGACGTCCATAGAATCGAATGGCCCAAGCCCAGTGTCGCTAACATTTACTGTTCATTAGCTACAGACCGCCAAAATCTAAAAATATTGTAAGTTTTCATTAAAAATAAAAATTTCTATTTTGGATTCTAAGCCCTAGGGATTTTTTTCATTATTCTTCCCGTAACCAGCGGATCTGAGTTAGGGGAAAATGATACTTTTCATTTATATACAGGCTGGTTTAATTTTTAGTAGACTACGGAATATTTGTAGGTACAATTTTTTAGTTTTTTGCATTGTAATACAGTATCAGCCGAAAACAAAAATTTAAAATATATTAGACATATGTAGAGACGTCCATAGAATTGAATGGCCCAAGCCCAGTGTCGCTAACATTTACTGTTCATTAGCTACAGACCGCCAAAAATCAAAAAATATTGTAAGTTTTCATTAAAAATAAAAATTTCTATTTTGGATTCTAAGCCCTAGGGAATTTTTTCATTATTTTTCCCGTAACCAGCAGATCTGAGTTAGGGGAAAATGATACTTTTCATTTATATACAGGCTGGTTTAATTTTTAGTAGACTACTGAATATTTGTAGGTACAATTTTTTAGTTTTTTGCATTGTAATACAGTATCAGCCGAAAACAAAAATTTAAAATATATTAAGCATATGTAGAAACGTCCATAGAATCGAATGGCTCAAGCCCCGTGCCTCTAACATTTATTGTTCATTAGCTACTGACCGCCAAACTCAAAAAATATTGTAAGTTTTCATTAAAAATAAAAATTTCTATTTTGGATTCTAAGCCCTAGGGAATTTTTTCATTATTTTTCCCGTAACCAGCGGATCTGAGTTAGGGGAAAATGATACTTTTCATTTATATACAGGCTGGTTTAATTTTTAGGAGACTACTGAATATTTGTAGGTACAACTTTTTAGTTTTTTGCATTGTTATAAAGTATCAGCCGAAAACAAAAATTTAAAATATATTAAGCATATGTAGAAACGTCCATAGAATCGAATGGCTCAAGCCCCGTGCCTCTAACATTTATTGTTCATTAGCTAGAGACCGCCAAACTCAAAAAATATTGTAAGTTTTCATTAAAAATAAAAATTTCTATTTTGGATTCTAAGCCCTAGGGAATTTTTTCATTATTTTTCCCGTACCTAGCGGATCTGAGTTAGGGGAAAATGATACTTTTCATTTATATACAGGCTGGTTTAATTTTTAGTAGACTACGGAATATTTGTAGGTACATTTTTTTAGTTTTTTGCATTGTAATACAGTATCAGCCGAAAACAAAAATTGAAAATATGTTAGACATATGTAGAAACGTCCATAGAATCGAATGGCTTAAGCCCCGTGCCTCTAACATTTATTGTTCATTAGCTACAGACCGCCAAAAGTCAAAAAATATTGTAAGTTTTCATTAAAAATAAAAATTTCTATTTTGGATTCTAAGCCCTAGGGAATTTTTTCATTATTTTTCCCGTAACCAGCGGATCTGAGTTAGGGGAAAATGATAATTTTCATTTATATACAGGCTGATTTAATTTTAAGTAGACTACTGAATATTTGTAGGTACAATTTTTTAGTTTTTTGCATTGTAATACAGTATCAGCCAAAAACAAAAATTGAAAATATGTTAGACGTATGTAGAAACGTCCATAGAATCGAATGGCTCAAGTCCCGTGCCTCTAACATTTACTGTTCATTAGCTACAGACCGCCAAAGTCAAAAAATATTGTAAGTTCATTCAACGAATTTAACCTTTCTTCTTTCTTAGTATAACGTAAAAAATATAAATATGATTTAATTAATATAAGTTTGCTGCAACTGGAATTATCAGCATTATGATTAAAGCTACACACTGGACGAGTCAATAAAGTTGAATTTTAATTTATTTTGCAAAAATTAGTCTCAAAAAATGTCGCCCTAAAACCAATTTCGCCCCAGGCGGTCGCCTGGCTTGCCTGTAGCTTGGACCGGCCCCGACAAAATATATAATAATATTTATTGTGCAATACCATTCGCACGTGAAGAATACTATACAGCTATGAAAAATATAAAGTTTGACATACCAGTTAATGTCCCAGGAGGAGGATTTCTAGCGCTCAGCTACCCCTTACATTTAGTCTCTTTTGGTGAGTTCTAAAAATAAATAAAATTATTAGTTTCACATGCAATTAATGTACCAAAACTAAAATAAATACGTAATTTGTCACTATTATCAAGAAAATATTAACTATAATGTTGTATGACCTTTTGTTAATTTTGTAAACATAGTAATAACGAAAAAAGATTGTCTTAACGAGACAAAAATAGTCAAATAAATTTTAAATAACATTCTATTTTACCTTCGATAAGATGGTAACAACAATGCTTTGTTATAATTATGATAAAATTATTGCCTTAATATCATATTTACCTATATAAAAGAAACATAGATGAATAGTAATGTTTCTTTAAATAAAAATGTTATTTATTATTTTAAATGATTAACATTAATATAGAAAAGTCAAAATTGTTAAAAACTTATATATAATATTATTTCACAATATATCGCGTGGTGGCGGTTCGGAATGAAAATTTTACGTCATCCGGTATATCATTGTAATTTTTGTCTATATCGTAACTGTTTTCATCATATCTCTTATAATTCTCAAGATTATCTAAAAGACATTTTATATTTATTTTTTTCCATTTTCAATTTATTGCTAAGATATTATATGGAAAATCCCTCATTATTGTTAATGAGTATTTTATCTTTTGTTCATAAATATTCGATAAGATTTGTCGTTTGCCTGATATTAACGGTAGGCAGTCGAGTACATATTTTTTTATTTTTATTTTTGTACTACGTTATAAATCTCTTTAATGATAAATATTTCAACTGAAAAAGTGATAACTAATTGTAATTTCATAAAATACTATCTAGCTTTTCACGGTAGTTACGTCAACATAGGGAAAAATGTTTCATATATTTCAGAGAAAACTTATTTCCGATATAAAAAAAACAAACAAACATAACAATGAATAAGTGAGACATAGGCGTAGCTATAATATTGACAATATAAATAAAGTAATACATTGTTAATGCTTTAATATCTTAAGCCATGATTATTGTTACGAAATAACATTACAAAAAATCTGATGTGGCCAGCACATTACCTTCCGTCAGTTCTATGTATTTTGTATAAATGTCATACAGAAAGTTCCTTGCAAAAGATTATATTTCTTGTACATTACCTTAAGACAGTTGTATGTATTTTATACAAATTCCATACAGAAAGTTTCTAACAAAAGATCCTATACTTCCAGTAAAATTATAACATAAACGTACTGTCAACTGCACTTGACACTGACACCTTTCAATCAGAATTTTCTTAATGTATCGCAGCTGTTTCCAGAGTTATAGCAAAGCTGACTAATATATATGATATTTAATTTCTTTATAATTTTTTAACTCTATGTCCATTTAATATGAAGTATAAAATGCATTCTAATCGTAGAGAATAAATAATTCTTTAATATTTATAATAACATTAAATGTGAAAAAATGATATTTAACATCGTTTTTCAAAGAAAAACTGTTAAAATCTTCAAATGAGGGTACTTCCGGTTGACCAATTATAACCAAAATCTAATCAGCTCTTCACATGGCTGTAACGAAGAGGAATACGAAAGAATTATAATTTTTGGAATTGTAGTATTAGATTTATCGCATTAGAAAATTTTGTCACACACAGACACACATACATACATACATACACACACACACACACACATACAGACATCATCGTAAAAATAATAAAATCGTATTCTAGGGACCCTAAAACGTGCTTATTCGTCAAAAACTCACCACCGAATTTTTTGACCAAAGACAATACCTTCCTTACCTAAAGGTGACGGAAGGTAAAAATTAATTTCAAAAATTCTGTAAATTTGTAACAATACCCATAATATGTACTTGTTTTCTTTTCTTCTAGTTTTCATAAATTATTTTGTAAACGTCCATTTTATTTATGGAAAATTAATCACGTATGTGTATTTTTCGATAACTCTAATACTACAATTCCAAAAATTATAATTTTCGTATTCTTCTTTGTTATAATTGGTCAACCGGAAGTACCCTAATTTGAAGATTTTTACAGTTTTTCTTGAAAAAAAGATCTTAAATATCATATTTTCACATTTAATGTTATTATAAATATTAAAGAATATTTTATTCTCTATACGATTTGAATGCATTTTATACTTCATATTAAATGGATATAGAGTTAAAAAATTATAAAGATATTAAATATCTTATATTAGCCAGCTACGCTGTAACTCTGGAAATAACTGCTATATTAAGAAAATTCTGATTGAATTGACAGTATGTTTGTGTTGTAATTTTACTGAAAATATAGGATCTTTTGCAAGAAACTTTCTGTGTGGAATTTGTATAAAATACACACAAATGCCTTAAGGTAATGTACCATAAATAGAATCTTTCTTTTGCAACGAACTTTCTATATGACATTTAAACAAAATACATAGAACTGACGGAAGGTAATGTGCTGGCCACATCAGAATACTTTAAATATAAAGTGTAATTTATTATTTTTGTTATGCCGCAGGGCCCTATTATTGACATAGATTGAACAGTTTTGAAATGAAAAAATTAAATAATATATAATATAAAATAATAAATAAATATATCATCACGGCATATTACCCATTGCTGGGTGTGCCAATCGGCTTTGTATGCAGATATCGGTAATGATGATGACATATTTGTACCGTGCGGGCGTTTACCAGGCGTCACAGGTATCAGTAATAATGATGACATATCTGGCAATTACCAGAAGTCAGCTCACGGGCATTCATTACTGCTGCTGAGAGTGCAACACAGGGATCACTTAAAATTCGACATAATTCTGGCATCGGTCGGGATCGAACCCAGACCCCAAATTCGCGGCTAGACACTCAGGCAAATGGTCACGAGATCAATGTAAATATTTTGATAATATTTATTCGCAAATCTAAAAGGACACCATGAAAAAGTTTTATTATCTATTCATTTTATATATTTTATCTATTTTCAATCTAATTTTACATATTTTAAAATATATTACCGAAATAATTATTAGAATTATTCCATTACTGTAATTCTTTTTATTCTCATGTAAACAATGCATTAGTAAAAAAACCTGTTGCTTCCTAATAGCTATTTTACACATATGACCTTATTATATAGATAAACTCTTGTCTTAAAATATTGGTTACCATTCTTTCGGTAGCAGTTACTGTAGAAATGTCTACAGCTATATTCGGTACTGTTGATTACGTAGTTTTTGTGTTAGTGTTATGTCTTTCAGCGAGTACAGGAATATATTTCGGATGTTTCGGCACAAAACAAAAGACAGCAACGGAATATTTGTTTGGAAAAGGACAAATGAAGGCTATACCTATTGGCTTATCAATTTATAGCAGGTAATTTTGATAGTGAATAATACATAAATAATATAATCATCACGGCATATTACCCATTGCTGGGTGTGCCAATCTGCTTTATATACGATGACGATATTTGTACCGCGCGGGCATTTACCAGGCGTCACCTCACGGGCACTCATAGTTGGCGTGGAAAGTGCAGAACAGGACTCCCTTTTGTGGCATTCAAAATCCGAAATTTTCAGTGTATTTACTAATATGATAAAAACAAAAATATAAGGATTTCTATTTAAAAAAATCTGATGTGGCCAGCACATTACCTTCCGTCAGTTATATGAGGCATTTACGAAAATTCTACCTGTGAACTGTTACCAGTAAACAGCTGTTTATCAGGTTATAGCTACCGGAATCGATATTTTAAGAACGCAAGTGGTAAACAGGGTAGATCCATAACCTATAAAAAATTTGAAAATTTGAAACAGGTTAGAAATTTGATGTAGTTAACAAACTGAGCAGAGTCATACTTTGAACACATTTCCACTTTTAACGCGTGCACTTCGCTTTGCATCACTACCTTTTTTGAGATTAGATTCTTCATGAATCCGGTAGATGGATCTGGTAGATATTGTACAATTTTCGAACACGGTAACTTTTTACCAGTCGTGTTATCGGTAGAATTTTCGTAAATGCCTATGTATTTTCTATAAAACCATACAGAAAGTTCCTTGTAAAAAATTCTAAATTTCTTATACGTACATTACCTTTCGACAGTTGTATGTACTTTATAAAAATTCTATACAGAAAGTTTCGAGCAAAAGATCCTAAATTTCGAGTAAAATTATAATATAACACAAATATACTACGAATATGTCAATTGACACTGACATCTTTCAATCAGAATTTTCATAATATAGTAGCTGTTTTCATAGCTATGTCTACTTTATAAAATTTAATTTCTTTATAATTTTTTAACTCTATATCCATTTAATATTAAGTATAAAATGCAGTCAAATCGTATAGAGAATACAATGTTCTTTAATATTTATAATAACATTAAATGTAAAAAAATGATATTTAACATCGTTTTTTCAAGAAAAACTGTTAAAATCTTCAAATAAGGGTACTTCCGGTTGACCAATTATAACCAAAATCTAATCAGCTCTTCATATGGATGCAACGAAGAGGAATACGAAAGAATTATAATTTTTGGAATTGTAGTATTAGAGTTATCGCAGACGAAAATTTTGTTACATACACACACACACACACACACACACACACACACACACACACACACACACACACACACACACACACACACACACACACACGGACGGACACACATACATACATACACACACACACACACACACACACATACAGACATCATCGTAAAAATAGTAAAATCGTATTCTAGGGACCTTAAAACGTGCTTATTCATTAAAAACTCACCACCGAATTTTTTGACCAAAGACAATACCTTCCTTACCTAAAGGTGACGGAAGGTAAAAATTATAAATAGAATACATAAAAGGTCTTTCCGTTTTGTAGAAAATAATTTCATTTAAAAAAAATCATTTTTTTAAATAAAGTTTATCTCTTTTATTATGTTTTTGTCAATACACAAGGTTAAGAATTTAAGATATAAAAATTAAAATTACTAAAAATATGATAATAAAATAATAAATTTGTTCGGTTCACTAATAAGTTTATTCTCAAACACAAACAATGGAGTTCGTTAATAATTAGACTCACATAAATTGATCTAAACACATAAAAATATAAATTATACAGTGTGTTCAAAAAAATTCCTATGTCGGAGTAAGCTATTTATACTATTATTCACGAAAAAATGTCTATTCAAGGTCATTTGTTCGAAGAAAGAATACACACACTTTATAGCAGCAGCTTAACAACATTTTGTATTAGAAAGAGAAAGATTATTTATTTAATTTATGTTGTGTGACAGATATACGTAAATAGTGACATTACTTTCTAACACACTATAAATAATAATGACATATGTCGTAGAATTACAGACACCTAATTATGTACTACACTGCCCTCTGTGCTAATATTTATCCAGTGGCGTTGACGTTTAAATCAAATTACTATTCCTTGGTTTATGAGTTAAGTCTATGTTTTTGAACGGTAAGTGATGTGACTCACGTTAGGAGGCGAGACGGTAAATAAAAACAAAAATCAAAGCTTACTTCAAAAATGACAAATAATTTTTTTTAATATTTCAAAATAATTTTCAAATCTTATTTTTCTTTTAAATTTTGTGCGTCGATCGTGCAAAAAATAGTATAAGCTTCACGAACGTTAAAGAATTACCGATCTCAGTCCCCAAACATTATCTTCGATCAGTAAACTGTCCCTACCGTTCTTAATAATAAAAACTAGAATATTTTAAAAACTAATAACTTTTTTAAACTTTGATAGTTCCTATCATATAGTTTGAAGGTCTACTTTTAATATAAATGACACATGTTCTAATTTCTTACTACGACGAATGAAATTACAGTTGAATGATAGTATTTGAGTTAGAGCGTAGGATCTACACATACAAATACATACATCATCGTAAAAATATTAAAATTGGATTCTAAGGGACATTAAAACGTGGTCTTTTACCAAAATTTCGATATGCGATTTTTAGCATGATCCATTTACCTCCCTTACCAAGGGTGGCGGGAGGTAAATACTACTTAAATTATACAAACAATCTAAGTTTTGATTGTCACTGGTAGCCTACGTCATTTAACAAATCTTTCATTTTCTACAAACTCACGTGGTTTTTATATGGTTTGAAAAAGGCGATAACAAAATAAGGCTTAAAAATAGTAAGAATTTAGAATATAGTAGATGTGTATTAAACACTAGAATATTTTAAAAACTAATAACTTTTTTAAACTTTGATAGTTCCTATCATATAGTTTGAAGGTCTACTTTTAATATAAATGACACATGTTCTAATTTCTTACTACGACGAATGAAATTACAGTTGAATGATAGTATTTCAGTTAGAGCGGAGGATCCACACATACACACATACTTACACACAGACATCATCGTAAAAATATTAAAATTGGATTCTAAGGGACCTTAAAACGTGGTCTTTTACCAAAATTTCGATATGCGATTTTTAGCATGATCCATTTATCTCCCTTACCAAGGGTGGCGGGAGGTAAATACTACTTATATTATACAAACAATCTAAGTTTTGATTGTCACTGGTAGCCTATGTCATTTAACAAATCTTTCATTTTCTACAAATTCACGTGGTTTTTATAGGGTTTGAAAAAGGCGATAACAAAATAAGGCTTAAAAATAGTAAGAATTTGGAATATAGTAGATGTGTATTAAACACTAGAATATTTTAAAAACTAATAACTTTTTTAAACTTTGATAGTTCCTATCATATAGTTTGAAGGTCTACTTTTAATATAAATGACACACGTTCTAATTTTTTACTACGACGAATGAAATTACAGTTTCGTCAAATTGTAAATAAACTATTATTCACGAAAGATGGCTATTCAAGGTCATTTGTGAGCCGTCTGATATAATATTACTTGCAGATAACTTCACAACATTTCATATGCATAAGCGTGCAACATGAAATATTTATAGGCACATTTTAAGTGAAAAAATAAGAGTAATTCATTTGAAAATTATATGTATTTCGAAATAATTCCTTTCTGAAACATTTATGTTCTTCACTTATGTTTTTGCAAAATACAAAAACATAGACTTAAGTTATAAACCAAGGAATAATAATTTGATTTAAACGTCAACGCCACTGGGTAAATATTAGCACAGAGGGCAGTGTAGTAGATAATTAGCTATCTGTAATTCTACAACATATGTCATTTTTATTTATAGTGTGTTAGAAAGTAATGCCAATATTTACCTATATCTGTCACACCACATAAATTAAATAGACATAGGTCAAATAATCTTTTTCTTTCTAATACAAAATGTTGCTAAGCTACTGCTATAAAGTGATGTGTATTCTTTCTTCGAACAAATGATCTTGAATAGTCATCTTTCGTGAATAATAGTATAGTCATCAGTAAATATCATACTGTGGGATTGTAAAAAACGTCAAAATAACCCCAAAATGCAGTGAACGTCTTAATACTTTTTGTAATTTACATTGTATATTTTAAACATGGCAAAGAAAGGACAGTAATCAGTCTAATAAAAGATTTAAGTTAAAAAAGTTTTTAAAAATAAAAAGAATAAAAGATATTGAAAACTTTTTTGTTAGATTATTTTTAAAAAATGTGATTGTATTTCATTTGTTATCAACACTAATGACAATTTCGAGTTTTTGTAATTTTACATACAATCACAATATTTATTGACTGCAATGCTAATAAATTTGTTGAAATATATAGAAGAAAACAACAATTTCTTGTAAAAATGTTAAACCGGTTCATATAAGCATTTATTATCAATTCACGTTTACATGATTGTTTTATCATTGTTCATTTGATCATGATATACTTTTTCAATTTTCACATTATCTAATTTATTGTTTAGTGCTATTTCAGCCGTAACCATAGTTGGTCTGCCATCAGAAGTATATCTATTTGGGACACAAATCTTAACAAACTATATTGGAGTATTATTATCTATGATAATAACATGTTACTTCGTATTACCGGTATTTTGTGGTGACTTGAAATTGACGTCACCTTACGAGGTAATTTTTTAAGATTGTGCTTAGAGAAAGAAATTTGGTCCCGATTTTTGTGACGATAAAAATATTATATTTCTCTAAATATAACAGCAGTAACCTAACGCACAAAATTTGTCTCGAGTTTTCCTTGCTTGAGTTTTGTGTGTTAGGTTAAGTTATTGTTGTTATATAGTTAGGCCCGGTTTTTTCACCTCTGGATAAAGACTTACTTAAAAAATAGAGTTCAGTGTGTTTCTTTTGATGGTGTATTGTTTGCAAATTATGAAAATCTTATGCAAGCTAATATATAATAGTACTATTATTAAAGCTGAAAGTTGGTTTTCAGCAATAATTTGACACTAAGTTACCAACTTCACAATTTAAAAAATCTGATGTGGCCAGCACATAACCTCTCGCCAGATATTTTACCTGGTTGTACACATAAAACGAAAAATATTTTTTAATACAAATACATATATTCATATCTCACTATAAAATAATTCTCACATATATTTACAAAATCTATGTGATATTTTAATATAAATTATGTACAATACATACATTTTCTTTATATTCAATATCCTGAAATTTTCTTTTTCTTTATATTCGTCATTTTTTCGCAAACTCCTTTTGTATTCTTTTTTACGTATATTCTTTTGCGTTGTTGTCTTTTTTTATTTTCATAATCATCATAATGATGTACAAATATTTTTGACAATGGCATACAAATATTTTTGACAGTGACATTTATGTGTCAATTACAAACATTTGAATTTCTTGTCTTGAAGTAGTTTGATCTGAGATTTTTTACATCAAATTATTTTATATGCATTTCTTTATCTCTAAATCTATAGAAGATATAATAATGAATTTATATTTATCGAATAAAGAATTTAACGTTCTTTAATATAAGTATTTACATAAATTTTCGATAAATAATATTTAGATGATTTTTTCTTGTAACTACTACTTCCGGTTGTCCAATTGTTACCAAAACTTAATCAACTCTTCCCATTATTGTTAGATTGAGGAATCCGTAGTTAAAAATGTCTTTAGTCTTATAGTATTTACGAAATCGTGGATCCAACATCCACACATCCACACACACATTCACACACACATACGGACATCATCGTAAAAATGTTATAATCGGATTCTAGGTACCTTAAAACGTGCTTATTCACTAAAATATGGATATGCGATTTTTAGCATGAATCCAATACCTCTCTTAGCGAGAGGTAAAAATCCCCAAAAACAATTATACAAAATTGTTCATTGTAACTCTTTTTGACAATAACAGCTGTACAGTACAAAATTCACTTTGTAACGCGAAATAGGAAAATCTAGTTCTGCGCAAATTTTTCGCACATTGCCCGAATTCCGGTCAAATGAGACGTCATAAGTGAAGTCGGGACCAAACTACGGTCCCTTTATTGGGATACTAAGCTCAGTGTATTTTTTTTAATATGAAATAAACACCAATGTATTCTAACAATTTATATATTTCTAGTATTTCGAATTAAGATTCAATTCCAAAATAAGATTAATGTCAACATCGATTTATGTTTTGCATACATTATTATATATGCCTATTATTCTATATGCATCTACTGCCAATTTTAGTGAAATTACTCAAATACCTTTGTCAACATGTACAACAATAATTGGAGGAATATGCATTTTCTACACGTTATTGGTAAGAAATTATTTTTAGACTTATGCATAAGATTCTTAAATGCTGTACGCTGTACGCCCTACAAATGTTAAGCCTCCCTAATGTGACGCATTATTTTAGTTTAATTATTACACCTAATATAATTCCATGTTTCATGACTTAGGCCCACTTTTACAATTGATGGATAAACTATGGCATAGCTATCGGAGGTATAACTTTATCCTAGCAATTATACCTTCGATAAACAAGACTGTCTTTTACAATGCATTTTTATCTGTCAAATAGTTATACCAAGAATTACGTTAATTCACTTTAGGTTGGTATTGGCACAATAAAATTATCTTGTTAGACTATTTTTCTTCAATATTGTTATTATTTCTGCCTTCTAACTTACATTTTTCACGACGTTAGATGATATAAACGTTATTTTTGATTCTGACAGTGATTATGAAATACATGATTGACATCTGTCAAACGTATAAATAACAAAACATCGTTTGTGTTTACGTGGTATCTATAAGTACCAGGGATAAAGTTATCAAAGGTTTATACGACCGATTTTCATGGGATAAGAAATACTGGTGTTTATTCTATCTGAGGTTTATCCGAGGTTTGTAAAATACAATTTCCAATTTTATACCTGGTATAGCGTTATACGAGGTTTATCTAATGATTGTAAAAGTGGCCCTTATCCAGACAATATTAAATTTCATTACTTTTCCATAATTGGTATTATAGGTTTGTTCGTTCCGCTATGCTGCGTTTTACCGCAAAACGAGACGGTAATTATCGCTGCGTTTTGCGATTCACTGCCAATCGCCGCGGTAATAATTTAAGTTACTAAAAATTATTTTTCTGTTCGATCCGTTTGCGTTTAATTATTTTCGAAGATACTTCAGACTATTATAATTATAAAGGACACTCAATAAAAATTTATTTTTTCATTTTCCATTATTTTAATTGTTTACTATTGTTATCATTTAAATTTACCTTGTTACAAATCATAATTCATATGACATTGACATTTATATATTTTACAAATGTATTTCAATTTCTAAAACTGAAACATTACATAGCATACTTATTGAAAAATAACAATTTTCACTTAATATTTATTTGTCAAACACTGTCATACTGGCACTTCATATGTAGACGCGAACATTACCGCCGATTATTTTTTTACCACCGAGTCATCAATCACTGTAAAAATTATCACCGCCAGCTGCCGCAGCGTTTTCCCGCAAGTTACTAAAAAAACGGAACGAACAGAATCTAGTGACTTTACAGTGAACCGCGAATCGAAAAGAACAGCAAATTTTACCGCCGCGGTTTGCGATAGATAGGGTAGCGGAACGAACTAGTCTATTGCCTAAATATTCAGGGTATATTCGTTAAAAGATAAATTAATACAGGTAGCTCTTTTTTAGGGCGGTTTTCAAGCAGTAATTTGGAGTGATACCCTTCAAGCAACTCTAATGTTGGGATCCTGTATATTTATCATGATAAGAGGAATAACAGACTTAGGCGGATTTACAGAAATTTTTAACCGAATAGAAGAAGGGAAAAGACTAAAATTGCTGACGTAAATTTAATATTTTTTATCTCTTTACAAACAAAAAGTATGGCCTGTATTCTCACCACTTCAAGTAGCGCTATTTTGGAAGAAAAATTTTAATTTTAAATAATAATAATATTAACAAGGTGTTGACAATTACTCGAAATCGCAGTCAAACAGCACTTATTCTTACAACACCGACGTTTCGGTGCACACTTGCACCTTCTTCAGGGTCTATTGGGACCCGCAGAATAGCATGTGACATGAACATGAGCGGAATTTTTGGGAACATGTCAAATATGTAAATATCAAAAATCATCGTTTCATTTAACATAAAAAGATGTTTTTACGCTTTGATTTTATAATTTTTTATAATTTTATTTGAAAATGTGTGAAAAATAAGCGAATTAAAGAAAATAAACATAAGATACATCAAAAATTGTATTTGTAAGGAAAAAAGCTATTTGCCAGAGATTTCGAGAAAATGTCAACACATCCACATTTCAGTCGAGATATTTTCCACAATAATATTAATAATTATTTATTTTTCATTAGATGGGACCCTAACCCGTTTGTACGTTTGACAATATGGTCGTCATTAATAGGAATGTGTTTCAACCATGCAGCACATAGCGGTTGTGGCGCTAGTAGTATCCAAAGATACATGGCTCTCAAAAATGAAAAACAAGCCAGAATGTATGATCACTTTTACATATTTTTCATTTTATAATATAGTGCAAGGGTCACGGTAGAATTAATGAGAAAAAGATACATGGTATTAATGATAAAATGTAATGTAATGGATTTCTCGGTGGTTGTAGGGCGGAGGTTTTATACAAAAGACAAAACTCTCATTGATGTTAATTTTATTTAAATTCCAATATTTCGTGGTTATTTTACCACTTCATCAGGGAAAACTACAACGTACAAAATTTGTTATTCAACAGAAGAAACCTCCGCCCTACAACCACCGAGAAATCCATTACATTACATCATTCAACAAGTCGGTGTTACGTCTTTCCAAAATACATGGTATTGACAGTAGTTCACCATTACACCATACTTTCCTTCCATTTCTGAAAGTTCTCAACCAATAATCTTTTGTACTGTTTTCAAAATAATTTCTGGGAGACTTTAAAACTGTCAAACCTGAGTAATTAATTTCTGGTGATTGAAAAAATGCCAAAGCTGTGTAATTAATTTTTGGTGATTTAAAAAATGCCAAAGCTGTCAAATTAATTACTGGGGACTAAAAATATCAAATCCTAGCGTGACCCTGCTATCAAGTAGAATAATATACAGGATGTTTCCTTTAAAACAACCAGCGCTTTTTTGGGCGAACTAACAATTTTTAGAGATAGTGTATCAATAGTAACAAACCGAATATTTTACCAGTGGTTCTCAAACGGTAGAACAAAATTATATTTTTTTAAATGGCACCCTATATAATTTTTTAGCCCTTTAAATAGAATATTATTTTCTGATTTCAACGACATAAATATAGCATAGGGTTGTATAACAATTATTTCGAGGCAAATGGTATTAAAAACTAGAAATACTGTAATAAAAAATTTGATGTGGGCACCACACGAAATCCTTGTACACAAGACCAATATGAAGTATAGACCCAAGTATAAAATTGCACGTATTTGGCGTAATTTGACATTAGGATCTATTTTTTATTTTTTTGTTATTTTTTGTCCTAATCCATAGCAAGCTTCATTACAAAAACCAAAAAGTATATAACTTTTAAATATACATATCTCGCTTATACAAAGGGCTAATTTAATAATACTTGATGTGCTAGAAGCAGAATTTAATTCTCTAAAACTTTTACTTGAAGCATTTATTTCTAAAATCAAAATGAAACCATTTTATTGAAGAAAAACTGTTAACAACTTCGGGTAATGTCACTTCCGGTTAGCCTGTTGTAACCAAAATCTACTATGTTATTCCAATTGACATAAAAGTCTTATATACCAAATTTGAAAAGTTTTAGATTATATTTTAAAATAGTTTTTCATTATAGGCTTCAAATAAAGTACCATTTCTAGAAATTATATAATGACCAAAAAAGGAGGTGCACAACTAGATGTTATAGCAGTCCTAAATACAAAATTTCAACTTTCTACGGCTTACCGTTTTTGAGTTATGTGAGATACGTACGCACGTACGTACGTACAGACGTCACGACGAAATTAGTGAAAATGGATTCAGGGATGTTCAAAATGGATATTTCCGTTGAAATCTGAAAACCGAAATTTTTCGCGATTACAATACTTCCTTTACTTCGTACAAGGAAGTAAAAATGGGTTTACTACTAGCGTAACTAGGCAACAGACGTATCAATACCTACGTATTGCATAGCGTATTGTAATATTATAACATTATTTTTAATACCATTTTTCTCGAAATAATTTCTATACAACCCTATGCCATATTTATATCGTTGAAATCAGAAAAAAATTCTCTATCTAATGGGCTAAAAAATTATATAAAAAAATATAATTTTGTTCTGCCGTTTGAGAACCAATGGTCGAATTTTCAGTTTGTCATTAAGAATAAATTAGCCCCTTATTCTTGATCATTTCTGGTATACATTTTTTAGTCATTAGTTCGCCCAAAAAAAGCGCTGGTTGTTTTAAAGGAAACACCCTGTATATAATAATAAAAATATCATTTTTCTAATACAATTATTCTTTTGTAGAAGTTCATGGATAGGTGTATTAGGCAGTTTTGCCATCGGTGTCGTAGTTAGTATGATAGGTGTAACAATGTTTGCAAATTATTTTGACTGCGACCCAATTTTGAATAAGGTAATATTTAATTTTAAAATATGATACGGTATTACACCATAGTCAAAATTTAAATAAAAAGTGTGAAATTATACATAAATTCATGAATAATTAAAAAATTGTTTAAATAAATAACTACAAGCGATTGAAAGTTTGTGTGACATTTCATGTCTTAAGTACCTAAGCAATTTGATTGGTTGTCTGATTTCAAAAATGAGATACATGCTAGGTCATTGGTGCGACGAAACGCCATATCAGAGCCGGATCTAGCTATTTTAACACCTGAGGCAAAAGGAAAAATAATAACTAATAATACATTAAATAAACAATCCTATATATATATATATATATATATATATATATATATATATATATATATATATATATATATATATATATATATATATATATATATATATATATTATAAGGGATATATTTATCTTTTCGGGTTCATAAACCCCAAATTAGGGGTTGGGCACTTTCGTACGTCACATTTACTAAAGCCACAAATAATGTTAGTGCTGACATTTATTAATGAAGGTTTAATTTACATATTTTGAAGAAATGAATTTTGCAAAATACATAATACATTTTGAACAAGATGTTACTGATTACTTAATTTATGAAATTCATTGTCTGTTGTTTAGGGGTGCTTAACCCAAAATCGGGTAGTGAGAATAAATTTTCATGTCCAGATCCGAAATCTTCAGACATTTTTATATATGTGTACCAAGTTTCAAAATTTTCTGAAGCTTGATAGAGATTTTATAAAAGATTATTTGAAAAATGAGCTGGTATCAAATATTTATTAATTTTATAAGGGCTATATTTGTCTTTCCGGGTTCATAAACCCAAAAACGGGTAGTGGGAAAAAAAATTCAGATTTGATATCCTCAGACATTTTTACATATGTGTACCAAGTTTCAAAATTTTCTGAAGGTTGATAGAGATTTTATAAAAGATTATTTGAAAAATGAGCTGGTATCAAATATTTATTAATTTTATGAGGGATATATTAGTCTTTTCGGGTTAATAAACCCCAAATTAGGGGTTGGGCACTTTTGTACCATACATATTTTGATTCTACGGACTTTTTTTACATATGTTCACTAGGATTCAATGAAATCAATGAGGAATTCATTTTTGTTAAACAATAAACATATTTCTAAGGGTTTACATCCTCTTTTTGGGGTTGTAACTCCGAACCCCGTTGAAATTCATAAAATCTGTAAACGCCATTGAACTCACCAGCCTTTACTTAATATGTGCACCAATTTTCATAATATTTTAAGAATTGGTTCAAAAGTTATGCCCCCTTAAATTTGAAACTTTTTCTAACGAAATATTAAACAATTTTTCCTATAGAAATTTCTGACGATTTCGGGGGTTCCCCTTGGTTAAGAGGGGAATCCCCGTCTTGTCAGATATAGATCCTGGCTTTTTAAGTAGACAGAAGGGGATGAATTTTTGCTCAAATTTAAAAATTCATAACTCGAAAACGGTTTGAGATATCGGTATGAAATTTGGATATGACACTTTGGGGACGTTTGGGCATCGATTCATAATTAGACCAAATAATTAATTAAACCAGGGGTACCAAAAATTTTGGGGTGAAGTTTAAGTGGTGTTACTTTAGAACTATTTGAAATATGGGGATGAAATTTGGTATGAGTATCATTAATACTTAAGACATTAAATGCATAATTAATTGATTAACGACTTGTATCAGTGGCACAAAAAATGTGGCACCAAAAATGTAAAATGGTGTAGCTTTTGAACCATTTGAGATTAGGGTTTTAAATAAGTATGTATACTTGGTATATCTTTGCAATTAGGGTAGTTTATTAAGTAGCCCAGTGTCTCTAAAAATGTGGGACAAAAAAGTTTTAAAATTCTTACTTTTAAAACATTGGACATATAGGGTTGTAATTTAATATATGTACCTAGTATATTTTTGCAATTAGGTGAATCATTGAGTATACCAGTGACTCTAAAAATGTTGGGTAAAATATATAAAATAGTGTTATTTTTTAACCATTTGAGATACAATGTAATTTGATATGTGTACTAGTTAGTACTTACGTAGTTTATTAAAAAACCAGTCGCTTCAAAAATGTGGAACAAATATATAAAATATCGTCATTTTTAAAATATTTGACATATAAGGTTATGGGTACCTAATACAAGTATGTGTTTGTAATTAGGGTATGTTGTCAAGTAAATCATTGGCTCCAAAAATTTGGAACAAAATTTCATAACTTATAAACCGTTTGAGATATAATGCTGATATTTTGTACATACAATGCAAACCAGTTTATGCGAATTCTGATCATTCGGATCTTTTGATTATTCGGACCGTTTTTTGAAAAATTATTGTTACACCTAAGGCGAGTGCCTCGCTCGCCACACCCTAGATTCGGCCCTGTGTCAATGCCAAATTCTGGGCCTCGAAACTTTAAATTCTGTCTGATTTCCAATTCTGTCGGAATTGGGTGTTCCCCACTACGAATTCTATTACTCCAGATCAGTAGAATTTGAAATCTGACAGAACTGAGATCTCCCTAATTCTTTCTCCGGATAGATATCAAGTTCTACTGGTCTGGAGCAGTAGAATTCGTATAGTAGGGAAAACCCAATTCTGACAGAATTTGAAATCAAACAGAATTTAAAGTTACAAAATCGAGGTCCTGAACTTCATTTATATCTCGCTTCTTATAAAAAAATTTTAAGTCGCGTTTAGACTAAAATTCTTAGTTCATGCTATTCTTGCAGAAAAAATGGTACAGAGCTCTATTTACTAAATTTCCATCATTTTTAGGAAGTCAGCAGCTACACAAAATTATTATCCCATTATGTAGCGCATATTGTAGATTATCCAGGATTTTTGGGCATTTTTAATGCTGGAATTTTATGTGCAGGATTGAGGTACAATATTTAATTTTCCAAAAACATAATTTATTTGAGAGTAATATATAAATATTTTAGTTCAATATCAGCAGAACTGAATACAGTTTCTGGATTAATATATCATTGTTTTATTAAGAAAGTCTCCAAAAAGAATATTAGCGAATCTAAGGGGGCATTAATAATGAAGATAATAGTTTTGATCAATGGTTTATATTATTTGTCTTTGGCGCCGTTTTTGGACAAATTTAAACATCTCCAAGCTGTAAGTATACGGTGGTGGTGTTTAGGGGTAAACATGTATTTTATACAATTTTTTCTATTTTGGTCGTTTTATCAAAAAATATTTTAAAATATACGTTTATTTCATGTTTTGGAATTTTTATTTTGGTTGTTTAATACGTACTGTATAAAACTCATTTAAAAGTCATACAGAAATTCTTTATGACATCCAAATGAGTTTCATCAAGTACATATTAAAGAACCAAAATAGAGAAAACTATATTAATTTATTCATATTGTCATATTTTTACTTCCTTGTACATAGTAAAGGAAATATTGTAATCGCGAAAAATTTCGGTTTTCCGATTTCAACGGAAATATCCATTTTGACCATTCCTGAATCCATTTTGACTAATTTTGTCGTGACGTCTGTACGTACGTATCTCGCACAACTCAAAAACGTTAAGCCGTAGAAAGTTGAAATTTTGTATTTAGGACTATTATGACATCACCCTTTTTGGTCATTACACAATTTTCAGAAATGGTACTTTACTTGAAGCCTATAATAGATTTTAATGAAAAACTATTATAAAATATAATCCAAAGCTTTTCAAATTTGCTATATAAGACTTTTATGTCAATGGGAATAACATAGTAGATTTTGGTTAAAATAAGCTAACCGGAAGTGACTTATTACCTGAAGTTATTAACAGTTTTTCATGAATAAAATGGTTTTATTTTGATTTTAAAAATAAA
The DNA here is from genome assembly GCA_963082715.1 of Harpalus rubripes. NCBI lineage: Eukaryota > Metazoa > Arthropoda > Insecta > Coleoptera > Carabidae > Harpalus > Harpalus rubripes. The sequence continues at coordinate 988,180 of OY720448.1, forward strand.
TGCTTCAAATAATAGTTTTAAAGAATTAAATTCTGCGTCTAGCACAACCAATATTATTAAATTAGCCCTTTGTATAAGCGAGATATGTAAATTTAAAAATTATATACCTTTTGGTTTTTGTAATAAAGCTTGCTATGAATTAGGACAAAAAAGTACAAAAAATAAAAAAAAATGTTAATGTCAAATTACGTCAAATACGTGCAATTTTATATTTGGGTCTATATTTCATGATGGTCTTGCGTACCTACAAGGAAGTCGTGTGGTGTCCACATCAGATTTTTTTTTGTAAAAAGTAAATTGATAATGAATGTTTATTCGAATGAAGAGCGTGTGTTTGTTATACGTTTGACGTTTTAAAATAATTTATGAAAACCTGAAAAAAGAGATCGAGTGCCATGGCTAGGCTATTGCTATGAAATAGCAGAAATTTTGAAAAAACAGTTTTGCATGCAGCTTTTAATTTTGAACAACTTTGCACTAGTTTTTTCCGTAAAAAGGAGAATAAGAAATTGCATAAAACAAAAATCCCATGTTACATCCCTATGTTCACACCCCTAAACGCCACCACCCGGTATTTATAACCAATACTGTACTTTATCTACGACTGCAACTTAAACACAGAAACTTGTATTATTTATTTTCTCCGAACCGTGTTTCTAAAACTTGTTTTATTATTTCAGATGGCCCTTGGAGTTACAGGTGTTACATACGGATCAAAAGTCGGTATTATGGTTTTAGGAACAGCTTTTCCTAAATGTAATTCAATTGTAAGTCAAAATAAATTAAACACATACTTTGATCAAATTAATAAATATGAATATTACCTCTTTTAGGGTGTAGCAAGCGGGGCAATTATATCAATGATCTTTATAGCATGGATTAATTTTGGTGCATTATACTACGATATAAATTCTAAATACGTGTTACCACTTTCGACAGAAAACTGTATTAATAATAATATGACGGATATTTTCAATACGACTACTATAACACCCAATGTAAAGTAAGTAAATATTCGTTACTAATTTAACGAAGAGTTGCTTTCTCTTAAAAAAATTACGAGCCCCTCGCCTTAATAACAATTTGTCTTAAAGGGGGTGTAAACCAAAAATCAAAACGTAATTATTCAAGTGTATATAACTGACAGATAAATGTCACTATCAAAGAACTAATCATTTCAAAATGATATTAGTAACGTTTTAAATAGAAAAAAATAATTAGAACAATAGAAAAGGAATTCAACACAGTTTCCAGCATAAGTAAATATGTAGGAATGTATTTAGATTAATAAAAATTAACGATTCACAAAAATGTTTAAGCTAATCCTCATTTTCGGACAGTGAATTCTATTCTAGCCCGGTATTTAAAATTTAATCTTCATTTTATTATAGCTCCGGTGGCTCAATGGTTAGAGCAACGCCTCATGTCATGAGTGCCCTCGGGGCTATGGGTTCGAATCCCACTAAGACATAGATGTGTGTGAATGTGAACCCACTCTGTAACTGTGATTTAATTCTGTTGAGGGGTTGAAAAAAAAGGTAGTTACTTGGATTAGATTAGACTATATTTTAAGAAATAAACTGTCAACTTAATTTTTTTGTGACTTGGGCTGTAAATGGCGGGAGGTATTGTGATGGCCACATCAAATTCTTTTTAGTGCAAAGTTGTTTTTTGGTTTACACCTTCTTTAAGCTGCGTCCTCATACTGCGCTGGCTTTTGCCGATTGGCAATGACAAGGCCGCATGCCAATGAATAATTACTTAATGCGCCCTAAGAAAAGTGCCCCAAAAACTATAATGAAATGAGGAACTTGCAGCCTAGTCAGTCTATCCGGTATAAAATAAAATATAAAATTGAAATGTGACATCGTTCCGCCGAATCGAATGGCAAAACCAATACAGTGGAGACACAGCTTTAGATACGTTTTTATTGTCGAAGTTTTAAATTAATAGTATATTGTGTTATTAAGAGTGATACTTTGTCTGGCGAGCATGGAAGTTTGCACGACGAGGGAAGCTAGTCGGACAATTGCATGCGAGGCACACAAAGACACTTTTATTCCGAATGACACATTAAATTATTTTTTCAAACGCACTACATTTCTTTTTATTCGCTAATTCTATGTAGTTTCTATGGATATTTATTTATTTTATTTCTACGCCGGCGGAGTAGAAATAGCTCAATTCTACGCCGCCGGAGTAGAAATAGCTAATTTCTACTCCGCCGGCGTAGAAATTCCAGCGGCGTAGAAATGAAACTTCTACCTTGTGAAACAAGTCATAAAAATGCCATTTCTACGCCGTTTGAAAAAAAAATACATTTCATTAACGTTTAATATACGACAAAATTATGATACATATTTATTACTAAATCATGTGTAACTAATCTGAAATATATATTGTTATTTATTTATTTTTCAGTCAACCAAACGAGGAACCATTATTCATCTACAAATTATCATACATGTATTACGCATTTCTTGGTACAATATTAACAATAATTATAGGATTAATTGTCAGTTATTCTACTGGAGCCAACAATAATCTAGAAATGGACCCAAATTTATTTATACCTAGTGTTAGGCCCAAGAAAACACAAAAATTCTGTGATGAAAAAATAAAAATGTTAACTGTACAAGACAAATAATATAATTTTGAATACTCTCATTTAATATTAGGATTTAGGATAATATTTTTACTTCCTTGTACGAAATAAAGGAAGTATTGTTATCGCGAAAAATTTCGGTTTTCAGATTTCAACGGAAATATCCATTTTGACCATCCCTGAATCCATTTTGACCAATTTCGCCGCGACATCTGTACGTACGTACGTGCGTACGTGCGTATTTATCTCGCATAACTCAAAAACGGTAAGTCGTAGAAAGTTGAAATTTTGTATGTAGGACTGCTATAACATCTAGTTGTGCACCTCCCTTTTTGTTCATTACATAATTTCTAGAAATGGTACTTTATTTGAAGCCTATAATAGATTTTAATGAAAAACTATTTTAAAATATAATCTAACACTTTTCAAATTTGTTATATAAGACTTTTATGTCAATTGGAATTACATAGTAGATTTTGGTTAAAACAGGTTAACCGGAAGTGACATATTACCTGAAGTTGTTAACAGTTTTTCTTCAATAAAATGGTTTCATTTTGATTTTAGAAATAAATGCTTCAAATAAAATTTTTAGAGAATTAAATTCTGTGTCTAGCACATCAAGTATTATTAAATTAGCCCTTTGTATAAGCGAGATATGTATATTTAAAACTTATATACTTTTTGGTTTTTGTAATGAAGCTTGCTATGGATTAGGACAAAAAATAACAAAAAATTAAAAAATAGATGGTAATGTCAAATTACGTCAAATACGTGCAATTTTATAATTGGGTCTTGCGTACAAGGAAGTCGTGTGGTGTCAACATCAGATTTTTTGTTTATACTAATGTAATGTGTAATATGTATTCTATATATTTAAGTTATTATAGTTAACATTTATTTATTTTTATATAAATGAACTCAATTGAATAATAAAGAATTTTAAATCGTTTTATATTTAATTATAATAAATAGAATTGTATATTATAATATTTAATATTTCCTTGAATATAGATAAATAATTCTCTTGATTGAATTTGATATATACGATAACATTTTATAAATGTTAATAAATTTTAGATATATAAAATTACTTACCAATGAATTCTGCGTTGCCGGCTGCCCGTTGTGATGTCCCGTGTTCGAATCCATCGCTGAAAAATCTGCTACTATCGCCTCCAAAATTTTCAATGTCTAGGGTCTCCTGCAGACGGTCTACAAGTAGTTGGAGCTCTATAAATAAATAAAATTAATAGTTTCTTGTCTTTTTTAACTATTAAACAAAGTGTTACCAATAATACCTTTATATTTGAGCCATAAAGGCACTAGAAGTATCGTAAATACACTAAAAATATTGCAATTATATGCATTTTATAAGCTTTATTTAGTACACTAACAAATACGTGTGTACCGTTCCAAGATTTTTTTGCAAGTGAATACAAAACCGAATCAAACATGTTTAATCCAAACATCGCCTACTTTTATATGAAATGTTTATAAATAAAACCTTTATTTTAAAAATAATAGATGTATGTTCTGTAAAATAAAAAAAATGCAATTATTTCTACGGATTCAAAATATAAGAACTTACACCTTCTTGTACTTTAATAATGTAAACGAATACAAACTACTGCTTCAAAAATATTAAAATTTAATTAATTTATACATTACACAACATTTAGAGAAGTGAGTATTCGTCTCGGTATTCGTAGCGTTTATAATTTTAAATAATTAGGTATTATAATACGTAATGCTTCCAAATAATAAAAAAATAAATAATATTTGCTACAAAACCAGTGGTACTAAAAATATTACTTTAGTAAACTAAACTTATTTTTGCCAATTTAAAAATATATTTTTATTTTAAAATCACGTCGATCGAAATACTCTATCGAATAGGTAATATATATATATATATATATATATATATATATATATATATATATATATATATATATATATATACCGTGTGTCTATTTTAAAAAAAAATCAATTGAAATTTAAAAAAAAATATTTATATTATAGTTATTTTTTAGTAGGTTTTGTTTTTCATACATAACCTACTGAAAAATTCCTTAAAAAATCAAATTTATTTAAATTTCAATTGGATTTTTCTCAATATTTTTATTATGCAAGGATATAAAACTAATACATGGTTGAATTCAGAAAAAATACGCTATATGTATTTTAAGAACCACTGGTTTAATATACATATAAAAACTATTATTCACGAACAATGACTATTCAAGGTTATTTGTGAGTTGTTGCATTTCGTATGCATAGGCGTGCAACATGAAATATTTATGGACACATTTTAACAGAAAAACTAAGAGTAATTAATTTGAAAATTATGTTTCTAAATAGTGCCTTTGTGAAAGATTTATGTTCTTCACTTATATTTTTGCTAAATACAAAAATCTGATGTGGCCAGCACATTACCTTCCGTCAGTTCTATGTATTTTGTACAAATTTCATACGGAAAGTTCCTTGCTAAATTAAATATTCTATTTCTTGTACATTACCTTCCCGCAGTTGCATGTATTTTATGCAAATTTCATACAGATAATTATTATTTTGTGACGTTTTCTATATACAGTGTAATGTATCTGCAGAAATAAGAGATTTATTATTATTATTATTTCTTGTACATTACCTTAAAGCAGTTGTATGTATTTTATACAAATTCCATACAGAAAGCAAAAGATCCTATATTTCCAGTAAAAATTATAAGACAAACACACTATGTCAATTTCACTTGAAACTGACATCTTTCAATCAGAATTTTCTTAATATAGTAGCTGTTTCCATAGCTATGGCTACTTTATGAAATTTAATTTCTTTATAATTTTTTAACTCTATATCCATTTAATATTAAGTATAAAATGCAGTCAAATCGTATAGAGAATAAAATATTCTTTAATATTTATAATAACATCAAATGTGAAAAAATATATTTAACATAGTTTTTTCAAGAAAAACTGTTAAAATCTTCAAATGATGGTATTGCCGGTTGACCAATTGTAACCAAAATCTTATCAGCTCTTCATATGGATGTAACGAAGAAGTACACGAAAAAATTATAATTTTTGTAACTGTAGTATTAGAGTTATCGCAGACGAAAATTTTGTTACACACACACACATCCACACAAACACACACACACACACACACACACATCCACACACACACACACACACACACACACACACACACACACACACACGCACGCACGCACGCACGCACGCACGCACGCACGCACGCACACACACACACACACACACACACACACACACACACACACACACACACACACACACACACACACACACACACACACACACACACACACACACACACACACACACACACACACACACACACACACACACACACACACACACACACACACACACACACACACACACACACACACACACACACACACACACACACACACACACACACACACACACACACACACACACACACACACACACACACACACACACACACACACACACACACACACACACACACACACACACACACACACACACACACACACACACACACACACACACACACACACACACACACACACACACACACACACACACACACACACACACACACACACACACACACACACACACACACACACACACACACACACACACACACACACACACACACACACACACACACACACACACACACACACACACACACACACACACACACACACACACACACACACACACACACACACACACACACACACACACACACACACACACACACACACACACACACACACACACACACACACACACACACACACACACACACACACACACACACACACACACACACACACACACACACACACACACACACACACACACACACACACACACACACACACACACACACACACACACACACACACACACACACACACACACACACACACACACACACACACACACACACACACACACACACACACACACACACACACACACACACACACACACACACACACACACACACACACACACACACACACACACACACACACACACACACACACACACACACACACACACACACACACACACACACACACACACACACACACACACACACACACACACACACACACACACACACACACACACACACACACACACACACACACACACACACACACACACACACACACACACACACACACACACACACACACACACACACACACACACACACACACACACACACACACACACACACACACACACACACACACACACACACACACACACACACACACACACACACACACACACACACACACACACACACACACACACACACACACACACACACACACACACACACACACACACACACACACACACACACACACACACACACACATACATACAGACATCATCGTAAAAATAGTAAATTCGTATTCTAGGGACCCTAAAACGTGCTTATTGATTAAAAACTCTTCATCGAATTTTTTGACCAAAGACAATACCTTCCTTACCTAAAGGTGACGGAAGGTAAAAACATAGACAACTTTTAAATCAAAGAATAATAATTTGATTTAAACGTCAACGCCACTGGGTAAATATTAGCACAGAGGGCAGTGTAGTAGATAATTACGTATCTGTAATTCTACGACATACATATGTCATTATTATTTATAGTATATCTATTTACGTATATCTGTCACACCACACCATATAAATTAAATAGACATAGATCAAATAATCTTTCTCTTTCTAATACAAAATATTGCTAAGCTACTGCTATAAAGTGATGTGTATTCTTTCTTCGAGCAAATGACCTTGAATAGTCCTCTTTCGTGAATAATAGTATATATTATTTTTTTAGTTAAATTAGTTTTGAATAAGATAAATCCAGACTTAGTAAGGCATAAAATGTTTAAATAAGTGTATGTATATTGCTTTATTTTTAGAATAATAGACCACATAAGACAAAAATTATCTTTTATCTCTTAAATAATATTTACATTTTTATTGTTCAAATATTATTGTCTCATTTTGTAAAAGCGTAATATAAAAAAAATGTGTTACAAACTAGTTCATTAACATGAGATATCGTAGTGTTCTTAATAAAATGATTTATATTATTTAATGATTTTTATATTAAAAATATAAATAAAAAATAATAAAATTCACTTACCATTTATTTTATTATTGTTGTTTCCTGATGGCTTTGTCGTCGCCCTCCCAAGAAATTTGATTCTGGGAACCTGAAACAATTTTTTTTTGTTATAATCATAACTAGGTTAGGCCTTACATAAATAATACAGTATCACCACTACATATTAAATAATAATAAATATGCATTTCTGAAACCATAAATGTTGCAATTATGAATTATTTGAGGTCAAAGATACACCTAATAATTTTTTAAGAAAACCCATAAATTATTTACTGAAAACCCCCATGACAAACCTTAAATTGTATGACTGGAACTCACAAAATTAAAAAAACTTAAATGACTGTTGGTTTTCCTGCAATAAAACTATAAATAACGTAATCGTGACAAAACGGCATTGTATGCCAAGAGACTATTATTTGCACCGCTCTATTGAAATGAAGACATAAGACATGCATTGCATGAAATCTTACGGGTACGCTACCTGTTCTGAGTGCACTGCATAGTAAAATAATCTTACTGTTCTTTTAACATAATAGCTATTTGTGTATTAAGAGCGCAAAATGGGACATTGTCGATTGAGAGTTTGTTGCCGCGCGACGAAGCAGCGAGGCATTCTCTCGAAATCGACAATGTCCATTTGCGCTCGAAACACACACAAGATTTCTTCTACAGTCGCCACAATGGAGTCCTCCACCATAACAAAAATTTATTTTTTATTTATTTTTACTTATCGGTATTTTCCATTCTTCTTGAGCTATTGCTTCAAACTAATCTAAGCATTTTATACTTTCGTTTTTGTAAATGAATGCCCTATTTTATTTTCACAGCAGTGCGGCATTTTGTTTGGTTATGTAACATACCGACAAAGCAGTTATATGTCAGATTGACTTGTTAAGTGGGGAATGTGTAACTACAGTGTCATTAATTCCTGACTAAACGTTTCCATTAAGAATGTAGCCAAGTAACATTTCTCAACATTGTATAGTTAGAAATTTGAGGAGCGAGCGTTTTTCTACTTTGTCGCTCTAGAGCGGCAAAGTGACATTTTGCGTTGACAAAAGAGAGCGCAAATGGCTACTTTGTATATAGACTGTAGAAAAATGCTATTTTTGTATGCCGCTTTGTCATAATTATGATATAGTTTTATTCATTTTCAAATAAATGCAGAAAATAACGAAACAAATACCCAAATTTTAATTGTTTGATTGTTATGCCACGCCAGAAGTGCGTTTAATCTTAAAGACCTATGCAATATCACGATTATCAAATAACAAAACAATATCGTAATTATTAAATATTAATATATGTAAATTTTAAAAATAATATTTAAAAAGTTTAATTTCTTGTATGTTTTTTCTCATAATTATATGTAAATTTGTTTAAAAAATGTGCTCATTTATTTTATTTTGTTTTACATAGTAATCCTTTATTTTTTAGTTTTATCTCTGCATAATCCAAAGTCTAAACAGTTAGTAGGTACGTACTAAGACTGTAGTACGGTAAATAACAGTTTTTTGCTATAAATATAGGTAAGTCTTCAATTTAATGAATTATAAAATTATTAAAACCAAAATATCTTATATTCATTAGCAATTAATCGCGAGAAACTTACTTTTCGCGAGTCAATTTTTTCATATATAATATCATGAGTGGTAAATTTTTTCCGGAAAATTTTTCAGATTGTTACGAGAGCTGGTTGCCTAGCAATTTATTGAGTGGCATTGACAAAAAAATCACGAGTTGTCAAACGAGTGATTTTTGATCAATGTCACGAGATAAATTGGCAACAGGCTCTAGTAAAGCAATCGGAAAATTTTTCCAGGATAAAATTTAACCACAAATGGTATTCGGTGAACTATTTCCAAAATAAAAATTGGGTAATCATTTACATATATTTATTTCTTGACAAAAATTTTCTAATCTTTATTGTGTTTTGAGGTGTTATATTTAAGTTTGCTTTTTCAACGTTTTAAATAGATTCCTGTCTAAATCGACTAGTTTTTAATAAACACAACGTGACAGATATGTAAACATGTTTCTAAAACGTCAAAAAAATTTCGCTTATCAAAACTCACTTAGGGCCGGTTGTACAATTACAGTTTAAACTGCAGTTTAAAATATCGACAGTTTAAAGTTAAACTAAGTTTACCTGTAGTTTAAACGGCCGATCACGAACGTTTAACAAAAGTGCAGTGGTTTAAACTAAGTATAACCGTTGATGTACAAGACGTTTGCGCGTTACCATGGTTTTGCAATAACCGTAGTTTAAACTATGATTGTACAACCGGCCCTTACTTGTATAAGGGCCAATTTTACAAATGTCGGTTAAACCATGGATAACTTATTCCTTAGAAAAATAGAAATATATCGCATCAGGATTTGACATTTAATACAAATTTGACAATTGAGTTATAATTTCGATGTTATATTTTTGTGTTTATCTGAGCAATAAGATATCCATGGTTTATCCAAGAATGGGCCCGTCCAAATCTCCGGCTTTTTAAAAATTACATGTTGCATATGAATTATGAATAAAAATAAATGAAAACGAAAAAAAAATGCTATAGGTATATTTTGTATTTATATACCTATAATAATGTAATTAAAGTTTTTAGCGTAAAATGGTCGCCATGTTGTGACGTCAGCGTCATTACAGTCGTCCAGTTTCCCTGTGAAAATGTCACTATAAAGTGGACCATGCATATTTTGCTCATAAATTCGCGATTGGCTTTACAATATTCTAACAAACACATATTTAATATATATATATATATATATATATATATATATATATATATATATATATATATATATATATATATATATATATATATATATATATATATATTATTAAGATCAAATGAAAATTTACTTATTACATAAATTTATATTATAGTTTATGTGTTAATTATTGTAATCTCAATACTTGTCATTGTTGTAATCATTTAGTAAATAGTAATGTAATTGTTGTATTTAATTATAAATAGAAAATAGTTTAAATACTATTTTAATTATAATAATGGCACTTAGTGACTATGGAAACTTCAATATTGTATGAAAGAAAGTCTTAAAGTCATATTAATTAAAGCGACTAATTAACTTGATTACGAAAACACGCAAAATTATTAATTTTACTTACCTGATTGTTATTTATGTATAATATGTACTATCGAAGTTGTACTTAAATTAACATTTAACACTCCTCCTATACTTATTCATGTAAGTAAATCAAACAAATATATATTTTGAAATAATATAATAACTACCTGGCTTACTTTATTACCATTAGCTCTAAAGATTTTTGATCACAGTTTGTAATGGATACGTATTTTTATTCATGCAACATTTATTGTACATTGCCATATTAATGGTAACGTATGTCGATTCTCTCTACTTATGACGGAGTGACGCTAACATCAGAACTTTCGCGCCAAATCTTTAATAATTATTTTAGGCGTTATTAAGCGCAATTTCAAGAAAACAAAAAATACGGAATGTCTATTTTTAAGTTCTTCATAACATATAAAAAATTCAAAAAAAAGTTGGACGGGCCCATTGTAAAATTGACCCTAAATACATCTTATTGGCTTAAAGAGTGCGAAATTTTTTTTGTGATGGTGTTTTATCGAAATGAAACTTGGTATTTTCTCATTTTTAAAAACGGTAACAAAAAAAATTGTTTAATTAATATTATAATAGTTACCGGTTTTATACATAATTGTGTTTGATAAATACTATATTTCTTAAAATAGCAATTTGTAAAATTATCTAAATTATTTGGAAGCAAAACATAAATTTATTGGAAAAACATAACAATTAGTCACTCTAAGTCGTAAAAGACACCAAAGTTTTGTTGACATGGTCACAAATATTAGTAATAAATTAATTTGTTTTTAACACTGAAAGTGTCACTATTTATTTGGAATTTTTCAAAACAAATTTATTTTACTAGTTGGTTCTCACACTGCCATTTTAAGGTAAGTACAGTTTCAAATTACTGCAACGAAACACAAGTGAATCTACATTACTAATGTTCAAGAATATAAGAATGATAATTAAGTGTAAAGCAATAAAAAGCTACTACAAAAATTATAAATTCGAAATAACATAATTATTTTAAAATTATAAAAGACCATCAAAGAAACAACTTATTCTGAAATCGAAGCGAAAGTAGGTACTATTTATGTCTCATTAAAGTATTATGAACTGTTTATTGCTAGGATACGGTGTATGGGTGTATATAAACATATCTATAACAACCGGGGCATTATATGGAGGCATAATCGTTCATTATGCCCTCATTATAATCCTAGCATCGTTTATGGACTTTAAATTAGAAATAATATGAATGGTGTATAATGAAAATGATTTTCTTTTTAATTATAATTTATTACAATAATAATAAGAATTGATTACAACAATCAATACATTAATTGATTACAATAATTAATACATTCATTGATTACAACAATTAATACATTAATTGATTACAACAATTAATATAAGAAAACAGCTTTGAAAGCACAACACAGAAATCATTTTTAATTTAATTATAATACTTAAAATTGATTATGAAAAGGGCCTTAAAAAGCAATTTACTTTCACCACACACGCATTGATTTTGGACGGATGACGGATCACAAATTTTTTAGGGACGATATTTATCCACGTTTGAATTCATTTTTGATATTATTTACCGTCACATGTGACACATCCAAAGCAGCACATACTCTCTAAAATGTAATAATATTCAGAAATAAGTGCATAATAAATAAAGAACTGAGATCTGTCATGTAAAAGGAACCTCAAAATATAATACATACATTTCTACAAACGAGAATGGAATAATTAGGGGAACATTTATGCGTTTGTCTTCCTCAAAGTATGCAGAAGCATTCTAAATAATTTGTTTACACCGTTTCGATAAAATATCTTCCGAAACATCAAATTCACCCATTCCATATCTCCAACGATATAGAACGTTGATATTTTAAAAATAAATAAATGTTGATAATAAACAAAACAATTAAATAACATCCTTAGCAACGCCAAAGCTTAAGCATTATTGTAATCAAAATTATTATAAATGAAAACTTATTTCACATATTCTAGTGAGACATAAAATCTTCTATACGCCACGAGCGTCACTAGATTATAGGCCCTCGGGCTAGATCTTCGTCGCCCTCCTGGCATTATCACCAATGTAACGCCCTTTGTAAATAAAATACTATTTTGCGCTAGAAATAGGGCGCGAAAGTTTCATTTCCCTGACTAGTCCGAAAACATTTAAATGTTTTATTTAAAATTTTACTGAATATTAATATTTATAGTTGGATATATTATTCGTAGAATATCTAAAGTAATCTCTTCGCAAGATATTGCCAGGGAACAGAAACGCATGCACCAAAAATGCAAAACTGACATTAATTTATTGGTTTTCGTTTATTTACCATATCTATCAAAAATTAATCAATAATAATAATAACTATTGATTGATTTAATCAATTAGCATTTATCGAATATAATAAAGTATCAGTACTTTAGTAGCATAAAACAATTAATTAAATTTTATCTTTAGTTAATTGCTAACGATAGCAAATGAAGTCGAGGTCTGACAATAAATAAAATCTTCATTTTTTATAGATTCAAAACTCTTTCAAAAGCGCAATACTCTGTTACTGTAACACAAAATGGAAAGAGTGATATTCGGATTAATAGATTATGCAGTATTCATAATTTCTTTACTGATGTCAATAGCAATCGGAGTATATTTTGCATTTTTCGGCCGTAACAAACAAACAGAAGATGAATACTTATATGGAAGCAAAAAAATGAAAGCCATACCTGTAGGACTTTCTCTGTACAGTAGGTAAGAAAAAAATTTGTAGATTTACTTTGGTTGTTCTAGCTTTAAATGACCCCACATAAAAAAATAAACATTACATTTATAGAACATGTAGTGTTTTTGAACTTCAAGTATTTTTCATTGTACTTCAAGTATTTTTCCAAGTATTAAGTACCAAGTACATGTGAATAGACTTACTTTGTCAAGTACAAAGTACTATAAATAGAAAGTACTTCAAGTACTGAAATTACTTGCAAGACTAATAAAGTAATTTTCTTGCAAGTATTGCCCAGCGCTTTTTTTTTGGCGAACTAATGACTAGAAAAAAATGTTATATACAAGAAATGATCAGGAATAAGTGGCTAATTTATTAATAATAACAAACCGAAAATTCGACCAGTGGTTCTCAAACGGCAGAACAAAACTACATTTTTTTAAATGGTATCCTATACAGGCTGTCTCACAACTCGCGCCCCAGAGCGAATGAGGAAACAGGAGAATGCACTCAGATGTGTAATTTCAAAGAAAAAAAAATCTAGCTTAAAAGATATTCGAGAAAAGACGTCTTAAAATTGACCAATCAGAGACCTACACCTTTAACGTGCGTTTGCCGTAATTTTACGTTACTAGGGTTTTATACAAATTAAATCTTCTTTAAAATGTGTGGGCGACTGTAGTTTTCGAAAAATGTCAGTGTCAAATTAATTTTGACAAGGTGAATAAAAAAGGCAAATTCTTACCATGTATTCAACCGCTGATTACTTAGAAATGATTATAATTTTCGGAGAATGTGGACGTAACGCCAGAGAGGCAGCACGAGTCTATTCGGAACGTTTTCCGGATAGAAATCTTGTGGACCATAAAGTGATATTGAGAGCCATCGCAAGGACGCATGAGACCAAACAAACAAATTTTGTAACTCACTAGTAGTAATTTTCAAACCTAGCAACCAGTTTTATTTTGTAATAATATCATCACACCTCAAGATATCCTTCCGGGATTGGTGGATTAAAAAGTCTTGTAACTCCATTATGCAAGCAGCCGCAAATTATTTTCTTCTATTTGTTGGCAACCTATTGTCGTCGGCAAGTGTCAGTTTTCGTCTGGGGCGCGAGTTGTGAGACACCCTATATATATATATATATATATATATATATATATATATATATATATATATATATATATATATATATATACAGAAATCATCGTAAAAATAGTCAAATCGTACTCTAGAGACCCTAAAACGTGCTTATTGATCAAAAACAGATCATCGATTTTTTTCACAAAAGGCAATACCTTCCTTACCTAAAAGTTCTTTACAACTATCTCGAAAAATTAATTGAGAACTGAATCTGTAAATCTCTATCGAATTCAGTTCTTTTGACTATCCCTTAGCCAAACTATTATTGACGCGCCACTGGAATATTTTTGACGGACTCATTTTGAAGCGATGTATAAATTTATTTGAATTTAAATTAACTATCTTTTTATTCTTTTTTATGTATAGTGCAATATCAGCTATTTCAATAATTGGAATTCCGGCAGAAGTATATTCTTATGGTACGGGATACATTACCGGAGTTCTTGGAATTATACTAGGAATGTTCATAGTATGGATAGTATTTTTACCAGTATTTTGTGGTAATTTAAATATCAAAACACCCTATGAAGTACGTACACACTAAACCAATACATAATTTTCATATTCAATGAAATAATATATTTGTAGTACTTCGAGCGAAGATTCGACAACAATGTAAAATTACTGTCGTCAGGGATTTATATAATTCATACATTGCTTCTGATGCCTGTAGTGTTATATGCACCCTCATTGGCTGTAGAACAGGCTACAAATATCCATGTTTTAATATGTACAACAATCATTGGAGGAATCTGTATACTTTACACCACTTTTGTAAGAAATAATATGTCAACTATTATACATATTATTAATAAAATTAAAAGTTACCCCTAAACTAAAAATTAACTGAAAGTAAAAACTATACAAGGTGACCCAGGACGAGCTGACGCAATCGTTATTTTAAAAACTACCAAATACTATTTTACAAAATTTGGGATTTAGGGGTTTTCTCACATGCCCATTTTAACTAAAATATTGTCAAAGCAGTAGCACTTCCAGGTTAACCGGAATTAGACCCTAACTTTCTTATTTTAAATAGAATGCTATTTTTTTTATTTTACCATTGAATAGAGGATTACAGCTCAATCGAATTAAGAGAAATTAGTACAAAATAGTGAAAGTTGATGCTTAATAATTAATATTAATAAAGATAAAATGAAATAATTGAAATACTACGGAAATAAGGGGGTTTATGTTTTAGCAACTCGTCACCCATATGAATTCCATATATATTATTTTGATTGGCGACTCAAAGACCACCTATAAATATACAGGGTGAGTCTGGGAAGACGCCCCCCCCCCTTTAACTTTTTTATTATAAGTAATAGAAAAAAATGGTTCATATAAAAGTTTTATTATTTTACATATACTATTTGATGGCAGATGTAGATATTTTTTATAAAGTCAGGTTTACAAGATTCGACTATCAACTTTTATTTTCCAAATGGCAACCTATAATTATTTTAATAAAATAGAAACCGCCATTTTTTTAAACAAATATTATAGGTGGCTATGTGAAAACTCGGTATTCCTTATACAGGATAAGGAATACCGGGTTAGGGGGTGGAGTCTACTACCAATGGAAGTAGACAAATTCAAATAGCGGACACGTGGCTACCAGTCCAGTGTCCAGTGGCCGTTGTTACAGAAAAAATAAAAAATAAATAAATTACGCCGGAAGTGGTTTATCATGAGTAAAATATTTTTATTGTTTCCTATGCAAAATTTTCCGCTTAATTCAACGGCAAAAAAAATCTGATGTAGCCAGTACATTACCTTCCGTCAGTTCTATATATTTTGTACAAATTTCATACAGAAAGTTTCTTCTAAAAGATCTTATATTTCCAGTAAAATTATAACACAAACATACTATGTCAATTGCACTTGACACTAACACCTTTCAATCAATATTTTCTTAATATAACAGCTGTTTACAAAGTTATAGCCTAGCTGGCTAATATGTGAAATTTAATTTCTTTATAATTTTTTAACTCTATATCAATTTAATATGAAGTATAAAAAGCAGTCAAATCGTATAGAGAATAAAATATTCTTTAATATTTATAACAACATTAAACGTGAAAAATGATAAGTAACATCGTTTTTTCAAGAAAAACTGTTAAAATCTACAATTGAGGGTACTTCCGGTTAACCAATTATAACCAAAATCTAATCAGCTCTTCATATGAATGTAACGAAGAAGAATACGAAAGAATTATAATTTTTGGAATTGTACAATTAGAGTTCTCGCAAGCGAAAATTTTGTCACACACACACTCACACGTACGTACAGGGTGTGTAAATCGAAAAGTGAAACATAGGAGTTTAACATGGGAAATCAATTTTTCTTTGCGCAAACGTTACCTAATTATTTTATGCAAAAATACTTCAAATAAAAGTTATAGAGATTTAAATGCAGCATCTAAATCATATGAAACGATTATTTTATCTCTACAGCAGCCATGGATATATGACAACCAAAAACAAATACGTTGTTTTTTGGCATAAATCCATGGCTGTTTAGACAAAATGCTCATAAACACTGTAACTTTGTAATTAATTTTTACGTTTATATGAAGAGATAAAATAATCATTTCACATGATTTAGATGCTGCATTTAAATCTCTATAACTTTTATTTGAAGTATTTTTGCATAAAATAATTAGGTAACGTTTGCGCAAAGAAAAATTGATTTCCCATGTTAAACTCCTATGTTTACACCCTGTATGTACGTACGTACATACACATACAGACATCATCGTAAAAATAGTAAAATCGTATTCTGGGGACCTTCAACCGTGCTTATTCATTAAAAACTCACCACCTAATTTTTTGACCAAAAACAATACCTTCCATACCTAAAGGTGACGGAAGATAAAAATATAGCATTCCATTTAAAATAAAAAAGTTAGGGTCTACTTCCGATTAAAACCGGAAGCGCTACTGCTTTGAGAATATTTTATTTGAAACGGGCATGTGGGAAAACCAGATACCAATTTTCGTAAAATAATATTGAGTAGTTTTTAAAATAATGACAGCGTAAGCTCGTCCTAGGACAGGGATGGCGAACCTTTACGTATCAACGTGCCATTTTTCTAAAGAAATGGTAATGAGGTCATAGACGTGCCATCAAATAATTTTGACTTTGTGATTATTGGGAAAATAATAATAATAAATACTATCAACTCAAAACTCTTTATTTACTACAAAAAAATAGGAACATTTTGCAATGTTTCAATTATACGCGTAATTTAAATTAAAGTAAAATTAGTGTGACTTCTGTTGTTGCAGATTCGATGACAAATAACATATGTTAGGGTTGTACGATGTTAGTTTTAGCAGAATGCATGCTGAACTGGAGTACAGACAAAGAGCAAGCTTGCTGTTTTCTGTGACTGGAGTCATCTGTCAAACGGTTTTTAACCGAGTCTTTAATGTTATTCATCTCTGAAAATAATGACTCGCAGGCATAGGTTGATGAAAATATTGTTAAAATAGCATGAGCCAGGTTCTTCAAACAATTAAATGTGTCTGGTAACGCATTCCATGTTTCCAAAATTTTGGTATTAGCATTTTCACTTATATTACTTGTCAATCTTTCTGTTTCAATTCATTCTAACTCTTTCCTTGTTTCAATAAATTTTTGAATCTATATTGAACTAGACTGGAAATCAATCAGCTGCATTTCAAATTTT
Source organism: Harpalus rubripes (assembly GCA_963082715.1). NCBI lineage: Eukaryota > Metazoa > Arthropoda > Insecta > Coleoptera > Carabidae > Harpalus > Harpalus rubripes. The sequence continues at coordinate 1,006,662 of OY720448.1, forward strand.
TCAATTTCCAACCAATCGAATTGGGATAAATTCAGTTTATCAAATGACCCGCGCACCGCACCCGAACATTCCGTAGCGTAGGGATCACTTGCGTTCGCTCGTCATATAATACCTACTTTGCACTTTTTTTCGTAGTGCATCGTAATGAATTTTGTGATCAGTGACGTGCCCAAAATATTGTGACGCGTGCCATTGGTTCGCCATCCCTGTCCTAGGACATTGTGGATACGTATTTCGAAAACAATGTAGTTAAATTTTACGCGAAACTATTAATAGGGAGTAAAGAGAAATTAGAATCACTCAACATGTCAAACATGCCAAAGGTATAACAATTCTACTGCTGTTGTTATTAAGACCTCTATCATAGTTTATATGTTTAGTAATCTTAACCCCTTTTCGAGCAAAACAAAGAATTGTTCTTTTAATTTTTATTATTAATTATGTTAGTCTTATTCCATTTATAATATTAAATTATAATATTTATTATATTATTAAATAGGGAGGATTTAAAACAGTAATATGGACCGACTCCCTCCAAGCAACATTAATGTTATTCTCCTGTTTATTAGTCGCCATCAGTGGAGTTAACAAAGCAGGAGGATTTTCAGAAGTTTGGAAGGTTGCTCTTAAAAATGAACGAATTAATTTCTTCAAGTAAGTTTGACGAATTAAGCGTGAAATTGAAAGGAGAATGAATTAAGTGGAGTATAATGGAGTGCTTGTGTCGTGTGCATGCCTTGATATATGGAAAGTAGGGACAGTGTTCCACCTTAAAAATGGAGTAGATAGCGCTACCAAAAATTGAACAAAGTACAGGTAGATTCCAAAAAAAGTATTTTTTCTGTTTAGTATGAACCCGAATCCATTCATTCGTATTACATTTTGGTCGTCTGTAATTGGTCTAGCATTTATCCACGCTAGTCACAGTGGTTGTTCGGCAGGGGCTTTACAAAGATACATGTCACTACCAAGTCAAAATCAAGCCAAAATGTAAGTTCAATATATCAATAGGTTTGTTCGTTTCGCTACTTTGCGTCTACGGCTTACTGCCAAGTCCACACAATTACAAAAAGTATAGTATGACTAGTGAATGAAAGTTGACGTTTAGATTATTTAATAGATGTGGTTGCTTTTGAAAATATTTTCCTATATTTGATTTGAAAGGAAAATGACACTCATGTATTCCGCTACAGAAGATTAGAATTGTACTCAATACCTGGAGGCATTTAAAATGTAAAAGGTGTAAGCAACCCTCAAGTCGGAATTACTGTTGGAGGAAATTAAAATAATCCTGAATTAAAACGATTTTATCTAGACCTTCCATTTACTGGATATATATATAGCCTCCTTAATATTCAGTTAAAATTTGAAACAGAAACTAATTAAATTAATGTACATAAAGATGAAAAATAATGTACTACTCTTGCCCTACGGCTTGTCACCCCAATTTTATTACTGGATATGAAAGTTTATGGCCTCCTTAATATTCAGTTAAAATTTGAAACAGAAACTATTTAAATTAATGTACATAAAGTAGAAAAATAACATAACAGAACAGAAACTATTTAAATTAATGTACAGGTGTCTCATTTTCGATGTTTTTTAAGGTATCTCGGGTAATATTATCGATAGATCAAAACCGTTTGCACATTGCAGAGTCAACTTTTCGAGAAAAGTTTAATAGTCACCACAGGAATTTTCTTTTGTTTCTGAGCTACAGGTAAAAACTCATTTTTCGCTCATTTTGAAAATATATCATATCTTATTTATTATGATAGAGAAAAATTGTTTTTACAAAAATTTTACCGTTTTTTAGATTGAATAAAATGGCGTAATCAGTGGCGGATTTAGAAAATTGTAATAGGGGGGGCACTAAATTCGGAAAAACAAATTTTAAATATATTGGGTGAACCTCCCCCCACCTTGTTAACTTTTGTATTATAATAAATTTCTCATATAAAAGTTTTATTATTTTAAATATGCTATTTGATGGCAGATGTAAATATTTTTTTAAAAAGTCATAATTTCATTTTAAAATAGCAACCTATAATTATTTTACTGGAATATAAACCTCCATTTTTTGTCTTTTTAATGATCTATTTGGGGTTCTGCACCTTAACAAAAAATAATAAAATGTACACTTTATACTTAAGTATTACTCAATAAATAGCGATTAAGATGAAAAAAACAATTTTTTAATGATTACTTCTTGAGATTGTGACGTCACATTAGTCCTACCTTTCTTTCGCTGCCTACTATAGAACTTGCGAGAGAAAGATAGCAATAGGAGTCGCCGTGACGTCACGTTGATTTTAAAAATCAAATTCAGTTAAACCAAAAACAATTAAAACGTTTTAATACTACGAAGTGCTTCAAAATTAAAAGAACTTTCATTTAAAATAATAAAAAAAATTAGAGTGCAGGACCCCAAACAAGTAAATGAGTTTGAGAAATATGAGAAATAATCTTTATTCAAATGTTCTAAGTGGCCATGTGAAAATAAATAAAATGCAACAATGTTATACAAAAGAAGTTAAAACATCAAATTAAGTCCTAATAAGGATAACTTAAGACAAAAAATGGCGGTTTATATTTTAGTGAAATAATTATTGTTTGCTATTTAAAAAATACAAGTTGATAGTCGTATCTTTTAAACGTGACTTTATAAAAAATATTTACATCTGCCATCAAATAGTATAATTAAAATGATAAAGCTTTTATATGAACCATTTGTTATATTACTTATAATAAAAAAAAGTTAGGGGGGGTATCTCCAAAATAATAAACAATTCGAAAAATTGTGTATTTTTATTAGTATGTTTATTTTTTTATTTATCTATGATGTGTAATACGTGAATGATAATAAGTAATAATTAAATTTTTAAAAATAACAGGGGGGGCACGTGCCCCAGAGCCCCCCCTCTAAATCCGCCACTGGGCGTAATTAGATTTTTTGAAAACTTAATAATTCGCGAGATATGACACAAACTTATGATTTTTTTAAATGGGAACCTATGTTGAAAATAGTCTCGTCTTTTTGCTTAATTTATAAACTTTTCAATGATATACAACAAGTCTACATTCTTTTGTTTTAAACATTAATACAAGACAAATTATTAAATTATTGGGGTGAAAATATTGGAAATTATTAAGAAACAAATGAAAAAATCTCTTATAGATCATCATTTGCATATTTCTAATAGTATTTGTTTCAGTTTTACTCATTTTTTCAATTTATTTACTTCAAAACCATTTTTTTCAGATTGTGTCAGCCAACTGTAACGTAGATAAATTGTAATTTAACTAACCCGAAAATAATTGGTTAAGAATTATTTTGAGAACACAATTAATAGATATAGAATTAAAATAAACAAATGATGATTTGTAATAAATTTTTTCATTTGTTTCCAATATTTTCACCCCAATAAATTAATAATTCGTCTTTTATTAATGTTTAAAACAAAAGAATGTAAACTTGTTATATATTATTGAAAAGCTTATAAATTAAGCAAAGAGACGAGACTATTTTCAACATATGTTCCCATTTAAAAAATCATAAGTTTGTGTGATATCTCGAGAATTATTAAATTTTCAAAAAATTTAATTACGCCATTTTATTCAATATATCAAACGGTAAAAATTTTGTAAAAGCATTTTTTCTGTAATTATAATAATAAACAAGATATGATATATTTACAAAAGAAGCGAAAATCGAGTTTTTGCCTGTAGCTCAGAAATAAAAGAAGATCAAAAATTTCTGTGGTGACTATTAAACTTTTCTGGAAAAATTGACCCTGCAATGTGCAAACGGTCTTGATCTATCATTAATATTACCCGAGATACATTAAAAAAACATCGAAAATGAGACACCTGTACATAAAGATGAAAAATAATGTACTACTCTTGCCCTACGGCTTGTCACCCCAATTTTTTTAATGGATTTTTTTACTCGAAAACGAAAATCTGCTCTCATCAGGTGATCTGAAAGTCTGATACTACTGACTAATTCCTTAACATACGAGCTTCATATCTGGTGTTATGGGGGTGAACTTTTATTCCCTAGTTATACCATAAGTGTATTCGCGGCATAGGCAGTAAACTGTACACGCAAAATAACGGAACAAACAGACCTATTATTTATCATTGTATCAATACAAATTTCTTATTTTACAGAAGCACAGTCGTAGGTATCATAGGGACTGGTCTAATTCACATAATTGGAGGAGTGACTGGCTTAGCAATATTTGCAATTTATAGTGGTTGTGATCCATTGAAAACAAAAAATGTTAAAGGTTTAGATAAATTAGTGCCCCATTTTGTAACACAAACTTTGGACTACATGCCAGGGTTTTCAGGATTTTTCATTGCCGGGCTTTTAAGCGCAGCTTTAAGGTAAATGATTCTTAAACGAAGCGATGATTTTTGTCGTTTACATAATTTGACATGTCCAACTGGCCGCCATTAATTTAGTTCTCTAAAATTCCGCTGATGTCGCATGCTATTTACAACTTTTTAACATTTTGTGGTATTTCTTATGGCAATCTGTCTTTAACTAAAACTTATTACTTTTATAATTGCGTAGGCTTCCACAGTCTGAGTCATGAGAAATATTCGTTTTCCGGGAATGGACTGTGTCATATTTTGAGTCAGAGCTCAACGTTTCGTATGGGGCATCTTCCGGAGCAAGGGGGATAGTACTGTCTTAAACAAGGTTACCCGACGTGTCAACCACGCTAGAGGCCGAGTTTAAGCAACAAGAGGGGGAGACTCAGTTTACAAGGTTTCCTGACGTGTAAACCACGCTAGAGGCCAAATAAACCGTGACGAAAGGAAGGCCGAGAAGACAGTTATATACTAATCTAAAGATAGGGTAGATGAGCAAAGCTAATGAGGACCAATGGGAATAGAGTTCGTAATGGTAGATTGGGCGTGTCGTGTTCCGAGAATCACCGGTTTCCACATGTGGCTCAAGAAATAGCCATCATCCCGATTGATGTTATTAGGATGTTTCCATATTTCTAAAGTTTCCCTGTATTTACGTCTGTAAAACTCAGGGACAGGAGCTAAAATGCGGGAATTTTCAAATAAGATGTTATGTCCTGTGTTGTGTTGGTGTTCTGCGACCGCAGATGTTAATACCATACCATTACGCAGGCAGCGTTTGTGTTCTGACAATCTAGTGTGAACACTCCTTCCTGTTTCACCTATGTATACTGTGCCGCAAGAACAAGGAATACTATAAACACCGGGTTACGACAAGGGTTCGCGTTTATCTTTAGTTTGGAAGAGATTTTTTATGGAGGTTTAAAAAAGACCTTAATATTGTTTTTATTAAGAATTCTACCTACTTTATCCGAGAATCCTTTAATGTAAGGGATACATTCGAATGTTTCGAACGAGGTATCCACGGTTTTTTTGAGTAAAGGGTTTAATTGTCTCTGAATTACATTATTGATTAATTTTACGTCATAGTTGTTCTGGATTAAACTATGTCTGATGTGGTCAAGCTCCTGCTGTAGGATATCAGGTTCAGAGATTTTGATGGCACGGTGTACGAGAGCGTTGACTACTGAGAGTTTCTGCGAGGGATGGTGGTGAGAATTAAAATTGAGATACCTATCAGTGTGGGTGGGTTTTCTATAAACATCGTGCCCCAACTGTCCGTTGGGTTTACGATTAACCAGAACATCAAGGAAGGGGAGAGTTCTGTTGCTTAAACCTTGTTTAAGACAGTACTATCCCCCTTGCTCTTGAAGATGCCCCATACGACTGCGGGCGAAACCTTGAGCTCTGACTCAAAATATGACACAGTCCATTCCCGGAAAACGAATTTCTTATTACTTTTATTTTACCTCTCTTTCGCGAACGAAACGGATGTGAACAATAAAAACAATAATAATTTTGTTAGATTCAGTTTTTAATTCTGAACAATTTTTGTATTTACACTTTAGTTCTAAAATTAATACGGCAGAATTTACAGCCATATGAAAATTTTACTATTGTATTTCGTATGGTCCACAAAAAATAGACACACGGGATACATCGTCTTGTAAAATGTAAATATTTATTTTTATTTTTAGTTCATTGTCATCAGAATTAAACGTGGTAGGAGGAATAGTATACTACGACTTTTTGATGAAATTTTGCAGAAATAAATTTATAGAAAGTCGAGGTACATTAATTATGAAACTAATTGTTATAATAAATGGTCTTATTTATTTACTATGTGTACCTGCACTACAATATTCGAAACATATTTATGAGGTAAGAAAAGAAAGCATAAAAAATGTATATGAGTCTTTTTATAATAAATATACTTGTTTTTTTCAGTTAGCGCTAATTATGGGTAGTGTTACATACGGCGCAAAATTAGGAATGTTATTTTTAGGAATTTTGTTTCCCAAAACAAACTCAAAGGTAAATTTTACTGAGTGGTGGCTATTGGGGGCGAATATAGGAATTTAACAATCGTATTTTAAAAACCAAAAACATAATAAAAGTTTAATAACAATTTTGTATACAGCTTTTAATTCTAAACAACTTTGGCGGGGAGGAAATATTGCAAAAGTTTATATTTTTTTTCTCCGGTATTTTTTAAAATTTTGCAAAATGTACAAGTAAAAACGATTTACATTTAAAAATATTTTATGTCTCACTAAAGTATTATGAACTGTTTATTGCTAGGATACGGTGTATACAAACATATCTATAACAACCAGGGCATAATGGGAGGGCATAATATTTCATTATGCCCTCATTATAATCCGATCATCGTTTATGGACTTTAAATTAAAAATAATATGAACGGTATATAATGAATTTATTTTCTTTTTAATTATAATTCATTACAATAATAATAAGTATTGATTACAACAATTAATACATTCATTGATTACAACAATTATTATAAGAATACAGCTTTGAAAGCGCAACACAGAAATCAATTTTAATTCAATTATAACACTTAAAATTGATTATCAAAAAAACCTTAAAAAGCCATTTACTTTCACCACACGTGAAATAGTCCGTCGAATTGCAGACAGATGACGGATCACTAATTTTTTGATATTTATCCACGTTTGAATTCATTTTTTGATATTATTTATCATCACATGTGACACATCCAAAGCCGTACAAGCTCTCTAAAATGTAATAATATTCACAAATAAGTGCATAAGAAATAAAGAACTGAGATCTGTCATGTGATAACGAACCTCAAAATATAATACTTACATCTTCTACAAACGAGAATGAAATAATTGGGAAATCATTTATACGTTAGTCTTCCTCAAAGTATACAGAAACATTCAAAATAAATTCTTTACACCGTTTCGACAAAATATCTTCCGAAACATCAAATTCACCCATTCCACCATCTCCAACGATTTAAAATGTTGGTGTTTTAAAAATAAATAAATGTTGATAATAAACAAAACAATTAAACAACATCCTTAGCAACCTCAAAGCTTAAGCATTATTGTAATCAAAATTATTATAAATGAAAACTTATTTCACATAATCTAGTGAGACATAAAATCTTGTATGCACCACGAGCGTTACTAGATGATAATGCCCTTGGTACATAAAATACTATTAACATATAAAAAAATTCGAAAACTCCCCCGTTGTAGTCAGTGCAGAAGTCTGAGCTATGATTTCTATATTATTAAATGTACTTCTTTTAAATAACTGTTTATTTACTAAAGAATTAAAAATTATCAAATTTTTACATTTCGAGTTATCAAGTATGTCTTGCACGAAACAAAACTAATTCATACATTTTATGTGTAAAATAATATAATAATATCAATATTTTTAGGGAGCCATATCAGGAGCACTAATAAGTATTTTAATAATAGGATGGATAAACTTTAGTGCCCTTTACTATGGAGTTAGCAGTCATTATCGATTACCGACCAGTATACAAAACTGTACAGAAGAAAATACCAGTAGCACTTTTACTAGCATTCCTGGAACTACTAATTTTATCAGTGAAACTACAACTTTTACTAGTGAAACTACTACTTTTATTAATGAATCTACTACTTTTATTAGTAGTACTACTGAAATTATTTCAAAGTAAGATTACAGCACCATTATAGTTGCCGTCAAATAAGTATGGACTGGAGATTTCTACACCGTTGCCCAGGCCTGTAGCGAAATTTTAGGAAATGGTGGGGAGGAGTTTAATATAATTTTCAGGCCTTTATTCAGAACTTTTTTAAAGGGGGGGGGGGGCTTAAAAAATAAAATACGGATTATTACGAAAATTTAGAACAAACAAAATTTATAATTTAGTATTTTATGAACCAATTTAAACTAAATTCATTAGAATTTCGTAAGGGGCTTCAGCCCCTCAAGCCCCTTCCCTGGCTACGTGCCTGCTTTTGCCAATTAATGAATAATGTTGAAAATGCTAAGTTATGAAGAAGCTGCAACACAATAGGGCAAGGGATAGGGTGCGGAGAAGGGAAAAAGTTGAGCATCAGTCCATACTCATTTGCCGGCGAGTATAGTGACCTCTGTATTATATTATAAGAAGACTGAAAACTTTTCTAATAATAAGCCGCGATGATTTGTCTATTAACTTATTATACAAGGTGGCGACTTGGATGACGCAGCATAGGGGTTTCAATGGTAAAATATTAATGTGCAGTTATTTGCTCCTCTAATTATTTTAGAGCAAAATTATATTTAGATTTTTACTACAGAAAAAAATATTGCATCCGAATATTATATTGTTTATAATTTTACGTTATAATGAATCGTAAACCTCTTATAACAGAGCTGTCTCTAGTGGTTTGGAAGGATTTACGGGCTCCGCCCGTTAGAAAATTTACAGGCTGTTGAAACCATAGCAACATATATATACAATTCTATTTATTCGTTATTTCATTTCGCCATATGTTTTCAAAGACTATTTCGATCAAATAGTTTAATGTATTGTGGTGTGTTTCAATAATTTTTTCAAGTTATTTACGATTCAGTATATCATAAAACATTGTACAATGCTCAACCGTTACCCGAATAACAAGCTCGCTTCGCTCACTCGTTACGTACCGTGATCGCCCGTAAAATTCTAAGTAACGATCTTGCAATATAAATTACTATTTCAACTTCTGGAACCGTAAAAATCATTAGGTTTGTTCATTCCGCTATGCTGCGTTTTACCGCAAAACGCGGCGGTAAGTGTCGCTGCGTTTTGCGATTCACTGCCAATCGCCGCGGTAATAATTTAAGTTATAAAAAATATTTTTCTGTTCGATCCGTTTGCGTTAAATTATTTTTGAAGATACTTCAGACTATTATAATTATAAAGGATACTCAGTAAAAATATATTATTCCATTTTCCATTATTTTAATTATTTACTATTGTTATTTAAATTTACCTTATTACAAATCATAATTCATATGACACTGACATTTATATATTTTACAAATGTATTTCAATTTCTATAACTGAAACATAGCATACTTATAGAAAAAATAACAATTTTTTTCCTAATATTTATTTGTCAAGCACTGTCATACTGTCACTTTATATGTAGACGCGAACATTACCGCCGATTATTTTTATACAACCGAGTCATGAGTCACTGTAAAAATTATCACCGCCAGCTGCCGCGACGTTTTACCGCAAGTTATTAGAAAAACGGAACGAACAGAATCTAGTGATAAAGTCAGTGAACCGCGAAACGAAAAGAACAGCAAATTTCACCGCCGCGGTTTGCGATAGACGCAGGGTAGCGGAACGAACAAACCTATTGTAAAAATAGTAGAAAACAATAATATTTTTGCAAAAATCATTGATGCCATGGAACAAAAATTTAGACAAAAACGCAAATATGTCGTAGATTCTTCACGATTAAAATTATTTTCAAAACGAGGAAAATGATAACACCTTTATTGTAGTTGATGACAACAATGTAATAGTTATTACAACAATGTAGTTTGACAAGAACGAAATTTATTTCTTTGGTATCATTTTTGCAATAATGTTATTATTGTTTTCGACTTTTTTTACGATTCCGGAAATTACAAATATAAACAATAGCATATTCAGATGCAATATTTTTTTCTGTAGCAAAAACCTAAATACAATTTTGCTCTAAAATAATTAGGAGAGCAAATAACTGCACCTTAGAATTTTACCATTGAAACCCCTATGCTGCGTCGCCAAGTCATCACTCTGTATATGGTTGCCCTAGATCCCACAATATTTTAAGCCGGGTCAACATTGAAACGTACGAAGTTAGCTAACAGTGTGTGGGCCCGGCTTAATTTAATTTTTGCTATAAGTTTTACCAAACTCTTTGATTTTTGAAAGTTGAAAGTACATATCGCTGTGCTGTAACTTATATTTACAATATTTGGACTATGGTTGTTTTAGCAAAAGCTCTACAATTATACAATATACCAGTAAATGATTCTCTTACGAAAAAATGAAAATATATTACCTAATAATTTTCTGAGTATTTGTAATAATAAATCCTTTAAAAACAGAATTATATTTTATATACGTTTATAAAAACCACGTGCAGCATCTTTACTGTAATTTACAACTAATTCTACTTGAAAATTAAATAATTTACCTTTGAAATTGTAGCTCGGTACTCGATTTCTGTTGCTCCAATTCTGTTGCACATAATACACAATAAATATAACAAATAAAACACTTTATATTGTACAAAAAAATGCAAATCAATCGAACATTTGATAATTTTCTTCCATTTGCCACGTGCTTTGTTTTTGTTAATTAACAACAACGAACAGGTTTGTAGCATGTTGCCGACTAGCTATTGGCTGAATTTAGACAACGTGATCATGCAAAACGCCAATAAAAAATTAAATTGTTTATTTCTGAAATTTCCATGAGCGTAGAATCCGTTTTTTTAGAAACTATTTTAATATGTATACGTTTTAAATTGTAAATGTTTTTTTAGAGTAAATGCAACAAAAGAAATTGTTGAGAGATTTAATAACATATTTATATATCGGGTCAGCAATAATTCAACATGAGATTTTTTTACTTCCTTGTACTTAGTAAAGGAAGTATTGTAATCGCAAAAAATTTCGGTTTTTAGATTTTAACGGAAATATCCATTTTGACTATCCCTGAATTCATTTTGACTTAATTTCGTCGTGACGTCTGTACGTATCTCGCATAACTCAAAAACTGTAAGCCATAGAAAGTTGAAATTTTGTATTTAGGATTACTATGACATCTAGTTGTGCATCTCCCTTTTTGGTCATAACATAATTTCCAGAAGTGATACTTTACTTGAAGCCTATAATACATTTTAATGAAAAACTATTTTAAAATATGATCCCAAACTTTTCAAATTTGGTATATAAGACTTTTCTGTCATTGAGAATAACTTAGTAGATTTCGGTTAAAATAAGCTAACCGGAAGTGATATATTACCTGAAGTTATTAACAGGTTTTTCTTGAATAAAATGTTTTTATTTTGATTTTATAAATAAATGCTTCAAATAATAGTTTGAGAATTAAATTCTGTGTCTAGCACAACCAATATTATTAAATAAGCCCTTTGTATAAGCAAGATATGTAAATTTAAAAATTATATACTTTTTGGGTTTTGTAATAATGCTTGCTACGGATTAGGACAAAAACGTTAACTGAAAAAATAAGAATAATTCATTTGAAAATTAGGTTTCCTTCTAAATAATGCCTTTCTGAAAGATTTATATTCTTCACTTATATTTTTGAAAAATATAAAAACATAGACTTAACTTATAAACCAAGGAATAATAATTTGATTTAAACGTCAACGCCACTGGGTAAATATTAGCACAGAGGGCAGTGTAGTAGATAATTAGGTATTTGTAATTCTACGACATATGTCATTATTATTTATAGTGTGTTAGAAAGTAATGCCACTATTTACGTATATCTGTCACACCACATAAATTAAATAGACATAGGTCAAATAATCTTTCTCTTTCCAATACAAAATGTTGCTAAGCTACTGCTATAAAGTGATGTCTATTCTTTCTTCGAACAAATGACCTTGAATAGTCATCTTTCGTGAATAATAGTATATGTCTGCTATATTTCATATTAAAACGTCAAATCGCAAAAAGCAAATTATTTAATTTTAAATATGTGAATATAAACCGTAGAAAATACGATAAACACAGAAATTAAATTGTCAAGTGTCAAATATAAACAGATGGCCATGTTTTGCTTTTGTCTCTTTCTATGAAGCACGTATGTCGAGACCTATTTCGGACATAGTTGATGTTATGTACGCCATAATGGCGGGAAGAAAATATTACAAAAGTTTAACATTTTTTCTCTCCGGTATTTTACAAAATATATAAGTAAAAACGCTTTAGATTTAAAAATATTTTAACATATAAAAAAACAAAAATAAGAAAACTCCCCATAGTAGAGATTACTAAATTTCATGTTCTCCCGATAGATTAATTAATTAATATTTTTTTTGTAGAAAACCTGGACTGGAAGACATATTTATATTATTCAGAATATCATATTTATATTATTGCCTTTTGGGGACAATAATAACCATAGTCGTAGGAAATATTGTTAGCTATTTAACAAAGCCAAATAAACTTACAGATGTCGATCCTTTGCTGGTGGCGCCATTTTTAAGATCTTATATTAGAAGTCAACAAAACCTAGAAACAGAAATGTACACACAAGAACAAGAATAAATAATATTTATTTGTAAACAATATTTTATTTTAAATAAATAATATACATAATTAGCTAATCATAGTCATAGTCTTCATAATTGTTCTATACTTGTTTGTTTCTTATTTTCTAACACGAACCATTTCTTTTTATTTATTAAAAACAATATCATCAACAATGGCAAATGAAGAAGAGAAAATCTGAACAGTTTGCGTGATGTAGCGGAAGTAGAATCTTTATAAAATTTGTATGCTGTAAATAAGAATTAGTTGCAATAATTATTTATTTTATATTATAGACAAGGTCTGTTTAAAAAGTATCAAGCCTTTAACTAGAAAAATATCTTACTCCATTTCTTATAATTACCGAACTGAATTAAACAAACATATGAAGCTACAACCACACCATCTATTGAGTGGCGGTAAAAACTGACTTTACAAATGAGTTACAAAAATACTGTTTTCAATATTTTTTTTATAGACTGACGAATAATATATAAAAATACGAGGATGGGACGATTAATACCCGGCCTAAGATCGATAGAAACAAAGCATGGAACTAAAAATGATTTTATTTTTCGACATAGTCTCCTTGTAACCCAATGCATTTGGTCTAACGATATTCAAGGGCCTTTATCCCGTTCCTATAGGAAGCTTCTTCCAGCTGTTCAAAATAGCCATTTGTGCTCTCTATTACTTCCTGCTCCGACGCATATTTTTTGCCAGCATGGAATTTCTTTAAGTTTGGAAACAAACTAAAGTCGGAAGGAGCCAAATCTGGAGAATGCGGTGCATGAGGCAATAATTCCAAACCCAATTCATGAATTTTAGACATTGCAACAACAGATTTGTGGCCAAACCAGGTCTCTGCTCACGAATTTTTTCCTTTAGTTGGTCAAGTAGATTTACGTAGTATTGTCCATTAATCGTTTTACCTTTTTCAAGGTAGTCTACTAAAAGGATACCCTGCGCATCCCAAAATACGGTTGCTATAACTTTACCGGCTGAGAGAACTGTTTTCGCCTTTTTTGGAACGGGTTCTCCTCTTGCAGTCCATTGTTTTGACTGTTGTTTCGTTTCCGGTGTATTATGATGAATCCATGTTTCATCCACTGTTACAAATCTGCGCAGAAATTCTGTTGGATTCCATTTATACAGCGCCAAACTCTCCTCTGCAATGGTCATTCGGGTTAGTTTTTGCTCAAGTGACAACAAACGTGGTGTTGCGTCGCGCCATCACAAAGAACACGAAGCTATGTAATTGATGCTCAATCGCAAAGCAGCAGAGAACTCCGCGTTGCGAGGAGCGCAATAACACGTCACGATTATCGATCGCCTGACAAGCGCGCGGCGTTCTCGCTAGATGGCGTTGAGTGTATCTAGTTACTGCGTCAGTCGACTTGCTACTGTGGATTTAGATAAGAGAGTACGCGGTACAAGGCATTTTCACTCGGTTTTCGCTCCGAGTGACGACTCCCACGGTTTCTTAACTGAGGGACGAACAATCAGCCCGACTGTAACAGCAGGATAAGCTGACGGTCACTCTCTTTTTCCCACCTGCCCACAGGTTTACGGAGCTAGATTTTTTCAAGCGGACCATTTCTTGGTCCACCGACCCTCACCACGACTAACCCAAGAGGACGAAGTACGGGCCAGATCCGACACTGCCAACGGAAGTTCTTCACGGTTGGGCCTGCCAACAAGGCCGGAGCAGGATCGACACGACCGCCAGTTTCTCCGGGCCCGTCTTCACGGTCTCGATCTACCTTGAAGGTGCGCATCTCTCCATCGACCGGAGGTCGACCTTCAGTGATTAGCGAGCGACCAAGATCTCCCCCGATTGCCCAGCAGCCGCCTCTGAGGGCACTTCCTCAGCAGAAGCAGCCACCAGTTCAGAAGTCTAACGACCTGAAGCGGATTTCTCCTTCGAGGTCCTGTCTCCGTGCCGTAGACAGAAGCCGGCTACATCCTGCGGACCCACGGCTGCAGCCTTAGCTTTTCCCACGAACTGATTCCAGTCGGACCTCCTCTTCTAAACTGACAGCTCCACAGTTCGGACCGAAGCCATTCATCCTACGAAGATTGACGCTGCTGAAGAATCAGTACCACACGTTGACCGAAGCCGGGTTCATCCAGCAGACCCACGGTTGAAGCTGGTCCGAGCAGCCTACGAGAAGCTGCCTGAGCTCCGACTTCTGCGAGAATTCGCATTTGAAACTACACCGAGTATTGTTTATCTAAAAGTCCTTCCCTGATCGAAATTAAAATAGTTGGGTGCCTGGAGTCGCACCCCAACAGTGGCACCCATCGCGTAGACAGCTTTCTCATCTGTATAACTTCACATAATATGTGATGTGTTCGCTCTTTAGATATGCCCACAATGTCAGCTATCTCGACCAACTTCAATCGACGGTCGCTTAAAACCACTTTTTGAACTTTAAGGACCATTTCTTCAGTTGTGGCCGTTTTTGGCCTACCTGGACGCTCAGCATAGATAGTACTCGTACGACCACGTTTAAAGTCTGCAACCCACGTTTTAACAGTGGTGAATGATGGAGCAGATTGGTTTAGAGTAGAATCCAGCTCGGCTTTAATTTCTGTGGGACTTACGCCCTTAATAAAAAAATATTTTATTACAGCTCGTACTTCGATTTTCTCCATTTCTTGAAAAACTCAAAAGTTGTTTTCTTTGGCGCTCTCTCAAATAGAAACTGCTTAGCCGAAGATAATGAAATTTCACGGACAAACTATTGACAAGTGACAGTACAACAAAAAAAATTAAAAAACGCCTACTGGATGTAGGGTAGGCCGCCTATTAATCATGCCATCCTCGTAATTGAAAAATTGTAGAAACCCCCGTTGGTAGGATACTTTTTGAGGAGACCGCAGACTTATTTCTTACCTAAATAAATGAAGTAGGCATTCAAGGGCGTAGCCTCTAAAAGAAACCACCAATTGGTAGTTTCAAAAATAGGAGCAGCACAGCATAAACCTTGTAAAATAAGAGTATGCCTTAAAGCAACTCTTCTACATAAGTCTGGTTTTATAACAGACATCATTCGGTAACCAGCTTTAGAGTAGTCAGGCCTTAAGTTCCAGGACAAGGCATTAAAGTGTGGAAATTGCCAAGAGTAGAGTAAACCAGCCATTATGAAAGCACCTACGTCGAGGGTACCAGCGCAAGCTGCCCAGCCCATAAGAGGGGGTATCGCACCCACTGAAATCGTAACAAATATGTACCTACATCATTTTAATTTTGATTTAAAGGTAGTATGTTTCGAGATAGTTGTTTATTTATAATTTTAATAAATCGCATGCTATGAAGAGAAATCCATTATCTTGAAATACACTACAGGCATTTTTTTATTCATCCATCACTAATGTGAATTTATTATGAATTTTTCTAAAAAAAACTATAGATGTGACAATTTACCATATTTCATTATATTCACGAAGTTGGAATTTTATTGTTGCTATCCACTTTGCTGACTAAGGGCCGGTATTTCCAACTCTAGTTATTTTTACTTATTCTTGGAATAAATTTTAATCGTAGATTAAATATAGTTTTACGTATTTCCATCCAAAGTTATCATTTACTCCTAGATTAAAAGTGTTAACTGTGGAATAAACTTATTCGTCCCATCGGCCTGCGAATAAATATTTATTCCCAGATTATACTTGAGTTGATCTTTCAGTCTGACAGATTATATCATGAATATTGACTTTGAAGATATTTTTGACGATGATGATGATGAATTGATTTATTATATTGAACGTACTTATACAGTTAGAAGAAGACCAGATAATTTTCATATTTGGAATTAAATGCACTTGGAAATACATATGAATACTTTATTCCTAAAAATACTCTGAGAATAAATATATTCTGTAGTTTACTCCACATTTTATTCTGAAATGGAGATACTGGCCCTAAATAACAAATAAATTTTGGGATCAACGCGGCGAAGTGCTGAAGGGGAGAGCATTTGATCGACTCGGCTATGGTATATCTTTCTAAAAATTTGTTGTCCTTTTCTAAATTATAAGTCCCCATTGGAAGCTGGATTTACAATTCCCACAGCGCACAGAAATAATTTAGCATAGCACAGCACAGAATTTGAACATATGGAAAAACGTACATAGATAAAATAAATAAATATATCATCACGGCTTATTACCCATTGCTGGGTGTGCCAATCTGCTTTGTACATAGATATCGATAATGATGAAATATTTGCACCATGTGGACGCTTACCAGGCGTCACCTCACGGGCCCTCATTGCTGGCGTGGAGAGTGCACCACAGGGATCCATTTTGTGCCATTTGAAATTCGAAATATTTGGCGTCGGTCGGGATCGAACCCGGTTCCCCAGATTCGCGACCTGACACTCAGGCACACGGCCACGAGACCCCATACGTACATCCATTTATAAATCGCACAGCGGCATATAGAAAATAATTTAGCACAACACATGAATTGACCAATGTTCATTTTCCTGTGCGTTGTGCGTGCGTCGGGTATTTTCGTGGTATTTCGTGATAGTTCGGCTTAGTATTTGAAATAAGCGCCACATAGGGTTAATTTTACAATCCCTTTCATTTCAACTTACAGGTAAATGAACAATATATAAAATTATTGATGGCATAAATTTGTTATTTGACAGTTTATTTCGTTTCAGTGTTATATACAAAAAAATCATTCGAAAACTCCCCCATTGCCTTATTTTCATCGTTAAGGGATTTTTAGTTGTCAAATCAATAACTATTGGATAAAAATTAACCACCGAATTACAGAGTAGGGCCCATTGTCAAATAAAGAAAACAAATCCCTTAGTAACAAATATAAATAAGGTGATAATTTTTTTGTTTTTTATCATCGCTGTGATAAATATGTAACGAGGGAAATTCTGATGAATTATATTCTTACTAAATTGGCTGTAATCTTGATACATCATATATGGAATGTTAGTTCCAGAATGGTGACGCTGCTTGTAAGATGAGGTTAGGGTACCTTTATAACCAGGGTATGGCCATGGCGTGGCTCACGTTTCGTCCGCCATTACCGGGACATCTGTTATATGTGTTGTTCTTGCGCAAAGTATTATGTATTTTCGTGGCTATTTGTTTTATTTTAATGAAAAACACATTTAATTATCATTTTAATATGTATTTAAAGTGTAATTAATATATTTTAACTTATTTACTTGTGTAGTTTGTGAAGATACCCACCACGATTACTGTCACTGAAAACAACTAAAAATTACCAATATTAAGCACAATCATTTAAATTTTTAAAAGGTAAGTTTAGAATATATAATTATGTAATTAAGAACTAGTGATATTAAATTAGATGTGATAATAACAACACATATCATATATTCTACATAACCTATAAATGTATGTCTTAATAATAATTGTATATATCTTAAATAAATTCATTTTTATTACCTTTTTAAATTCACAGTGTGATTATTTAATATTATTTTATAATATAATATCACATTTATTACAAATAAATAGGAAAATCAATTACCGACAATGGCGGCGATCTTGGCCCATGGCCATACCCTGGTTATAAAGGTACCCTAGATAAGGTAAGAATTACTGTCTATTTATCGCTTATATATATATAAAAAAAAAATAGGTAATTGTCACACCTATATTTTTTGTGCAAATTATAACACACTTGTATTTTATTAGGTATTTAATATTAATGAAAATTAAAAATACTACTTACGTTTTTTAGTTAGGGTTGACTTCTAAGCAAGCACTAATCTATTTTTCAAGCACTTCTTCATACTTAGCAATAGCAAGCACTAAGCACTACATATTAGTTAAGTTTTAGTTTCATTCACATACACAAACGCGATTCAAGTTGAGCGGACTCTATCTGGTGACCAAACATCGCATTAATTTTGTGACGTCACAACGAGTATAGTTTCTTAAACTCTGTAAGAAGTAACGTTAGAATTTTAACCGAGATTTTAAAAATTCAGAAGGTATTTATATTTATGATGATTGTGAACACTTCCTGTGTTTAATTTTGAGACATTGCATAATTTAGAGAAATAAAGATAAGTATAATGTTTGTAGTTGCCTGTTAAAATGACATAAATTTACTATAAATAAGTTAAGAACAACATGAATCCAATATAAGATCGTTTAAGGATTAATTTTATAATTACATATAAACATACTCGTTGTTACGTCACGTCACATGTTAAAAGTGGCGGGAACAGTTAATTTGAATCGCCATACCAATTAGTAATTGTAAATATTAAATAAAGCAGATTTTATAATCTATAAAAAGCGATGCACATTTAATTTGCGTTGTTAAGCACAATATAAATAAAAAAGCAATATATACAGAATTAAACATGGTTAAAAAATCACTCACCAATTGAGCCGACCCAGGTGTTCAAAATGCTAACCCGTTTCATCGGCGTATAAACAGTCGTATACAGCAACAAATTTGTTAATCCTAACAATGCCGTAATTTCATTTACTCCAAAATACAAAATTCCTAACCCTGAAGTACCCGTAGCCGCTGCAAACATTATAGCGTGTAAAGGACTGCAAATAAAAAAAATCCCGATAAAGTACAACAGAAAACTAAAATATATTTAATATAAATTACGTTAAACGGCCACAAACGAGGACCCGTTGTTTCGTTCTAGACATTTGTGCATCGAACGGAACTTCGTGGAATTGATTCACAGAATTTGCAGCGCAAGATAACAAGCCTGTTCCTGTTAAACATAAGCCAAATGTTACCCATTCGAAAGGGGCTGGAGCGACGGCGTAACCAGCCATCGATGTTATCACAACCAGAGCTGAAATAAATATCTACATATTACCAAATGTTTGGCTAAAATGTAATAGGCAACAACAAGAGTTTCATCATATTTTGAAAAGTTACAAGCGAAAAATGTACAAATTTAAACAAAAATAACATGAAACTTTTTTTGGCGCGAACTTAAAGATATATATTTCATTCCAAATTCTTGATACAGGAAATAAACATGTACAATACATTCCAATAAACCTTTTCAATTTAAAGAGATAGAAGATATGCGCAATGGGGATCTCCACATAGTAAGAACTGCTGTCCTTAAATTACGTAACGCTTCAGGGGGAGGGTGGGGGTCATGAGTAGCGTTACGCAGCGTTACGAGGGGGTGGGGGAGGGTTAATGTGTGCGTTACGTAACGATAAAATATAAAAATATTGCTAAACTTGCTTTAATAGTTTTGAAACATTCAAATTTCGCGGTGCTAATTCGTATATGCAGGCAGTCGTTTGTTTTCAATAACAATCAACATAATATGTCGGGCACAGTTCAAATTCGGGCCAGTGGTCTTTCATTCGTGCAATGAAATACATATTAAAACATGAATTCAAGTAGTGTTGATAAGGAAAAACTTTTCAATAGTTTGTTAAAAGCATATGGAAATGCATATGCTTTTAATTTCTGTGCTGTTATTTTTTCATCTTTATGTACATTAATTTAATTAGTTTCTGTTTCAAATTTTAACTGAATATTAAGGAGGCCATGTACTTTTATACACAGTAAAAAAATTGGGGTGACAAGTCGTAGGGCAAGAGTAGTACATTATTTTTTTTATCTTTATGTACATTAATTTAAATAGTTTCTGTTCTGTTGTTTTTCATCTTTATGTACATTAATTTAAATAGTTTCTGTTTCAAATTTTAACTGAATATTAAGGCCATATACTTTTATATCCAGTAAAAAAATTGGGGGGGGGGGGGTCAAGTACTGCGTTACGTAATATATGGGGGGGAGTTCATGTTTGCGTTACGGGTACGTTACAAAGGGGGGAGGGGGTATCAAAAATTTCCTAATTTTGCGTTACGTAATTTAAGGACAGCCCCCAGTGTATGGCTTTTTAGAAATTACATATTGCATATGAAGTTTGAATATAAATAAATGAAAACGAAATAAAAAATATTATATATTTTGTATTTTTATAGCGATAATAATGGAAATCATTTTTTTGTGAGAAATGATCGCCATGTTGTGACTTCAATGTCATACAGTCGTCCAATTACCTTGTGAAAATGTCACTATAGTATGAACCATGCACATTTTGCTCATAAATAGGCGACTGACTTTAAAGATACTCTAACATACAGATATTGAATATATCGGCGTAATTTTTTGTTAAAAGAAAATTTACTTATAAAATAAATTTTTATTCTAATTTGTTTTAATTATTGTAACCTCAATACTTGTCATTGTTGTAATCAGTTAGAAAATACGAGTGTAAATTTTGGATTACTTTTTATTATCAACTAAATATGTTTTAATTATTGTAATCAATTCTGCCATTGTTGCATTAATTATAAAAATAATGTAGTTTAAATACTAATTTAATTATAATAACGACAGGTGATTGTACAATAACCTCAAATACGAGTAAAGTCATGAAGTTACATTAATTAAAACCAATAATGAATCTGACTATAAAAACATGTCAAAGTAATTAATTTTATCTATTTGATTTTATATTAGGTATGTATGTATAATATTACCGAAGACTTGATTAAATCAACATTTAACACGACTTCTATAATCTAATTATGTAAGTAAATCACACAAATATATATTTTAAAATGACAATAATTCTCTGGCCATTAATTTTAAAGATTTTAGATCACAGTTTGTAATGGAAACGTATTTTAATTTTTCTAATAATTACCGTATAATAATGGTATGGTAACGTATGTCGGTTCTCTCTACTTATTGCAGAGTGACACTGACGTCACCTTTCGCACCAAAACTTTAATATTAATTTAAAGCGTTATTAAGCAAAATTTCAAGGAAACAAAATATGTGGAATTTCTATTTTTAAATTCTTCATAACATAAAAAATTCAAAAAGAGTTGGACGGGCCAATTGAAATCTATGACGTTTGTTTCTCAAATAATTACACGTAAAATGTGAGAAAATCTTTGACAACTTTAAAAAAATTCCCGAAAGAAGTTATAAAAGCTTTTAATGGAGATAAAATATCTAATGAAGTAAATTTTCACCGAGAATACATGTATTTTAATCACTGCAATATTTTTGACGTTTTGTTTGACAGCCCAACTGGCAGTTGTTCGAGCCATTTTCTTACTATTTCTAGCGATAGAAAGAGATAGCCGTTAAATTGAAAAGGTCCATTGTACTTCTATTTATTATTTTTTTTAAAGAAATAATCATATTTAAATCACTTACAAGTCAGTCGAATTTTGGAGAGCATAGAATAATGCTTGAACAATTCAGAATTATCCGTGGATGGAATGGGCCGCCAATCTGGTACCGCTGGTTTTCGTTTCTTTGCTTTTTGTACATCCTTATTTTTTAAGGAGGATGTACTGGTAACATCAATTTTTTCAACTGAACGTATTTCTGGTTCGATTTGTGTGACATTTTTCTGTAACAAAATTTTACGGTTATGTTTTTCATTACATAACTTTTTTATGAATAAGAACAATCACATATGAGATGTACATTTTTTAATAATATATATTATTTGAAGTACTTACTTTTACAGCTAATTGTGACAAAATCCTGAAACTGCATTTGGAAATATTGCTTGAAGTACCGCACCATAACCTAACATTGGCTGCTAAAATGCTTGACATTTTTATATACAACAATCACATTATTATTTAGTGTTAAAAATAATAATTAGTTCTTAAGTTTTATTATCTAACACACATTTGATCAGATTTATTTACAAATTTATATATAATTTAGAGTTTCCTTCTTAATATGACATTTTGCACGCCTAACCACAGATTGTGGCATCCAACAGTTCTCAAAATGTTCCAGATTAGTTATAAAACAAAATTTGAGCGATAGGGTTCGCCACCGTTGTTGCAAATTAAGTAATTGGTAATTTTTATTTAAACTAGACCTTAAAACTGTATGTAAAGTTTAAAATAAGTTATTAATTAATAAAATATTGAATTTTAATGTACTCAATTCCAAATTCTTATATTTTCAAGACCAAACAAACGCGAATGATTCGCGACAGTGGCGACAATTTCGCGTTCATTGCGGCAACGAAATTCGCGTCTGTATTCACACAAAAGCGACATTTTTTGCTAAGATTTATAACAATATACTCCACATCAGACGATGAAGTGGCTTTTTTATTGATTGCTTCAGATTTCAGACGATGAACATGTCATATTTTCTGAAAATATACATTTAGATAATTTTACATTTTTGAGAAAACTTCATATACAATAGTTATTTTCGTACCTCCGTTTATTTTGACTAGTATTACAAAACTCAAAATCGTCCTGAAATGCGCTGTTGCTGACCTAGGCCGGCAAAAGGAGTTGGCATTACTGTTCTGGTAATGTCAATTTAAGATTATTTTCAACAAGATTTAGCAAAATGTTTACAAATTTTAGGGCTAAATCTTTAATTGTTGTAACTAAATTTTGTCATAAAAATAATAATATGCTGTCATTACTGACATCTCGTATAGGTTAATTATAAGTTCCAACTTTAGGACTAGATTGTTTTGTAACTACAACTAACTTCACGTGATACAATGGAGTTTCCGCCATCTGTCATTCTGGCCTAATGATACATTAATTATTTGTATCACTAGGCTAGAAACTGAATATTTGCGAGACCGAGTTTATTTTGCAAATACGAGATCTCGCAAAACAGTTTCTGGGCGTGTGATACACAAGATTTTTTTGTACCGACTTCTCTATAAAATCTTCGTATATTTTTCTACACTTTATTCTGTTACATAACCTAAAAAATAAACATATTTTTATCGGTTTTGCATTGCAAGTTTAATTATAATTACTTACATTTGAGCTTAAAATACGTAGTTATTTTATATCTATTGAAAATATAACACAAACAGTGGTTATATATATATATATATATATATATATATATATATATATATATATATATATATATATACCGTGTGCCTGTCTTAAAAGTGTAGATAGGAGATTAACATGGGATATCAGTTTTTTACAATTTCCTGCTCGTCTAATTATTTTAAGCAAAAACGCGTCAAATAAAAGTTTTAGGGCATAAAATTCTGCATCTAAATCAATAAACAGAATTACTTTTACATGCTTTGTAACGACAGAAATTAAATATGAAAATGTCGAAAATTACTTTGAAAATATTGACAGCCATGGAATTGAACAAAAAATAAATAAATGCTTGACGTTTTATCAAATTGTCAGAAACGTCAAATAAATTAACTTAAGTTGTGACAGATAAGAAGTCAAGCATTTATTTATTTTTTGTTCAAGCTGTCGATATTTTCAACGTAATTTTCGACATTTTCATATTTAATTTCTGTCGGTACAAAGCATGTAAACGTAATTCTGTTCATTGATTTTATTTGACGCGTTTTTGCCTAAAATAATTAGACGAGACGACACGGTATATATATATATATATATATATATATATATATATATATATATATATATATATACCGTGTGTCTGTCTTAAAGGTGTACATAGGAGATTAACATGGGAAATCAGATTTTTGCAATTTCCTGCTCGCCTAATTATTTTAAGCAAAAACGCGTGAAATAAAAGTTTTAGGGCATAAAATTCTGCATCTAAATCAATAAACAGAATTATCTTTACATGCTTTGTAACGACAGAAATTAATTATGAAAATGACGAAAATTACGTCAAGCATTTATATATTTTTTGTTCAATTCCATGGCTGTCGATATTTTCAACGTAATTTTCGACATTTTCATAATTAATTGCTCTCGTTACAGAGCATGTAGAGGTAATTCTGTTTATTGATTCAGATGCAAAATTTTATGCCCTACAACTTTTATTTGACGCGTTTTTACTTAAAATAATTAGGCGAGCAGGAAATTTCAAAAAACTGATTTCCCATGTTAATCTCCTATGTACACCTTTAAGATAGACACACGGTATATATATATATATATATATATATATATATATATATATATATATATATATATATATATATATATATATATATATATATATATATTATATACTTTCGGATATTTTTAATGACAGATGGCGGAAACTCAATTGTATCACGTGAAGTTAGTTGTAGTTACAAAACAAACTAGTCCTAAAATTGTAACTTATAATTAATCTATACGAGATGTCAGTAATGACAGCATATTATTATTTTTAAGACAAAATATAGTTACAACAATAAAAGACAGCCCTAAAATTTGTAAACATTTTGCTAATTCTTGTGTTGAAAATAATCTCAAATTGACATATCACCAGAACAGGAATGCCAACTCCTTTTGCCGTAATACTAGTCAAAATGGACGGAGGTACCAGAGACAACTATCTAAAGAGAGATTGGAAACTCAATGCTTTTGTATCGTCATAAAGTTCGCCACCTATCAACATATGCAACTAACTAAACCACGGTACCTAATCTTTAAAATGTTGGCCGTGTGTTTTTAAAATTGTTTTTTTTTATTTGAAAGAAAAACTTTAGATAGTTGTCTCTGGGAGGTACGAAAAAATATTCAAAAGATAGTGGGTACCCTATTTTTGGTGCTGTCATTTGTTACTTACCGCTTTTTTTTCTGGAAAGGTTCAACTTATAACGAATTGACTTTTACTGCCGCTTACATTAGGCAATATCTGAAATTGCTTATAAGGATTGACAAACAGAACCGTATAATATTATTCATATAGGATTGGCGTTTATGGAATGCGTTATATTTTACAGTGAAATTATGGTGTAAGCAACTCTTGTATTATTATCAGAGATAACAATGAATGTTGAAATGATTATTTTATTGATAACTATTTATTACATCTACAATAGATGTATATTGAATACAACGCACATATTTGTCACAGAAAGTCTGAAATTTAGTGAATTCAATAAAAAAGTCAAATAAGTACACCGAATAAGAAGTTTCTTCTCCAATGGAATTTGCAAATAATTCTTAAACATTGCACATATAATTTGTATTTGTAGTGTGCTCTAATAAAAGCAAACGATACTCGTACATTTTAAATATTCTTATTATTATAAAATGAAGTATTTCTGTCAAACTCTATTTTTGGCAAACATATTATTAGCATACATGTATCTCATACAGTGATTCATCCACAGTAATAATAAAATACAAAACATTAGCTACCTAAACTATTATCAAAGAAAATTATCAGCATTCGCTGTAGAGCCCGTTATTTTTAATAAAAATTTAAAATGATCAATCATAATTATTGTGATTTTCGGGCGTAAAAAGTGCAAAAATTAACTTCATTTTTATAATTGCCAGCAGATGGCCGGCTAGCATACAAAATGACTTAGTTTTGCGTATTACAACTTTTGTATCACACGACATTTCATCACGATTATATTTTTATCACTAAAATAAATTTGTTAATTTTACAAACAAATGGGCGCAAATGTTTATTTGTTGATCAGATTATGGTTTGCACTTATGGGGACGTCTAGTGTGTAAGTTGATGGATGTTATAAATGGAGTGTTAATAGAGAAAATATTGATTGATGATAAATGAGTTGATGGCGCGAAAAACGACGAGAAATCAATTTTTTACGTTAAAATGATTGAAAAAATGTACATTTTTAACGGATGTAGAAATAGTTTTTGTTTCAAGGCTGTAAAAGTGACTATTTTTGGACAATATTGATTGATGGAAAATGAGTTGATGGCGCGAAAATTACGTTTGAACGACGAGAAATCATTTTTTTTTATGTTATAATGATTGAAAAAATGTACTTTTTTAACAGACGTAGAAATAGTTTTTGTTTCAAGGCTGTAAAAGTGACTATTTTTGGCCAATATCGGTTGATGAAAAATGAGTTGATGGCGCGAAAATTACGTTTGAACGACGAGAAATCAATTTTTTTATGTTATAATGATTGAAAAAATTTACTTTTTTAACAGACGTAGAAATAGTTTTTGTTTAAAGGCTGTAAAAGTGACTATTTTCGGCCAATGTCGGTTGATGAAAAATGGCGCGAAAAATACGTTTGAACGACGAGAAATCAATTTTTTTTATGTTATAATGATTGAAAAATGTACTTTTTTAACGAATATAGAAATAGTTTTTGTTTCAAGGCTGTAAAAGTGACTATTTTTTGCCAAATCTAAAAAGGCTAAAATGAACTTTTTAGCTGAGGTACATGCAACATTTCTTAGGCGACTATTATAAATATACTTCTCAAGTTAAGAAAAAAAAAATCATTTACAGACGCTAAGGCTGTAAAATGACCGTTTTTGGCCGAATCTAATGAAACTAAAAAAAGAAATTTTAAGTCGACATACACACAATATTTTTAAGCAATCACAAAAAATATAGATATACTTGCTGTCAAAATATGTTGAGAAAAAAAAGTGATACTTTACAGACGCTAAAAGATACGTAAAACAACTATTTATGTAATAGCCGCCTACAATAACCTACAATTTAAAAAATGGTTAACTAAATATTAAATTAGTTTTGAAGAAAATAGTTTTAAAAATTATAATCGAATTAATCGGTTTTCTTCGGTTTCCCGCCGTGGTTAAATAGAAATGTATAGCGAAAAATGAGGCGTTACTTATTTAGATAACCGGGTTACGTATGGTTGACCGGATAGAAAAATATGTCCGGTTACTAATAAAGTTTTCGTGATGAAATGTCGTGTGAGTTTCGTCGCGTTATTAAAACACCATCTTATCTTAGTTTTGATCGCTACTGGCGCCATTTTCCCGCGGCTGAGAACGCGAGCGGGATCTTGACCTCGGTGAGCGGGATTTCCCGCGGTCACCACCACCACGGTCCCGGCTATGGGAGCGGGAACGTCTCGCTGACGCCGAGCGAGACTTGGAGCGGCCTCCACGGCTGCGAGAACGACTTCTAGAGCGGGATCCGCTGCGGGAACGCGAACGGCGGTCGCGGGAACGACTGCGACTGCGGGATCGGCTGCGGGAACGGCTGCGAGTCCTGGAAGAAACACAAGAAACGATGCCCCACGGTTCAAATATTTATATCGACAATGTTTTAGACTAGAGAAAAATTTTGAATTGTTTTTCGTGATGTGCTTATGCGAAATGAATATGACAATTTATTTTAAAATATCTTCACGCTGAATTCTGCAACACACTGAAATTTGCCAGTTATTTTCACAATGATTTTTTAAAAAATATTTTCCGTCGCGATAAAAAATCCCCTTTTTACGCTATGTTCAGAATATTTTCTGTAATACTTTTCTGCGAAACAATGGCGATATTCGTAGAACTAATTAAAAAATTATCCAATTTCATTCAGCTGAAGGTACTTTTCTACTGAAAATACCTGGGAAATGTCTTGTGCGATAAATCGCTACGCGTAAAAATATGTCGCGTGATATATCGCTATTTACAAACGCCCTAATCAAACAGTAATTTTGACGCGGCGAAATATCGCAAAAGCAAAGTAGCCAAATGAACAATCTATTACAGTTTAGATTTTTAAACTCGAAGGATTGTCACAAATGGATTAAACGGCTCTCAATTGTTTTCAAAGAAAGCGAACATATTTCCCGCAACATTTGCACAGGGTTGTACTCTCTCAAATGTTTAATTAATCTAGTCAGATGTCAGAGTGTCAATTTTACTTTTTATTTTGTTCTATTAAATGTAAATTACTGCAGAAAAATCACATAACTCACAGGTTATGGGCCCAGCACGCTTCCACTGCGCAGGGACGCTTACTGGTTTTATATCGATCATTCGAGTCTTAAAAAAATTAACTATAAATAGGGTGTAAAAGAAATAAGTGCATTAAATTTAACCAGTAATGTAACTCGACGAGAGCAACAATATTTCTTAATAAGTTTTTTTTTTCTAAGTCTTTTAGATTTTAAGTTAAAATTCTTTAAAGATTTGCTGCATATTTCGTTACCCGCCCATGGAGAACAAATGGCTGCTGCCGTATTCAAGTCGGATACAAACAGCTCAAAAATTGTCAGTTATCGGTTATACTTGGAGTCACAGTAATAATTAATAAACGAATCAACGGAAATAACATTCATTATTAATTAATTCGTAATAGCACAATTTTTAAAATAAACAAATTTAAATTTTGGATAACAAAATTATAAAGTTGTGTATTAAACCAGGTTTTTAATCACCTGTGAATAGAGGAAGACAAGGAGGAACGAGGTAACGAGGAAGAGCAAAAACATAGTTATTAGGTTATGAGATGATTATTTATCGTCGACAAATCATAATAGTTTAAATACGTCATTCAAAAAATATAAGTACAAACTTTTGTCCATTTAAACGAGGTACTTGACTACCAATAATTAGTCGTCCATTTATTGTTCCCGCCCAAACATTTTTTAATGAAAATTTTTACAGCATTTTCGTTTGTCGAAATGTGTATTGTGCATAATAAATATAACTTCTCAAGTAAATTCAGTCTCATTAATGAACATTATGAGCCATTTCCAAAATTGAAGTCTGTTATGTGCTGAAAACATTGAACTTTTTGCACATGGTATGGATACAACTGTTGCTTTTTTAAAAATTGTCATATGTGACACTCCGTATTGTGATAAAGATGTACAAGATTAACAAATGTGCGAATATTAGGAACGTATGATTTGGAAACGCTCCGTCTAAATGCGTTGGCAACTCTATAATACTGTCTTTATATCAACCACAAATTAAAATGTAGTAAAGATACGAATAAATAAATCATAGGTAAGTAATTACAATGTCTGTGTACTCGCTATTTGTAAACGTAAGCATTTTGACAGAATTTTACCCTATAAACAAGTTTTACTGTCAAAATTTAATTGCTATAACTGACAGGACTGTCAATTGCTAAAACATATTTTTTCAGAGCTATTGCTACTGCATTCAATTATTAGAAAAATACTTGGAACGACTCGTCAATTTATGGGGTTGTAAAGATGCTAAAAAAAAATATGCGATTTCGAGAAAAAGTTATTAAGAAATATTGTTGCTCTCGACGAGTTATATTACTGGTTAAATTTAATGTACTTATTTCATTGACACTCTGTATAAACAAAATTAAAATGAGGGTGTTTGATTGCGTGATTTTCAAAACGGCTCATTCAGTATGTTGTAGAATTCAATATTTTAAAATATATTATCATTTATGTTCAAAAAAAAAAAAGTAATGCAATTGATGGCTGCATAAACTCATCAAAAAGATGTAATAATATAAAATTAGTAAAAAAAATTCCTGTATAAATATAAATAAGAAACATAGTTACGTGCAACAAGATCTAATTATTTTTTTTGCAATGTAGAAGTCGGGTAAAAAAGACAATATTTGTAAAAAATATTATAAAGTTATAATAAACATGTACTTAGAAAACCTATGCACGTTACTAGTAGTGAGTGACTTCCTCAAGTTACCTACCCATTCGAGAACAAGAGTGAGAAATAAAAAGTAAAAAAAACTGTGTCGTTCGTTTGGAATTCTTTGGAGCCGTAGCTTTAGCTGTGGCAGGAGTCGAGGGCGAGGGCGAATGGGCGCAGAGGAGTAAGAAGAAGTGCACGCAAATCTACGCCGCTTTCACAATCTCTTTCGCATTGATTTGATAAAACGCAAGTAGTACTGTAGTAGTAGTGAAGTGAACTGACTGAGAAGCACACGATGTACTAGCAGTGTACGCAGTGGTGTAAATCTGGCTCTCTCGCCGGGTAGCGGTGCGCGAGTCACACGTGATCACGTTCACGTCACACAGTCACGACTGTAACTTTAAACATTAACATTTGTAATACCATATCACATGTAGACTCATAGCCTGCCTACTTAACAGGGTTAAACCAATTATTCATAAGATACAGACTAAATATCAACTCACAACAACAACAAGTGTGACTTTTTATTTTTATTTAACAATTATTAAAAATATGCCCGGTTTTATTTCACACTTAATACGTGGTCATCCGTAAAATATACAACCGTATAACTCTCTTATAACGGAATACAATACGCTCAAAAAACAACCAATAGGTACGTTCAATAAGCCAAGCAAAAGAAGCAACCGGAAGTAAAATTTGTTAAACGACTTTGCTAGCCCTAACATTTGCTTGATTTGTTCGCAAGCAATCCAAGCCACAAATTTCTCACGTCTTGCTCAGTGCCAAATATAATGGCGGGAAATACAAATTACACATACATGAATTTAACTTAAACTGGAAAATTGGGAAATGATCGGACACGCAGTCTAATGTAAATAATTTATTTCCTGGCCTACGTTTCGACTGTCAATGATTATAAACGGTAACGTGGGGATCCCCCATATGACCCAATGGAGATAACAAATTGAAATTTATTAAATATATTGTATTTATATAATATATCAAGTCAAATAATTTTAAGCAGGAACTCAGAGAAAACTCAAACAACTTTTCTAAAAATTTAAAACGTTCTGAATTTGAGAAAAAACGTGTACTCAAAGTTGTAAGAAAAATTTATAACTTAAACTGTTTCTATTTGTCAACCACATGTCAAAAAGGCTTTGAGAGTTTTGTGATTTATAACATTATTAAATTTGAAATATTTTGTTACAGTTAATATAGCGTCTTCCAAATTAATTCCACTATTTGCAAATAGATGTATAAATTTATTTTCCATAAGTTCGCAGACCAAGGAAAGAGATTCGACAGATACACGATTACAGAATGTTACATTTGACATCTATATACCTTTCTCGATGACAGTTCGTCATATAGCTAGCAAATCGTTCAGCGAACTAAGCAACAAGTCTCGTTTGCTTACATAGCATTTACTAGATTTGCTTACTTCATTGAATGTACCTATCATATAGCCTGTTTGACACTGTGACCAGGCGACGGGAAAACAATAAAAAGCAAATAACCTTTTGTATAAACTCCTCTAAATTATAATTTTAGGAACAATATTTCAACTCTGAAGTGTCAAAATTCAGTTTACAAATCTTTATCATATTATGATAACTGCGCCTGGGTTCTACCTTGTCACAATTTTCGGCCGTTTTCGGTCGCAAACAAATGAATCATATTTAATCATATATTTTTGACATTTCTCAACTATATATTCGATTATTTTCGAACCTAGAGTTGTATAACTATTGAGAATAAAGTTCTAGAGATTATTCCCGGTATTAATATTGGTAGCTTTTGTTTTTGCTGACATATGTCTGATAGTAATCAACACATAAGCAAAATGAGCCATTTCTGGTTATGAAATAAACCCAAAAATTATGGAAATCACTTCTAGAAATACCATAAGTAATTATATCATTTGATTATTTATTTTGCATTGACAAAGAGTGTACTAGTTGTCAAAACAGACTTTCCAACTGAGCTATGTAAATGAATAAAGCTACGACAGTAGATGGCATTACAATAGCATGACAGTTTGATTCCGTTATTTGAAACTTGCGGATCAAAAAATACTCTTGTATTATTACTGACAAGTTCGCTGCAGATGTCAATATCGTATGCTCGTCATACGCGTGCTGTACCAGGCACAAGGCTCTATGAAAGCCATATGATACCCTGCATCCCTAAGATATCCTCTCTCGAAGATTTGAATCCAAATCCTTAATCTCGAATAAATATCCAAGTGTACGTGTGTCTATTCCTCCTCAATAAAGTGGTCTCCAATCATCCAGCACCATTCAGTGAAAAGTGTCATCATCAGTAAAGAAGTAAGTACACCAGCATCAAAACCAAGAGCGGGGCAACGGGTGGATATATAGTTCGTAATAGTTTATGTCATCCTATCCTCCAAGCAGCGTCGTTATCAACCAGTATCAAGTTGCGGTAAGCGTCGAGACGCCAGTCAACTTGTTATAAAAATAACATGATTCAAATTTACCTCTACACACCGTGACGTCACGATTGCTTACTAAAAGCCGCAAATAGCGCTAGTGTCGTTTTAGTACAATGAGATGTGAAATATCAGACAGTTGATATCTGGCAATAAAATAATTTATCGGTTTCAGGATATTATTCCATTGTTTACATGTACAAAAGTAGGCTGGTAACTAAGTAATAACCGTATCTGTATGGTAATATTATTACCATAGACAGATTGGATGTAGGTATAAACTATTATAAAACACTATCGGCGGAGCCCTAGGGTAAACTCGGCGAAGCCGAGGTTAGGCTAGTTACCATACTGACTTGTCAACAACGGTCTTCAAAATGAAAATAAAATAAAATGAAAATATAACGCTCTTCATTAATACATACAGATAACGTTAGCCTATCGTTCTAAATATGGTCTACTTTATTCTAAAGTAATAAACATGTGGAACAAAGCACATAATTTGAATATTTGTCATATTGACATATGTCAAAATAATTGTTCTGTTAACCATAGCAATCTGACAGTAGCATTAATGGGAGAATTTCAAAAAATGGTATTAATCAATGTCTTAATTTTCTGAAACCGATAAACTATTGAACAAACCACGGATATTTATTTTATTTATTTATTGTTAACCCACTCAACAGGATCGAAGATCCCAATTACTGAGGGGTGACAAAATTTTACAAATATATGACAATATAACGTAAGTAACGTAAAACATAACGAATTACAATATTAGGTATGTGTACATTTACTTGTTGAAGAAATATTGAAACATTACATTTTTAAATCTTTGCAAACCACAGCTGAATATGTCAATGTTCAAAGTAGAGTTAATTTCATTAAATAGTGAACATACTCTTCTACTAGGTGCCTTAGATTCAAAATTTGTTTTCACATTTTTTAAATGAAACGTAATTACAGATTTGTTTCGAGATGTAATTCGTGGAACGTTTATACAAACACAGTTTAGAGTTGCACTATCGTCAATAATGTTCCATAATAATTTATACAAATATACACAAGAAATTATTGTTCGTCTATTCTCGAGTGGTAGCATGTCATTAATAATCATAACAAGCCTTAGATGTCTTAAAATTCTCGCTCTACGAGTTCGGATTTCAAACCGACATCTTCGGCAGTTATGATATACATAACATTCCTAGGTATGTTAATAGCTATAAAAATATTTGTCTACCAAACAAGACATACATGACAAAAAAAGATATATATTTTTGTCACACACCAGAAGCAGCATTTCGGACCAAAACTGCAATGGAAGTAGCAAGCGTGACGTCACAATAGTGGGCATACGTATAACCCGTAAAAAATCAAAATAGTTTAGAGCCTGTCATTATAATAACCACAAAAATGATAGTTTAAAAACGTTATAAGAGAGTTTTACTGCATAAAAATAAGTGTAAAAGGATTATTAAGGCGAGGAAATAATACGGACAACCACGTTACTTTAAAAAAATCGAATACATTGATATTTTAGTCACACACAATTGAACTGAATTTGATTTAAATTTGAACTGACCAATATTGTATCAAATAATGTAATGAAAAAAGGCAGCAAAATTGAAGTGTGTGATGTGGCAACTCACTCATATTTTGTACGAGGATGTCTCGTCTCATCTGAGGTCTGACTGAAAAAAGCGCCAAAAGCGGTCGTGTGGCAGGACGTGAATAGAGATCGCGTCGAGCAGTTAGCAGAGCGCAGGCGCAGACGACTGCGCAGTTAACACGGGCACGTGAGACGTACTCACTCGTTACCTGACTGTGACTGTGATTTACTGGCCAACATACAACCTATAACACGGGGCACCAACAGTCAATGCTACATACGCTCGGCTCATCAAAGCGCATACACACATGTCTCACTGCTCATTCTCATTTGCTTTGCGACATTGGTCGTTATTACCATGCACAAATATCTTAAAATAACTTAAAAACATTTCATTTTTCAACTAACTCGTAGCGTCAATATGTTCCCGGAATTGGAAAATAATATACATATTATTGAAAAAGTACAACATTTTTACACTAATTTTTCTTTTACCTTCCGTCACCTTTAGGTAGGGATAGTATTGTCTTTGGTCAAAAAATTCGATCAAGAGTTTTTGCTAAATAAGCACGTTTTAGGGTTCCTAGAATACGATTTTACTATTTTTACGATGATGCCTGTATGCGTGCGTGCGTGTGTGTATGTGTGTTTGTGTATATGTGTGTGTTTGTGTGTGTGTCTCTCTGTGTGTGTGTGTGTGTGTGTGTGTGTGTGTGTATGTGTGTGTGTAAGTGTCTGTGTATGTGTCTGTGTATGTGTCTGTATGTATATGTGTCTGTGTGCGTATATGTGTGTATATGTATGTGTGTGTATATGTATGTGTGTGTATATGTATGTGTGTGTATATGTATGTGTGTGTATATGTATGTGTGTATTTGTATGTGTGTATTTGTATGTGTGTGTATTTGTTTGTGTGTGTATTTGTTTGTGTGTGTATATGTATGTGTGTGTATATGTATGTGTGTATATGTATGTGTGTATATGTATGTGTGTGTATATGTGTGTGTATATGTTTGTATATGTGTGTATAAGTATGTGTGTGCGTGTGTGTGTGTGTGTGTGTATGTGTGTGTTGTGTGTGTGTGTATGTGTGTGTTGTGTGTGTGAGTGTATGTGTATATATATATATACAGAGAATTTATTTTAACGTGCAACATATGGTCAATCACTTCCATGGTTACACACTACTGTCAAAAAATGACAGCAATGTAATATTTGTCCATTTTAAAATGCAACATACAAAAATTTGTAGTTATGCATTATCAATACTAATTTCAAATAAATTAGCCTACATACTATTAACAAAAAAAACAAAATTTTAATGTAGCACATCTTAACAAGCTTTATCTTACAAAAATTAAAAAATTTAATGTGGTAAATATTCAAAAATACCTCCATTCACACTGAGGCGATATCCTAGTCGCTCGTAGAAAGAATTGACACCATTTGTGATGTGTCCTGGAGGTATCTCCTTTGCTGCAATACTATTCATAATGTTGCATTTTAAAATGGACAAATATTACATTGCTGTCATTTTTTGACAGTAGTGTGTAACCATGGAAGTGATAAACCATATGTTGCATTTTAAAATAAATTCTCTGTATATATATATATATATATATATATATATATATATATATATATATATATATATATATATATATATATATGTGTGTGTGTGTGTGTGTCTGTGTGTGACAAAATTTTCTAATACGATAACATACTACAATTCCAAAAATTATAATTCTTTCGTATTGAGAAAGTTTCCGAGTGGGAAGAGAAGAAGAGCGTGTATGAATGCGATTATGAATGTGGCCGAGGCGAAAGAAGTGTGCTTAGACAGGAATGTGTGGCGAAAGATGATTGTTTCGTAACTATTATTGTGGTCCGGTTGCGGTATTTCGCTACCGAAAATCGGTCACTTTAATATGTTAAGAGTGAGGAATATATGTTGTACCTATGATGTCAGGTTGGTAAGAATGTTGTTGAAAGAGAGACTGATTATTTTTTGATTGATGTAATTTTTATTCTTTCGGGTTTGTGCTAACCCACTAAGTGGGAAATGCGTGATTTTATGCAAGTAATCAAAAAACCTCCTAATCGCTTTCTTTAGATCTGAAGAGTCTCAGACGGTGATTTCTCCAGCAGAACGCAGAATTTGATGTTTGCAAGATACCCTCAAGAGGACATTTCAAAATTCGACGAACGAAAAAGACACATTTGGGGGCAACGATTCCGGGTACTTATTGACGCTATCACGTATGTTTTACAAATATATTTTATAAAAAATAAATTATGTTAAACAGATTCCGGCTTTATGATATTTGTGCGCGACCAATGAATCACTTCTCCGTTTTTAATAATAATTTCGACTAAGTTTAATAATATTTACTGAAGAAAAACTTGGATATTTATATTGGCAGAATTTCATTATAAACAAAAAATTCATAATCAGAATCACACAATACACAGTTGTAAAAGTATTTTAGAAAATATGACGATTTGAGAAGAAAACGAATAATGCTAACATTGAAATCTAATCACATTATTTGTAATTTCAAAATAAGAAAACAAAGATCAGCAAAAAAATACTATATGTTCAGTTTCATTAATTTCAAATAAGTATAAATCATTATTTTGTAGCAAATAGAATAGCAGTGAGCCTCATCTATTCATGGAATAAACAAATCAAAAAATCCTGATCATTTTCTATCATGAATTTGTTCCCAAATAAAATTAATTCAAATAAGAAATCCCAGATGTTTAAGAGTAACACATACCTGCGTCTTCCTCCACGTCGATATCTGTTACAATCCCTAGCATAATGTCCTCGGTCCCCGCATTCATAGCATCGATCATCCGGATGGAACGGTCTACCACGCGATCGGGGCGGAGGCCCGCGATAGCGCCCCCCGCCACTGCTACCCTTACCATTGGATAACTCTACGCGGGCACGGCGACCACATATTGTTCTGCCATCTTGAATATCGAATTGTAACACAAACCACATTTCACATTTTCACAAATAACTTACCTAACCCTCTAACCGCGTCTTCGGCGTCTCTGGGGTCTTCGAACTCAACGAACGCAAAACCAGGCGGGTTACGAGCCACCCACACGTTTCTAAGCGGCCCGTAATATCCAAACGCATCTTCTAGTTCCTGTTTAGAGGCATTGTTGCCCAAATCGCCAACGTACAGCTTACACTCCGAGCCGTACCTTGACATATTTACTATCTGTTGGGAAATATGAGTAAAATGTAATATTTACACAGCTTTCCACAATTTATTGACGCCGGGTAAAGGTCACTACAAATTGTCATGCCATTATCGATCCAGTTGTGAAATAAAACTACGTAGTTAGAAAATAGTGATTGCTAGTCACGAAAAACCGGCTACAGAACAAAAATTATTAATTGAAATGAATATATCGAGGGGAATACTTACATATTGAAGGGCGAATTGTCGTGAAAACAATGAAACAACAAACACAACTAGAAAATGGCTGCCAAGAAAACTCTAGTTTATACCGCCTGCCGTCAGCGTCATGTCGCTGCAGACGCAACTTTTTCGTAACGCTGGAAAGGCGCCTAATACGAATATCTCTTAATTGAAATACTTTTCAAATCTTTATACAACTTTCATATAATGGACCTCGTAAATAAACTTATTATAAATGATCTAAATGATAAAAAACAATGTGTAGTCTAGTACAGCCTAATATGATAATTCTGTTAAGTACTAGTCTGTTAAAATTAAAACTAAAGGTATTTTAGAATAAAATAAGCAACTTAAATCATTGACAACTAAAAATAATCAGCGCAGTTCCCTATTTAGTTGTAAAATATTCTGTAAAGGAGACTCTATATAAAAAAATTCAAAATGGCCGATTTTTTTCCGGTCAGTGTATGTATTCATAAACTAAACGAACCACTATATAATTATGCGTCAACATGACGGCTGTTCTTTTATAAAACGTTTTATTTATAAATTAACAATGTACTCACTAAATTTATACATAAATTTTCACTAAATCACTACACAAGCTTTCCCCAATGTTTTTGTTGATAACCGTAACAACTGACTGTTGTGTTGGGCGCGAAGTACTACGCTACATAAAATAGTTCCAATTTGAAACATTGAAATTAAATAGTTTTATGCATTTTATTGACAAATCAACTACCGTAATTAAGATTATATAAATATTGTTTAAGTGTAAAAGTAAAATATGTCTTACATGTATTTTTTTCTGGAATTTCGAATAAAAATAAAGCAGTACTTACATCGAATTGTAAAGCTGAATTTACACCCGATCGTAAAGCTGAACTTAAAAGAATTGTATATAATTATATTATTCTATTGATTTTTAAACAATATTGTTTGTGTACATGCTTATTATTTTATTTGCAGTTTTTTCTAAATTAATTTTTGTAGTGGATCCGGATTTTGAAATAAATGTCTAAAATTAAATTAATCAATTGAATGCCATGATTATTTAATGGATTCTGATCTAGGATATGGTTATAAATACAGTCCAAAATTCCCGTATTTCTCATGGTAGTATTAATTAATTGTTTTTTAATTAATACGAGTTTTTAGAATTAAGCACATTTTATTTCAAAACTCTATTGAAAAAGGCAGATTTATAGAGAATAACTGTAAAACTTTAAACAAACAAAACTGGGCCTCGATTTTGAAACTTTAAATTCTGTCTGATTTCAATTTCTGCCGGAATTTGGTTTTCCCCACTACGATTTCTACTGTTCCAGGCCAGTAGAATTTGAAATTTGACAGAATTGGGATTCTTTTATTTCTTTCTCAGAATAGATTTCAAATTTTAAATCTGACAGAATTGAGTTTTCCCCAATTCTTTTTCCCGATAGATGTCAAATTCTACTGGTCTGGAGCCGGGAAAACCTCATTCTGACAGAATTTGAAATCGAGGCCCGTACGACTTCACAACTTCTATACAAAGGGACATAATGTCACAAATACATTATAAGGACCGTAGAGACATCTCTCAACAAACTTTAGAGTAGACTTTATATATCTCTATCTCTAGTTGTCTCTTTCTGTCCAGCCGAGAACATAATAAATAATAGTGAGGTATTGAGATTTTCAAGTTTCAAGAGATGGCGCTGATCGCATTAAACACTGGTACACTTTTTGTGGACGTGTGTCAGCGTAGCATTTCTGTCAATTGCATTTCTTTAGTTTTCGTATTATTTTCTCATTCATTAGTAGTTTTTATTTATAATTCAAGTATGTATAATAAAGTTTTTGTCATTATATAGTTGTAGTTTAATGTAAATGTCAAATGTGTACCACTGTTTGTAGTTCTAATAGACGACGCTAGTTAGCGTTTTCTTATTTGAAAATCCCAATAGGCCATGTTTTGTCTAGTATATTTGTGGTCGTTGGTAACAATACTTTTCAAATCTTTATACAACTTTCATATGGAGGAAGGACACTTCATTTAATGGACTTCTTAAATAAACTTATTATAAATGATAAAAAAAACAATCTGTAGTCTAGTACTGCCTAATATGATAATTCTGTTAAGTAGTAGTCTGTTAAAATTAAAACTAAAGCTATTTTAGAATAAAATAAGCATCTTAAATCATTGACAACTAAAAACAATCAGCTCAGTTCCCTATTTAGTTGTAAAATATTCTGTAAAGGAAACCTTTTATATAAAAAAAATTCAAAATGGCCGATTCTTAAACTAAACGAGTCGCTATATAAATATGCGTCAACATAACGGCTGTTCTTTTATAAAACGTTTTATTTATAAATTAACAATGTTCTCACTAAATTTATACAAAAATTTTCACTAAAGCACTACACAAACTTTTCCCAATATTATTTGTTGATGACCGTAACAACTGACTGTTGTGTTGGGCGCGAAGTACTACGCTACACAAAATAGTTCCAATTTAAAACATTGAAATTAAATAGTTTTATGCATTTTATTGACAAATCAACTACCGTAATTATGATTATATAAATATTGTTTAAGTTTAAAAATAATATATGTCTTACCTGTACTTTTTTCTGGAATTTCGAATCAAAATAAAGCAGTATTATAAAGCTGAATTTACACCCGATTGTAAAGCTGTACTTACACCAAATCGTAAAGCTGTATTTACACCTTACCGTACCGCGTACTGCAGATCCTAAAATAAAAGGAATATAAGTAAAAACGAAAAAAATATTAAAAACAGCTACAATATATTATAAATTATGATAGCTTTAATATCGATTACAATTTGTAACATATGCTGAATACATAATTACGCTAGCATAGTTTGCTTAAAATAATGCAAATAAAACAATCCTGAATAAAACTGAGTATGTTTCACATACATAACAATAAGTGTTAAATTAAATAAGCTCATTTATTTTATACCACATAAAGCTCTAGTGGAATTAATGCAAAATAAAAAATAGTTAACAATGACTCTTTATATATAGCACCTTGACCATTGGTTTTCGACCAAAAACAAAAAAAAATATGGTAAATTAAGCACTTTAAATGAAACACATGATGTTTTAAGGCCTTCGTTTGTTTTGCTGTATTCATTTTTTCTGCAAAATGGGAGAATTATGCAGAAAATCATATCGAATGATTGGAGAGTTATCAATCGATAAATCATGAAATTATTCACGAATCAATGGAGAGATTTGTTTCAGGAATAACATCATGAAATTATTACAGCAAAATGTTGAAAGTAATTCAAAAGTATTAAAGTTAAAAGTGTTCCACTCCTTTTAACCTCAAAATTTTTGCAGAAGTTTCAACATTATCCATACATACTACAATGGATCGTTCATAATTAATAACAATATAAAACATAGTCGTTTATCAAGCTGTACGCTTGTGCGTTAAGGTAAACCTGTTCTATTCCCCATATACAGATAATACTAAAGTTTTACATGACTTTAGATATATAACCTATAAAATTATCAAAATAAAATAAAACATTTTTCTTTCGTATCTTGTTCAGCTGCATCGATATTAATATTTACAATAAATTGTTCCCTTTAAAACAATTTAAACAATAGATAAAAAATTTCAACGATAAAAAAATCTCATAAATACTAGAAATCACTACGAAGTAAGTGTCATATTTCATTAACAGATGCTTGGATAATCATTTAATTTAAACAAAACTACAAACAATTATTAAAGGAACTTTTACTATATTAACAACTATTCAAGCATCTGTCAATTATTAAGAAACATAAATACAAATACTAAATTGTGGAATGGTACAACGTGTCACAACAGGCAGTTAGCTGCAACACCGGAACATAAATAATATTTTCGTTATTTGCTGCTTCTCTAATTATTTTAGGGAAAAATGCTTCAAATAAAATTTGTAGAGCATGAAATTCTGCATCTGATTCAATAAACAAAATTAATTTAAATGCTTTGTAACGGCAGATATTTGGTATGAAACGAAAATCACCCTAAAAATAGCGATAGCCATGGAATTGAAACATATTAACAATTGTTTGACGTTTTACCTGTCAAGTTAGGTTAATACTCGTATATTTTTATTAGATTTGTAATACCTGTTCAAGAATTTAAATAAATAAATTTTCACTTTAACTGAAATTACAAATAATAATAAAAATAAATTAACCTAGCTCGACAGACAAATCGATAACATTTGTTAAATTTTGTTTCAATTCCATGGCTATAGGCGATGGAAAATAAGATTGTAGCGCCAAAATGGCTTTTAAAGGAACTAATGTTAACGGAATAATTTGACATTTACTATTTTCATTTATGCATTTCGTGTGTAATATTAAGAGATATACGTAACAGCTAAACAGCTAACAGCTAAACAGCTAAATTAAAGATAGAATAAAATACTATATGGCAATCTTATAGAAGACCAAGGGGGACATCCGAATACAGAATAAAATATTTTTTTAAACCAGTGGTTCTCAAGTTACAACACAAAGTTATATTTTTTTAAATGGGATGGCATATATTTTTTACGCCCATTCGATAGAGTATTTTTTGCTGAATTCAACCATGTAATCATTTTATATCCTAACATAACAAAAATATTGAGAAAAATTTGATTGAAATTTGAATAAAATTTTTATAGCTATTTTTCAGTAGGCTATGTGTGAAAAACAATAAATGCTATCTATAAATATAAAGTTATTAACAAATATCTGTTTCATTTTAATTTAAGTTCAATTGTTTTTCATCCATAGCCTACTAAAAAATAATTATGAAAATGAAATTTTATTATATCTCGATTGAATTTTTCTCAATATTTTTGTTATGTTAAGATATAAAATGAATACATGGTTGAATTCAGAAAAAAATACTCTATCGAATGGACGTAAAAAATATATGCCATCTCATTTAAAAAAATATAACTTTGTGTTATATCTTGAGAACCACTGGTTTAAAAAAATATTTTATTCTGTATTCGGATGTCCCCCTTAGTCTTCTATAAGATTGTCTTATAGTATTTTGTTGTATCTTTAATAATACAGAAATTATTTGACGTAGCTGGTTTAGCTACTTGTGTTTGTCAAAGAAATGTCACATGTATAAATTATCCCGTCAACTATAGTTCTACAAAATACCACCAGATGTCATATTGCTTATTTCCTATCGCCTATTGCTATTTTTGGGGTAATTTCCAACAATTTCATACCTAATTTCTGCGGATATTCAGCATGCAACATTAATTTTGTTTATTGATTCTAATAACCTAAAATATTTACGGAAGCAAGAAATTACGTATGATTTTACATATTAAAGTATTATATTCCGTGTGTTGCATTTAACACCCTGTAAGAAAAAGACATACAACAAAGGTCACAACAAAAGTTGTTTATATAGGGGGTGGACCGTTAGGGTAACGTAACATGGGTTCAAAACTCCTTGCGAAGTTATTCGTTAAAGTACAAGAATAATCTTCTTCCCCTGTCGGAACCAGAGAAGCTACACCAAGAAGAAGAAGCATCAACGCTTGAATTGGAAGAGATGCGCGGACAACGCGCCCCAAAAATCGATAACCACGAGTCAACACTGATGTGTTAATCTCTTCTTCATCTCCAGTACCACTGTAAGACAGCACAAATTAAAATAGAACATAAAAAGTTGGGTTAAGCTGACCAGACAGTGCAAAACAATAAAAACTAACCTAATTTTGAGGT
The DNA here is from genome assembly GCA_963082715.1 of Harpalus rubripes. Taxonomy (NCBI): domain Eukaryota; kingdom Metazoa; phylum Arthropoda; class Insecta; order Coleoptera; family Carabidae; genus Harpalus; species Harpalus rubripes. Next base: position 1,049,962 of record OY720448.1, read on the forward strand.
AATAACAACAAAACAATAAAAAAAAACTATTTTGTATTAATATACAAGGTGTTATAAAAACGTTTAGGCGTTTTTTAATAGATTCTATACATCAAAAAGACAAAATACTGACATCTTCCTTTTCGGTTGGCCATTTTTTAACATGGCTACTACAATGGACCTTTTCAATTTAACGGCTATTTCTTTCTATCGCTAAAAATAGTAAGAAAATGGCGCGAACAACTGCCAGTTGGGCTGTCAAACGAAACGTCAAAAATATTGCAGTGATTAAAATACATGTATTCTATAAAAGCTTTTGTAATTTCTTTCGGGATGTTTTTTAAAGTTGTGAAAGATTTTTCTCACATTTTACGTGTAATTTTTTTTAGAAACAAACGTCATAGATTTCAATTGTTCTTACTATGCGCAGATCCCCATTGCGCATATCTTCGATCTCTTTAAATTGAAAAGGTCCATTGACGTTCCCAAATTTAAAAAATGATCAATTATATTAAATAATATAACGAAAGTAAACCAAATAATATTTTTTATATTTTGTATTCATCATGAAGTCATTACGAAACCCAATTGCGTATCGAAAGAGCTGTCATTTCGATACGCTATTTCTTGTTTTAGAAAGTTGGTACATGACACTTATCTATGTTCATAAATCAGATTTGACATGAACTTCCTAAGAATTGAAATATTAATTCAATGTTACCAACTACAACATTACACATACAAATTTCCCTAAATCAAGTAGGTTTAATATAGGGCGCGAGCAGACATGTGACTCGAGGGACCTTGACGTGCTTAGAATCAGCTGATTTGTGTGCGCATGTCATTTTGACAAGAACAATGTCATGTTGACAAGCCCAATGTTTTGACTTATTTTGATTTTTGACTGCTAAAATGTTATTTTTTTAATTACATGTGTTTTACTGCCTAAAAATTGTAAAATATTAACATTTTAGCAATTCAAAATCAAAATAAGTCAAAACATTGGTCTTCTCAAATTGACAATGTTCTTGTCAAAATGACATGCGCACACAAATCAGCTGATTCCAAGAAAGTCAAGGTCGCTCGAGTCACGTGTCTGCTCGCGCCCTATAGCCTCAAAATATTAAAAAAATAGTATGAAGAACTCATTTTATAAAACTTTTTTCGCAGGGCGCGTTTTCTAAATTTTGACTCAATTGGGTCATACAAAAAAATGTTCGTTTTTTTTTGTTTAAATCAAACAAGCATAGTCTAATTTATCGATCTGTATGAATAATTTTTTTTTTATTTACATTTTTTGTTGTATAAAATCGTTTCAAAGTATGACATTTTAAAAAAGTTGCAAAAAACCAACCATGTTGTGACGTCAGAGTTTCACACTGCAAGTTCAGACTCATTTCATACAGCCTTATCAAATCGACACAGAATTGCAAAAAGAAAAAATTATACAGACTATCAATTGAGATGTACATATCTAAATATTTGATAGAAATGCAAAAATATATTAATATAACATCATTCTATTCATTTTTATAAATATAATTTTCATTTGACCTGAAGTTATCCACGTATCATTCGGCTGCTGGTCATTAGTCATTCGTTTTTACTATTTCGTCTGATTAACATTTGTCTACGTCGTTCGTTGTGTATTCTTAATATTTCATAACTGTTGTTTTGTTGCGTATCAAATCTGTATTTTTCAATACAAACGGTAACTGTTTTTCGAGTTTTTTTGTATCACGCGGTACTATTAAAAATATTTTCTCACTATTTTCGCTAGTATTTTGGCACGATGGCACAAGACAGCGTATCACCGATATGGTTACTTTCGTAAATTTCAGGTCTTTAAATGTCACTTTGACGTTTAATCTAATGTGACAATCAAAATGGCCGCGTTGATGAAACGCTGACGTCACAGGGCAAGGGACGAGGCGGAGAAAATCAGCCGCGTTTTGTACAATGTCAGTTTTAATTGCAATTTTTTCAGTATTAAAGATCGATTTGCAGAAAAATACGGGTCTATTATTTTTTATTACCATTTCCATTTTGATGTGTAGAATCTGCTATAAAGACGTCCGACACCTTGTATAATAAATTTGTTAAACAATTCTACTAAAAAATTAGTTAATAGCTATTAAAGTCTACTTAAAAGTCTAATCTACTAAAAAAATAAAATAATAAAGTGTATTTACGTGAGTGGCTGGTCTGTGCTTGTCGGGTGATCACCCTCAGAAGTGCTCGCCTGGTCCAGAAGCTGTTGAAATCAAACGTAAACCAAATAAAGTCGAGTGCTAACCAAATTACATCTAACATGGCTAACTAAACTACCTAACGGTGCATAACAATATCATAATATAGAAGCATTCCATTAACAAATATTGGTTATAAATATACGAAAGAAAAATCTGTAATTAACAATCATTGGGGAACTTGATTATTCACATTTTCGTTAGTTCGAATTAATAAATTGATATGTTCGCATTGTCACGTTGCATCACATGAAAATGAATGATTATAGTACACACTGAGTATTCGTATTTCATAAATAACATTCGAATTAATAAATAAGATGTCAAAATAAATAAATAAGAAGACACTTTAAAAATCATTCACAAGACGGCCCAACACAAAACCAATAGAAAAATATTTAGTATATATATTAGGGACAAAACATGCACATTAAATTCTATAACAGAAAAAAAACCATTAAACTTTTTTTAGCCCTAGAAAACAAAAATAATTGCGAACATATTCTTTGCTATTACTGTTAACAATTTTTCAAATTGGCGCCAGAAACTAGTGACGTGCCTAATCCTCCTGACGTCATTTGATGTGGATTTGTTACATTTTATATTAATCAGGCAACTAAAACACATCTCTCTTTTACTGTTCTTAAAAATATTTAAAATTGGCGCCCAAAACTAGTAACGTAGAAAATCCTTATGACATCAATTTCAATTGACTTTTATATTTATATAAATGTCAAATTTCAATAGTTATTTTTGATTCTAGATTGCGAAAAAGTTATTCAAAAGCAATCGAGTATCAATCAAGGTTTTTTTTTTCGAAAATTATGAAACAAAAAAAAAAATAATAAAAATGTAAAGATAAAATGTTGACTTTTAGGATTAATTAATGAGACAACCCAACACCGAACACAATGTGACGTCAAATTTAGGTTAAATATAAGTCGTATACGACCGTCTAATTTGACGTCATATCGACGTCATTAGAGAGCTTTTGCACAGCGTTTTCCCGAAAGACGTATACACTAACGTCATATTTGTTACTTGTCGTACGTGAAATTTGAAGACGTAATACGTACGTTCGTCAGACCCAGCATTTATTTTAAAACGTCAGAACTTTTTTGTTTTGCAATCAGAACTAATAACACTTCGACATTTTCTTATTTATTCCTTAAATTGGGTAAAATGTTTAAAATTGAAAGTATTTACCTTCGACAATAATTTGAAATTGGTAAGAAATGTAACAGAGATGAACTTTCATTAAAAATAACCTGAAAAGACTACAGGATTTTTTTCTTTCAGAGCTGTCAGTGAACATGTAGAACACTTTTTAAAGCTGTTTAGCAAACATTAAATAGTTATTCCATTAGTGTTTGATTTTTTCATCAAAATACAATGAAAATGACAGATATTTAAACAACTGTCATTTGAACGTCAAAATCAACGTACGTGTGATAAAAACGTAATGCAAAATCTAATCTTTTCAAAACCCTTTACTTTGTTCGTTCGTTATTAAAGACGTAACGTTAGCGTTGACGGAATCTTCTCGTACATCATGCAAAAACTCCCTATTGTAACGCTTATTTTTGGCCTGGAATAGGATTATTTAGACGTTAGATTTGACGTTGCTATGACGTTCATGTGGCGTGGCCATAATTAACACTATTTAAACTACAATTAAACGTCTAATTTGACGTCTTTACGGCGTTTAATGTTATATATGTAAACGTGATTATTATGAATAATTGCTCAATGGACCTTTCCAATTTAAGGGCTATCTCTTTCTATCGCTGCAAATAGTAAGAAAATGGCGCGAACAACTGCCAGTTGGGCTGTCAAACGAAACGTCAAAAATATTGCAGTCATTAAAATACCTGTATTCTCAATGAAAATTTGCATCGTTAGACATTTTACCTTCAATAAAAGCTTTTGTAACTTATTTCGATAAGATTTTTTAAAGTTATCTTACATTTTACGTCTAATTTTTTTAGAATCAAACGTCATAGATCTCAGTTGTTCTTACTATGCGCAGATCCCCATTGCACATATCTTCTATCTCTTTAAATTGGAAAGGTCCATTGGCATATTAAATATAAATTTTGTTAAAAATTAAAATTATTGTTTCTAAGTAAATAACAATAAAGTGAGAGATTGTAGCATGTGTGTTGATAGTTTTCAGGTAAATAGCAACTTTCCTTGACAGTTTTCGAAAAAAAATCGCGGCTCACTGGTTGAAAATCACTGGTTTCAACAGTGGCGCACTGGGAAAATATATTTAGGAGGGGCCAACGTCTTCAAATTTCACGTACGACAAGTAACAAATATGATATTGCCTAGCAACCAAGACTTTAACGTATAGATCTTTCGGGAAATCGCTATGCAAAAACTCCCTATTAAGTCGTTAGATTTGAAGTTGCTATGACGTCCATGTCCACATTTAAACGTCTAATTTGACGTCTTTACGACGTTTAATGTTATATATGTAAGCAAGATTATTATGAATAATTGCTCAATTGAGATATTAAGTATAAATTTTGTTAAATAATAAAATTATTGTTTCTAAGCAAATAAAAATAAAGTAAGAGATTGCAGCATTTGTGTTGACAGTTTTCAGGTATACCGTGTGTCTATCTTAAAGGTGTACATAGGAGATTAACATGGGAAATCAGTTTTTTTCAATTTCTTGCTCGCCTAATTATTTTAAGCAAAAACGCATCAAATAAAAGTTTTAGGGCATAAAATTCTGCATCTAAATCAATAAACAGAATTACCTTTACATGTTTTATAACGACAGAAATTAATTATGAAAATGTCGAAAATTTCGTTGAAAATATTGACAGCCATGGAAATGAACAAAAAATAAATAAATGCGTGACGTTTTATCTGTCACAACGTGAGATAACTTATTTGACGTTTCTGACAATTTGATAAAACATCAAGCATTTATTTATTTTTTGTTCAATTCCATGACTGTCGATATTTTCAACGTAATTTTCATATTTAATTTCTGTCGTTACAAAGCATGTAAAGGTAATACTGTTTATTGATTTAGATGCAGACTTTTATGACCTAAAAATTTTATTTGACGCGTTTTTGCTTAAAATAATTAGGCGAGCAGGAAATTGCAAAAAACTGATTTCCCATGTTAATCTCCTATGTACACCTTTAAGACAGACACACGGTATAGTAACTTTCCTTGACAGTTTTCGAAAAAATATTGCGGCTCACTTGTTGAAAATCACTGGTATAAACAGTGGCGCACTGGGAAAATATATTTAGGAAGGGCCAGCTTGAAAAACAAATTATTTAATTAAAATATGACAGATTTTCGCAATTATTTTTCTTTTTTTCTCGATCTGTTTAAAAAATTATATTTCTTTGTAAAAATAAATAAAATGTTATAGATTTGAATGGTCATGCAAATATTTTTAAAGTGGCGTCTTGTAAATCAAATCGAAATCAAACCAAAAAATAAATTACAATAAATCTTGGAATACTACACAATACTACGGATATACATACAATCTGCTACAATAAAACACATCTGTTGTAACTTACGTCATACGAGAGACTATGTAACGACGTTCCCAGACTAGACGCAGGGGTGGCCAAAGTTACAATTTCATTAGGATCTCTTCCTAAGACAGCCCCTAATTTCAGAATGTACACCCCTGTGAGTCTTCGAAGCGACTGAAGGCGCAGCCTAAGGTCTGTTAGTCTTGTATAGGTTACACTAGACCCTTCAGGGCTGTCCTCATTTCGGAGGAGTTGGTCAGCTGCTTCTTGGAGGGACATGACCCTGGGTTCGCAGCGTTCTAGTTCTGCGCGGAGCTCACAGAATTTGAGATATTTTGCGTCGATGATGGAGGAATCAGCTGTTAAATCAACTGGTTCCGAAGCCCGGATAGTGGATTCGGTGTGCTCTAACCACGAACATAATTCGTCGATGGTTTGGTGGAATTGACGGTTCTAAAAGAAGAAGATAATAAGAAAAAATCTGATGTGGCCAGCACATTACCTTCCGTCAGTTATATGAGGTATTTACGAAAATTCTACCGGTGAACTGCTACCGGTAAACAGCTTTTTATCAGGTTATAGCTACCAGAATCGATATTTTATGAACGCAAGTGGTAAACAGGGTAGATCCATAACCTATGAAAAAATTTGAAACAGGTTAGAAATTTGACGTAGTTAACAAACTGAGCAAAGTCCTATTTTGAACACATTTCCACTTTTAACGCGCGTGCTTCGCTTTGCATCAGTACCTTTTTTTGAGATTAGATCCTTCATGAATCCAGTAGATGGATCTGATAGCTATTGAACAATTTTTGAACACGGTAACCTTTTACCACTCGTGTTTTCGAACACAGTCGGTAGATGCGGTATCTACCGGTAGAATTTTCGTAAATGCGTATGTATTTTCTATAAAATCCATACAGAAAGTTCCTTGCAAAAGATTCTAAATTTCTTGTATGTACATTACCTTTCGACAGTTGTATGTATTTTATACAAATTCCATACAGAAAGTTTCAAGCAAAAAGATTCTATATTTCGAGTAAAATTATAACATAATACTACGAATATGTCAATTGCACTTGACACTGACATCTCTAGATCAGAATTTTCTTAATATAGTAGCTGTTTCTAGCATAGCTAGCTAATTTATGAAATTTAATTTCTTTATAATTTTATAACTCTATATCCATTTAATATGAAGTATAGAATGCAGTCAAATCGTATAGAGAATACAATGTTCTTTATTATTTATAATAACATTAAATGTGAAAAAATGACATTTAACATCGTTTTTTCAAGAAACTGTTAAAATCTTTAAATGAGGGTACTTCCGGTTGACCAATTATAACTAAAATCTAATCAGCTCTTCATATGGATGCAACGAAGAGGAATGCGAAAGAATTATAATTTTTGGAATTGTAGTATTAGAGTTATCGTAGACGAAAATTTTGTTACACACACACATCCCCCCCCCCCACACACACACACACACACACATACAGACATCATCGTAAAAATAGTAAAATCGTATTCTAGGGACCTCAAAACGTGCTTATTCATCAAAAACTCACCACCGAAAATTTTGACCAAAGACAATACCTTCCTTACCTAAAGGTGACGGAAGGTAAAAAGGTATAACGTATGTAACATTTGAGAAAAATTTTACTCCAAATTTTATTATTAATGTAACACGTTTGCTTAGTGGCACCCTTTTGTTTAAATTATTGCAGCCGGACGTCAAGATTAGTTATGGATCTTGCGTTCAGAACTTTTATGTTTGTAAAGTATCCTATTTTTTTTTGTAAATTTCTAAATTGCTTTTCGAAGCCTTTGTTAGATTTTGGGATGGGTTTAGTTCTTGACATTTTGTGAAAATTATTGGGTGTTGTAAAAGTATTTTTAAAAGTATAATATTACAAAAGAAAAGTGCTAGAAAAGACGGATGTATCTCAGCAGGGGAAAAGCAATTTCAGTAATTTGGTTGAGTAACTTTTGTCACAGAGGCGATGTGAAACGCCGTTAGGAATTCACTTCTGCCCTCAAACACCCGAAATGTTCTCAGTTACTTGACCAATTATATCGTGTTAATTTTTAAGTTAGCCAATACGGGTATGAGGGTTGGACTTCCTTGTTGGAAGTGGGGTGAAAATCTAGTAAAGATGGTTTTGAGATGATCTCATCTCGGGGAGTCTTGATCTGACTGTTGATTGTGACGTTGTTCTCTTTTCCATTCGGCTGTTTTTAATTATCTTAGTGTTTTATAAATTTTTGTTGTTCTTGTGACTAAAGTAATTGTTGAAGTCTGCGTTCTCCCAAGTTGATTAGACTGTTAATTTAAATTTAATAATTTTTCTTTGTTTCTTCAAATTAACTGTAAATATTGTACTGTGTTAGTTTAATAATAAAGTGCTTTATTCGAGGCCGACCTGTGATGAAAAGTAGCCTGATAGATTACTTGATTCTTAGTAGTTGGTGTTGAATACTTAGCGCTGATAGCAATTCAGTAAGCTTAAAGCTTATTCTGAGGTCGACCTTTTAAAAATTTAATTACTTTTATGGTACCGTCTTTTAAACTGTAGTCGTCACGATCATTAGTCGTTAGTTCTTGTATTGTTGTTTACCATTTATTATTGTGTAAATACTCTTTGTATTGAGTCCTGCTATCCGAGGACTTTTAAAATACGGATGGTGGTGGCAGTGATACCTTTGATCCAAAGTAAGTTTTACATTGATTAAATTAGTGTTTCACTTGCGGGTCAAGTATTCAAAAAAAAACCGTTTTAAACGGGTAACAGGAAAGAGTTATATACAAAATTGTACCTCGCGTTCTGTTATATTAATGATGAGAGGTCTAACTTTTCTCAAAACTTTTATATGTTACAAACGTTATGGGGTAAAATAGTGTGACGTCAGAGTATACCGCGAAATATGAAGCATTGTCCTAAGCAAAAATGATACTTTCAAAGTAGACTCTATTGACAGAACACATAAGGGTCAGAATATAAAGGCTTGTAATTTGATGCTGATATTATTGTTATTATGAAGAACTTTGAGATATTAACAACATCAAATTGTAAACATTTTTCTATTACTTCGTAATACAATATATACACATTAATAAATAACAAAGGTTTTATTTCAAATTGAAATCAACTCTGCACATCTGAACTACGAGTATCAAGTTTGCGCAGCTTCAAGCATATCCGAGAGTTTACCGACATACCGACTGAGATTTTGTTTGTTGGCGTTTTTGAGCATTTTCAATTCAGTTCTTTTCAGAACTTTAGATTTATTCTTTTTAAGTTTAATGTACGTAAATAACTCTGTCTATCAACATCCAAAGTAGACTCTATTGAGAGAACAAATAAGGGTCAGAATTTAAAGGCTTGTAATTTGATGCTGATATTATTATTATGAAGAAGTTAACTTTGAGATATTAATAACATCAAATTGTAAACATTTTTCTTTTACTTCGTAATACAATATATACACATTAATAAATAACAAAGGTTTTATTTCAAATTGAAATCAACTCTGCACATCTGAACTACGAGTATCAAGTTTGCGCAGCTTCAAGCATATCCGAGAGTTTACCGACATACCGACGAGATTTTGTTTGTTGGCGTTTTTGAGCATTTTCAATTCAGTTCTTTTCAGAACTTTAGATTTATTCTTTTTAAGTTTAATGTACGTAAATAACTCTGTCTATCCACATCCAAAGTAGACTCTATTGAAAGAACACATAAGGGTCAGAATTTAAAGACTTGTAATTTGATGTTGATATTATTGTTATTATGAAGAACTTTGAGATATTAATAACATCAAATTGTAAACATTTGTCTATTACTTCGTAATACAATATATACACATTAATAAATAACAAAGGTTTTATTTCAAATTGAAATCAACTCTGCACATCTGAACTACGAGTATCAATTTTGCGCAGCTTTATCCGAGAGTTTACCGACATACCGATTGAGAGTTTGTTTATTAGCGTTTTTGAGCATTTTCAAATCAGTTCTTTTCAAAACTTTAGATTTATTCTTTTTAAGTTTAAGGTACGTAAATAGCTCTGTCTATCCACAATAATATATTAACAATATGTCGTGTTCTTAGGGTACTATAACATAAAAATGGTTCGCTGTCTTTCAAACGGGCTCTTCCGGCCGCTTCACGCGATGTTTCACAAACATCTTCGAGATTGAATGAACATGTAATTCCATGCAAAGTTTTTTAAAACAAATAGAATAATTGTTATTACAAATTAGAATAATATGTTTTGTTTAACTGAATGATAGCTTAAATAGCTAACTTTTCTTAATTAAGTAAGACATTGGAGACGAAATGAATTGTTTAAAATTATAGGTTTGCTGTGGCAATAAGGTTCACTTTGAAAGATGTGTTTACCGGTAGGAAAGTAGTTTAAATAAAGCGCGCCGCATGTGACGTAATTACTGAACTACCCTATTGTGCACGCCACTGAACATTTCCGAGGTAGCGCTTTTCAGATACTTACATCCATGAGAGCTTTTTGTAGTTGTGCCTGCCAGCTAGCGGCATTTTTGCAAACAGACTCCCACCGTTTATTATCGGTCGCTAATCTGTCTCTTAGTTCATCTGCTCTACTTGTGTCTTCTGTATGGTCTGCCAAATGTGTACCTACGATGTTTAGAGACACAACAATACTTCTGTGGCTGTCCAAGTCCAGCAAAAGCTCTCTATGGTCCTGAAAAAAATATATGAAGTCAATATTAATTAGAATGTTAACTTAGATATGTTTATATATATATATATATATATATATATATATATATATATATATATATATATATATATATATATATATATATATATATATATATATATACGTGTATATATATACGTGTGTCCCAAGCAAACCTTGACATAGGCATTTAACATGGGAAAACTGATTTTTGCGAATAAAAAGTGTCCGGCTTAAAATTAAGCCATGCTATTTAACATGATAATAGTACATTACCTCATGTATCTTATTTAATATTAATTACATTATATATATATATATATATATATATATATATATATATATATATATATATATATATATATATACAGGGTGATTCATCGGTCTGTCCTCTCTTTATAACTCTTTTATTTTAAGTCAGATAGAAAAACTCTTCAAATATAATTTATATGATATAGTATTATCTATCTACGTACCATATCTATTTGTATACAGGGTGCTCCATTTAAGCGCAACAATATGTAACTTTATATTTCTTAATGGAACATCCTATATTTATTTATTTATTTTGATAGTAAATTAGATTCCCTTTAAAAAAGCATTAAATAATAAGAGGTCTAAAATTATAAATTAAGAAGTTATTTACCTTTCTTCGTTGAATGATATGTTTCTATCATGTTATTATTAACAAAGTAAGCTATGGATAATTTGATCAATTGTTTCGAATTTAAACAAACAAGTGGTCCAAATACTCTTAGTTTATCATTGTTGATGTTGATGTGAAAATGAATAATACAAATTTTAGTAAAGATAAGATGGCTAATATAATATTTATAATAGAAAAATCTATTGAAGTTGAAGGACAAGTTTTCGAGCATTTATTATAATTTTGCATTATTTAGTCTGTCACTAAATTTTAATAGCTTCTTTGGAATTAGTGTAATGTTTAAAATAAGTATTAATAAAAAAGGATCAAAATTTTGTATTATATTATGGTTTTTTCCACTCTGAACTACTATTTTTTATGAACGTAAATAACTTCTTAATTTATAATTTTAGACCCCTTATTACATAATACTTTTTTAAAGGGAATCTAATTTACTATCAAAATAAATAAATAAATATAGGATGTTCCATTAAGAAATATAAAGTTACATATTGTTGCGCTTCAACGGAGCACCCTGTATACAAATGCATATGGTACGTAGATAGACAATACTATACCATATAAATTATGTTTGAACAGTTTTTCTATCTGACTTAAAATAAAAGAGTTATAAAGAGAGGACAGACCGATGAATCACCCTGTATATATATATATATATACATATTTGTTTATTTACCTGGATGACATCTTCAAGCTGTTCTATGTGAGATGGCGGAGTGTGCTGGGCAGTCTGGATGCCTTCGGCATACTGGAGCCATTTTTCAAGACGCCATAAATCGTTGTCCAATTGTTGCCAATTGCGTCGTGTACAAAGGGGGCACAATAATCTGCCAGCCTCACTATAGGACCAGAAAAATTAATATTAAGAATGTTTTTATTTAATCCGCTATAACTGTAACTGCAAATTGCATATTTGCAATATATTCAGTTCAAATAATAAAATTTATTATAGGTGAGTTCGGTTATTCAGTGCGCACAGTGCCGACGTAAGACATATTGCTGCCCGGGGATAACATTTAAAAACCGCCAATCTCCAAAAAAAATCATTTTTCCAACATCACTGCCAAGAATCAGCGGAAAAACAATAAATGTTACAAATTTTGTTTTTTCATTACGCGAATTTTAAAGTTTGAAACCCCATCGAATGTTTTTGAAATGACAAAGTGTATTAATCATATTTCGAAACTCAGATTGGTCATTTCTTAAAATTATTATACCCACAATTCCTCTGTTATTTGAATATTAATGAAAGGTCTCGTGGAATAGACTATCGGTAGAAATTATGAAAGTCCATGAACACCGATATTTTTGAAATTTACAAGTTATTTTCGAATTGGTTCTGAAACGTTGGTTAATAGAACATTTCAAATGTTCACACGTTTTTTTAATTCCAATCTGCACAGAGTACACAGTGACCATAGCACAAGATAATCGAACGCACCTTTATAGAATACGGGCAGTCACGTGACTTTGATGTCCTTGAATTCGTATGCAGTGGGGACCTTAGTTTGCAGTTTTATAATAACGAACATTATTATATATTATAAATTCAGTTGTTATATATGATTTTACAAAATATATGTCATTTTTACTCCAAATTCTACTCGTCGTTTATATTTATTATATTAAAATTATTATTATACATTTATATATACATTTATATATATATATATATATATATATATATATATATATATATATATATATATATATATATACATACACCCTGTGTCTGTCTTAAAGGTGTACATAGGAGATTAACATGTGAAATCAGTTTTTTGCAATTTACTTGCTCGCCTAATTATTTTAAGCAAAAATGCGTCAAATAAAAGTTTTAGGGCATAAAATTCTGCATCTAAATCATTAAATAAAATTACTTTTACATGCTTTGTAACGACAGAAATTAAATATGAAAATGTTGAAAATTACGTTGAAAATATCGACAGCCATGGAATTGAACAAAAAATAAATAAATGCTTGACGTTCGATCAAATTGTCAGACACGTCAAATAAGTTAACTTACGTTGTGACAGATAAAACGTCAAGCATTTATTTATTTTTTGTTCAATTCCATGGCTGTCGATATTTTCAATTTAATTTTCAACATTTTCATAATTAATTTCCGTTGTTACAAAGCATGTAAAAGTAATTCTGTTTATTGATTTCGATGCAGAATTTTATGCCTTAAAACTTTTATTTGACGCATTTTTGCTTAAAATAATTAGGCGAGTAGGAAATTGCAAAAAACTGATTTCCCATGTTAATCTATGTACACCTTTAAGACAGACACACGGTATATATATATATATATATACAATTTTAATACCTTAAATTAAATCACAAAATTGTTTTATGTAGATAAATACTTTACTTTTGCTTTAAAGTAATAAAATTGTTTCATAGCTTGCTATGTTTAATTTTACATGGGATTTCATTAATATATATTTTGAAAATAAATGGTCGCCATTTTGAAATAGTTGAAGTAAAACTATAATATTTTGATATCGTCGTAAAGCTAATTCTGAAAAATATATAAAAATACAGATTCCCTAGGCTAAATTTAAAATTGTATACATTTCTGCTGAAACCGGAAGTGATGCAATATTCTTACTATGGCCATCTTATAAGCCTCTTTGTCTAGTTTAAGTTTGCTTATTAACATTTTCTTGTATCTCTCAAGATAAACGAAATATTCTTACACCAAACACCCTGTATGTAACGAGGGTGCCAACAAAGGGCACTAAAAATGTAAAATTTTATATGTATGTAAACTGTGTAACTGCACTGTAATGAAATTTGTATAGGTTAAAAGACCTCAAAACAAAAAAATATATTATTATTTTCGTAATATCCTGCTTTCCTAATTATTTTAGGTAACCACCCTTTCATTTTTAGGACAACAAAGTCACAGGAGTGCGCGCGTCGTATCATGTCTTATCGTAACTTTATACCCGCGTCTGTGATTGGTGCATTTACCATAAAAAGAAGAAAGAAATTTCTCCTGTCAACTGAAACTCTTGTCGACGTTTACTATTGGTATGAAGTTACGAGAACACAGTCAAAAAATTTGGTGAAGTTCATGCATACAACAATTTCATCATTAATAAAGCAGAATGTTAAAAGCAAAAGAAACTTACTGTTCGCATATAAAAGAATAAGCGTCTGAAAGTGAAGACCTGCAGAAAACACCACACACCATTAGAAAAAAAACTGTGTTGTTATTTAGCTATTAAATAGTCAATACTTCAAGCTTATTTTTTAAAAATGACTAAATCTTACCTTAGTTCTCGAATCTTTTGCTCCCTGGATTTAGCTTGCACCAAAAGATCATTAAACTTAGTCGACAAAGAATTGACTTCTTCGCTTCTTGCTTCTTCGCCCGTTGCATTACAATCATTTAGTAACAAACTGTTTAGATGTCTGACTAATTCAATCGAAGACTGGCATGTTGCTATCAACTTTGCTAAAGTCCTACCACTCGTATGGATTTCTGGACTGCCTTGTTGAGGTATTGGACTATTGACTATAGCTTCCAGAGAATTTATATTTGATGTACATTCGCTTAACGCGGTTTCTAGTTCGAAAATGTAAGCATCTTTCGATGTTATTGACGTCATTCTAACTAATGAAGGTAGCGTGTTGACTTGGACAGCGGAATCTTGTTCGAATTTTAAAGTTTCGACTTGGACAGATTCATCAACAATTTGTTTCGATTGTTCCCTGAGTTGGTCTTCAACTTCTTGCTTCAGAATAGAAATGCGTTCTTGGATATCTTTCCACAGAAGTTGATATTCGTCGATCATTTCTTGTATGGAAGCTATTTCTTCTTTGCGACTTTTCTGCATAACCATTAACCCTAATTTGTCTGCGTTTTGAAGCAACTCATTAAATGATTGTAATTCTTGTTCGATGTTTTGAATTTGTTGAAGACGTTTTTCTGGTGACGCAGCTTGTTCAGGTGTAGCTAAATGTTGAAGTTGAGTCAGTTGGACATCTACTTGAGTCAAACTGACTACTGCTTTTCCGTGCGCTGTGATAAACTCTCGATAGAGAGTCAATTCTCGTTGGAGTTTTTGCAAAATATCCATTGATCTGGGCGTTAAGGCGTACCAACGTGTTAATATTAATTTGACCGACGAAGTTAGTTGTTGTAAATTGTCTGGTTCTAAACCACTTGCTTTTGCAAGTTTGGAATAGCTTTGCTCTAAAATTTCCAATGTTGGTCCTCTTGATTCAATATCTTTGATTTGACTTTCGATTCTGTAAATGCTGTCTTGTATTTGTTCTTGCGTTTGTTTACCCAGTTTGCTTTCTGTATCTTGCAGTTGGACCTCATGGGTCTTCAGCCAATCTTCTTGCTGTTTGCTTAACCGCAAAACTTCTTGTAACAAGGACCAAACTGATTGGATGCGTCGTTTTCTTTCTGCAGATATACCGCAAACAGACTTCCACCGTTTTTCTAATCCGTCAATAGCGTTGGTAATGTTTTCTGTGTTGAAATGGACTTTCCAAGTATCTACATCACTGAGAAGTAATTCGCAAAGGTTTAATACTTCAGCGACATTTGCGCTTTCTTTTTCTATAGATTTCTTTAATTTTTCGTGTTCTTGGAGCTTTTTATCGATGATATCTTTAGTGTTACCTTCGAACACCAATGGGGCTGCTAGTTGAGATTCTATTTGGTATAACCACGCGCGTATTTCAGCGATCCTTATTTCTAATTGAGACATTGTTTGAATTATATCATGTAGTTTATTTGCTTTTGTTCTTCCTAGGTTTTGCAATCTATCCCATATGTCCTGTACTTCTTGAATTTTGGCGCCAATATGTTCCCTAAATTGTTCATCTTCGTCGCCACAAGCTGTCAAAATTTCTTGACCAGTATTAAACAACCAATCGACTTCACGTTCTTTTAAAGTCATTTCAGATTGGAGTTCTGTTTCTAGTTTGCGTAGAACATCTTCTGGGTCTCTCATAATTATAGTACCAGGTTCACTCTTTTCATTTAGTCTTCCTTCAACTTCTTTGGCCCATGTTATGAACCTCGATTGCCTAACTTCAAACATATTTTTCAGCCCAGATTTTTCTTCTAAATGATGGCACAACATCGCTAGTTGATGATCTAAGTCGCCTTGTTGGTGCAACAACAACCAAAGTCGTTGGTTGATGGTTTTCATATCAGAAGGACTTACACATTCTTTCAATTCTTCTTGTGTAACTCCTAATTCTTCTAAGTCTCTTGTCAGGTCTGAAACGCGCGTTCTGACCATTCGAAGGTTGTCTAGACGGTTTTGGATTCCAGAATGGAACACTGGAACATCGTGAGAGTTGTTGGTGATTATTTCTTGAATTTCTTGGAAGATTGTCTGGATATTTTCAACTCGTTCATCATAACTTTTTGACAGTTCCATAATGCGTATTAAAAATCCTTTCCATGTTTCCAGAGCGGCCTGTAGGTTTGATATACGTTGAGACATGGCTGAATGTTCCATTCTAATTG
Source organism: Harpalus rubripes (assembly GCA_963082715.1). Taxonomy (NCBI): domain Eukaryota; kingdom Metazoa; phylum Arthropoda; class Insecta; order Coleoptera; family Carabidae; genus Harpalus; species Harpalus rubripes. The sequence goes on from OY720448.1 coordinate 1,066,593, forward strand.
ATGTTGCTAGAGCATCATCACAGAACATCAACAATTTATTCTGTTGTTGTTGCAAATTTTGTGACTGATCTTCTCCTGAAGGTATTTTGTCTAATAAACTTTGAATCCTAGTCAAAACTTTTGGAACTCTTCTAGTATGGATGTATCGAAGTTGAAGTCTACCTCTTTCTTTTTCCATTTCTTTGAGCCAAGCCAAAAGTTTCGATTGGTCTTTTCTGTATTGTTCCCATGACGCCAAACGATCACTAACTTGATCATGGCGTTCTATAATTCTCGATAGAGTTTCGTTATGCATTCCTGTCAAAATATTAAATTGTTCTATTGTTGTTGAGTCTCCAGAAGACACGTCAGTACTTGCTTTCTGCAGCAGAACATTCTGTTGGGTAGACAACAAGTTTTGGTGGACTTGACATAAGTGTTGATGTTCAGTCAAACTATTATAATCTTCTGGAATTGAAGCAGATAGAAATTGTTGGACATGAATCAAATATTCCTGCCAGAGTTTCAGAGCAACTGCACTATCCTGACTTTTCACTAATCGTGTTGATAATCGATGGTACTGATGGAATGTTTCTCTAAATACTTTTTGCCAAAGTTCTAAGATTTCTACGACGGAGGTTTCCGTACGAATTGTTTGAGTTATTTCGATACTTTTGTCTTTTAAGTTTTGAATCTGACTTTCTGTTTTGCCCAAAGCTAGAAGATGGTTTCTCAAGGCTACTAATTGTTGTTCGCAGTTTTCGTCGTTGGATTTGTCCACGTCTGAAAGACTCTGTAAGGAAGAAGAACAATATGTTACCTATTCGAAGATTTCTAGTAATTTCTGATAATAGCAAAATGAAGAAAAGGTCGTACGGAAAGTTATAGATTTCAGACAAGCTCATAGTATGCAAATGAAGATATTTCTACAAATTTGGTTCATCGTTGTGTTGTGTCGAAGTGTCAGGAGTCTTCGACTTCAAAGAAAATACATTTAACGTTTCATGTGTAAGTTTTCCACAACAGATCAGAAACTAATTATGATTATAGAATTTTATTTTTGCCATCTTTGAGTTCTGAAGTAACCTCTTTAGACAAAGACAACAAGCTTGAAAAGAGAGATAGTTAAGTATCATCATGACCTCTTAGATATAATTTAAAATGAAAATGAAAGTTGATGAAAAATTATTTTATAGATGTAATTTCTTTTCATAATTTTTCCCTATCACTTGAATTTGAAAGAAAAATGACCCTTATGTATACCGTTCGAGAAGATTAGAATTGTACAAAACATTGAGGTGCATATTCTTTTGCAAGTACTCATCCAAATATTGGACTAGGATATCTCAGAAATACATTAACATGTCTTGCCCAAAATAAATGGATGGCTACGGTACCTGTACCATAATAGAATAACAAGACAAGGGTGCATTTAAAATATTTCATCATTCAGTAGTCATCCATATTATGGACCCATACTAATGTAATTATGAGTTATCCTAGTCCAGTATTTGAATTGGTATTTGGAAAAATTAACTTGTTTTCATTTTGACAGTTTAGTTTTTTCGATTTGATGCAGCAAAATTTTATATAAGCTAGATATTCGTAAAGGAATTTACAATCTTGTTGGGCGAATGCCTAAGTGTGATATTGTTGCAGTTTATCGCGAGCATAATTCCTCTGTGGCAACAATTTATCGGACAATAAAAGATTGTGAAGAAGGTATACACTGTGTTAATTTGCCCAAAAGTGGTCGATCAAAAATTTTGAGCCACATGAGAGAACAAAGATTAATTGCAGCTGTTAAAGACAAAGTTGGAGTGTCACAACGAACTGTAGCCAGAAGATTCGATGTTTCGAATACCACTGAATTAGAACACTTTCTCGAAATGACGTGATGTTTCGAAAAAGAAGAAAGGCACCTAAGTATACCGTGGCCCAATTAGAAAGAATCCCTAGATGTTGTGCGTTAAGGCGCATTTATTTTCTCTAAACTTATTGTACTGGATGACGAGAAATATTTTTCTATGTCCCATTCAGAGATGAAAGGAAACGATGGTTTTTATACTAATGACATGGAAAACACACCAGACAATGTCAAGTTCAAAGGTAAATCTAAGTTTGATGATGAAATTTTAGTATGGTGTGCCATTTCTGAAGCCGGATATATCTCGCTGCCGTACATTGGTCGTGTTGGAGGAGAAGCCTTAACTGCACAACTTTATATTGCATCCCTAAATTGCTTCAGTTCTTAAATACACATCACGCCAATGATGATATAATGTTTTGGCCTGATCTAGCTTCATACCATTACACCAGAATAACTAGAGACTGGTATAACGAAAACAACTTAGAATTCCGAAATTGGACAATCCTTCCAATGTACCTCATACTCGACCAATAGAAGAATTTTGGTCAATATTGACAGAAAAGTGCTCGACAAGAGATGGGAAGTTGCAAATGAAGAACAATTACGATGTCGCATTTACCAAAAGATTCGAGAAATCGATCCAGATGTTGTCCAGAGGATGATGGGACAAGTCAGAAGAAAATTAAGGGCCATTGAAGATAATGGTCCATTATCAACAATTTAAATGTTAAATATTAATTGTTATACTTCTTGTTAATTGTTGTAATAATTAGTTTAAAAAGTAAAAGAGTTTTAAAGAAGTTATCAGTATCTAAAAATTTTCTCAAAACTTTAGGACCATACGTTATAGTAATAAACTTTTATTTTAATTAATAGTAATTGTATAATATTTACACTTCATCCAAATAAATAAAAACGTTACAATATAAAGGTGATTTTCCTTTCAAATTCATATGATAGGGAAAAGAAACCACATCTAAAAAATAATTTTTCTATTTTGGTTCTTTAATATGTACTTTATGAAACCCATTTGGATGTCATAAAGTACTTCTGTATGACATCCAAATGAGTTTCATAAAGTACATATTAAACAACCGAAATTGAAATTCCTGGATATGAAATAACGTAATTTTTTTGAAAAAATTACCAAAATAGAAAAAATAGTATAAAATACACGTTTCATAAGACATTTAAGCACACTTGTCCCCTTAGAAAACTCGCGGCAAGCCGCTCGTTGCTAAGAATGACGCGTGTGCTAAAATCATGTCTTATGAAAATTGTATCTTAATGTACTATTAAACGTCAATTTTCATTTGTTAGTTATAGAGTCATATTATATTATTTAAAGAGAAGAGAGGCTACGGTACGGTAATGCAAAACTATCTCTCGCTTTAAGCTTATAAGCTTGTTGTTTTCTTCTAAAGACAGTCTGGAGGGGAGGATTTGTATTGTGTGACGTCAATTTAATATTCACAAATCCCCATTAAAAGTATATCTTAGTATAGCATGTTGGCGAAAGATTTTTTGAGCGCAATAAGTTATGTTATATTTCTGTATCTTTCATCGTATCTAATTAAGTTTCTGAGCTGAAGAAGTGGACTATTCCATCGCTGTACTAGTGGCAAGTAGTCACCACGATCGCATGTTGTCGAGAAATTTATAAAGTGTCTAGCGGGCTATAAAAACGCATTGGGAGGAGGGCGTAAACACAAACGCAGCCCACCAAGTGCGTCAATGTGCAAATCGAATCACCGCAATGTTGTTATGTATTTAATTGTTTCTGTTTCTGCAAGGTCAGATCCGCCAAGTAATGGCGGGAATTACATCAAGTCACGAAATTCAGACGAGCGGTGAAAAATCTGCTATTAGTGCTATTACTCAATGTTGATGCAGACAGGTCGTCTAGCGAGGAAATGAGGCGGATATTTTGTGGTTGAATCCAACAAAATGCTATTTCCGGTAGTGAGAGCGGTAAATAAGAAATAACAGCCACGTGGCACAAAATGGAGACCGAGAAAAAATTTCTAGGCTTTTAAAATAGCTATGCCCTTGACTCACAAAAAATAAACTAGTTCACAGCTGGTACAAATTTCAACATTTTTTTTGTAATATAAAATATATGTTACATTGAGAATTTATATAATTAAATCTAATTTGGAGTGTATCCCAGCTCAGGCCTTATGTGGGCCGAGTGACATTATGCAACATAAACTCAAAATTGGCTAACAGGCCAAAACGTACCAATGGGCTACTTGCGTGCCATATTTTTATTTAATATTTTTAAAGAGATGATAAAAACTTGCTACCCATATTTTTTCTTGTGGCAAAATTTTCATTAATTGGCCAGAAAAAAATTAATGAAATTTTAATATTTAAATTACCGCCATGTATGACGTAGAATTACGCCGGACCAATGAATGGTCGTAAAGTAATAACATCGGTACGTCCAATAGCAACGGCATGTGCGGATAATTTAAACAAGACAGATCATCTGTTTGACGTTTGAGTAATAGTTTGGAGGTTAATATTTTAACAAATGTTGTTTGATTAAACTTGTTGTTTATTATTGTTTGTTTATGCTCTGGAAAACAATTGTGTTAATTTGTGTCATATATTGTTATTGTAGCACTGATGAAGGTAAAATAAAATACCGAAACGTTTGCAAGAGGAGATGTAGAAACAATTTTTTATCTTCCTTTACATCCATCATCCGATGAACTTTCTTCAATTAAATTTATCCTTGGATACGATCACAATATTGTTCTTATTTTCGTTTGTCATTTTAATCTTGTACGAGTATAAGCTAAGTTAAAATCCTTCAAAATCCTGCTGAACAAATCGAAATACGTAATAAAAATAACAGAAACCACGCAAATTGTAAATAATAAAGAAGGAAGACACTGACTGAAAAATGAATTAATGTCAAAATCAAATTAAAACTCGCACTCGCTCGCCATCTACAGGTTACATTCTTAAATATGCATCCCTTTCTCCAGTTCAAAATAATGACGTCAAAAAAAATCTTTTTTCTTAATTTATTTTAAAAAATAATTTTTTTAAAAATAAAATTTATATTTTTACGTACGTTTTCAACTTTACTTTAGGTATTTAGTGATAGATATCAGATTTTCGGTGAAACAAAAAAAAATAATAATAAAATTCCATTAAATATTTTCTTCTTCTTCTTACCTTGTGGACGTTGTTCAAGAACTGCCGTGTATTGTCCATCTCGCCATTACATTCATCCCTGGACTCAGCGACATCTGCCAACGTGGTAAGCGTTTCCCTAACGTCTTGAAGACGTTGTCCAAGAGCCTCCACGTCACCTTGGAGGAGGCCGCCAGCGTCTAGACCGACATCGGCTGCGATTTGAGCCACCAGACCTCGGAGTTCGGCTAGCCGCTCCATGTGGGAAGCGAGGGTTTCTTCGCATACCTGGGGGACATCAACAGAGAGCTACATTAGAAAGAGTACAGTAGATACATAACCAGATGCCTACTTTTTTATAAACCATACAATAGTAAAATTGATACGAATTAATAGACAGTTTGAAATTTCTTTTTAAAATTGTGAAGAAACTAGAAACAATAAGAAATGCAAAATAGTACATTAAAGAAGTTTTATTTTTTCGTAATTTAGAAAACGCACCCTGGCGAGACTTATAAAATGAGTCCTTGGTACTATGCTAACAAAAATTCATTATATTCTCTCATTAAATATAAGCTCGTGATATGGTTAATAATCGAAGATATTGCTCGTGAAACTAAAGCAGCACATTTCACTCGTCCTTCGGACTCGTGAAATCTGCAACTCGGTTTCACTCGAAAATATCGTCGATGATAATCAAATCACCAAGTTGATTTAGGGAAATTTATATGTGTAATGTTGTTGGTAACACTGGATTAGTATTAATTCAATAGGGGATTCCACTATTTTTTAAAAAATAATTTCACCAGAAAGTATAAGTAAAACTAAGACTACTGGTGAAAATCCGGTAAAAAATTCTTATTAATAAGCGAGTTATGGTCCCCCGAAGTTTGAAAATATAGATGTGACGTCACGAATATAAATTTTTATATAAAACTGTTTTCTTCGTGGATCTAAAATGTTCTTGAAACGTATGTTATTTTTAAATTATATTTTTAAAAATCAAATTAATATTGAAACACTGTACAAGTCTACATGCTTTATAATTGCAAGTGTATCAAAATTATTAAGTTTAATGCAAGAAATTTATATACAAATAAAAACTGTTTGAGAATTGCAGTACTGGACTGGTAGCCACGTGTCCGCTATTTGAATTTGTCTACTTCCATTGGTAGTAGACTCCACCCCTCGCTCCACCCCTGAACTAGGTATTCGTTATATATTTATAGGTGGTCTTTGAGTCGCCAATCAAAATAATATATATGGATTTCATATGAGTGACGAGCTGCTAAAACAAAAACCCCCTTATTTCCGAAGTATTAAATCATTTTATTTCTTTATTAATATTCATAATTAAGCATCTACTTTCACTATTTTTTATTAATTTCTCTTAGTTCGATTGAGCTGTAATCCACTATTATTTGTAAATTTATGTGTATTCTGATTTATGAACATGTCACCTAGTACCAAAATTCTAAAATAAAAAAATACGTTTCGAAATGAAGGCTTTTTCGATACACAATTGGGTTTTGTAATGTCTTATTTATGAACGCAATATATAAAAACAGTTTTGCATGCAACTATTAATACTGAACAATTTTGCAAGGGGGGGGTTAGCAAGATACCTATGTTCACCCCTAATCGCCACCATGCACTCGGTTATACAGTCGGTGCATATAAAATAGTGTTCGCATTCTTGAATAATATAAGATTCGCATACTTCTGTAATGCTTGAAATATTTTGTATTATATTATAATTATTATTGTATTATATTATAATTATTATTTCATATTATAATTATTATAACGCATTGATAAAACGTCGGAAAAGGTCAGAATCATACAATACTGCTCTACATAAAGGTCAAAATATGGTATATTCCATTATACAAAACAAACAAAACACTTTTTATCAATGTCCAAATCCATAAAATATTAAGGTTCAATGAACTACTTTACAGTGTAAAGTGTATCTTGAAATAAAATTAAAACTTGCATTTTATGTTCGTGCTGACAAATACCTCGTTGCACTTTTTCGCTTGTCTGCTGTTTTATTTTTCTTTTGTTTTGACCTATTAAACCGCGATGCTCTCTTGTCAAAGTTAGTAAAGATCTAATTCCCGAAAGTGTTTTGTTTTAAAACAGTTGAAAGTGTTTCATTTCCAAATTGCAACGCTTGCGTGATTGACTAACTTTATATTTGTAATTTGATTTCGATCGCGAATTGTTTAATTGAAATGAAACATGAAAACGATGCAAGGTAATTTTGTTATGATTATTGTTACAGCTATTTTAATTTTAATGGAACAGGGAGAATTCAAGTAATTTTATATCGTTTACATTTAGATGATTTTTTCGCTACTTCCGGTGCTATGGCTACAAGCTTGGACGGAAGTTGTTTACATGTAACCGTACTTACGGATACGGACAAGTACTAAAAATAGTGCTTATTAAACGCGTAGGAATTATTTTGCTTATTCATTGAAACGAGAAATAGAAAATGTGTGTGATTTGTATAATTATAAATAATTTCTTTATAATGACACAGTTTATACGAGCAATTTAACTTTGTATTGTAATGTTGTAATTGTTGTAAGTTGTAATATGTTTACACACCGATATTTCTGATATGTAATGGAAACGTCATGACATTACGTTGTTTGTTTTTATTTCCATGGCTATCTGATTTTTGATGAAAATGTCATATTTTATTTTCTAAATCTCTAGTTCTACAGATACTCTACTGCATTAAACGAAGACTTTTTAGAAGTGAAAATTAATTTTAAACAACTTTTTATTCTTGTACATTTGCGCTAAAATGTACAGAAAAGCCAATTTCCGCACATTTTTAAAATCCAATGTTAACTCATATTTCGCGATTCGTTGCATATTCTGTATATACAGGGTATAAAAATAAAGTGTATCACATTTATAGAATATAGACAAGTCAAATTAACAAATTAAGTCGAAAAGTTTTATACAATGAGTCTAAAAATGAACTGTTTCGGAAAAAGAGGTCGTTTTGCATTAAAATCGAAAAAAATCTGATGTGGCCAGCACATAACCTCCCGTCAATTCCATGTTTAAAATAGCAATGAGCTTCCGATTGATCGTTTGTAAACAAAATCCAATTTGTTTGTTCCAATAAATAAAAAAGTCTGTAATACGAAATTTTGGATTATATTTCATTATGTTTTTCCTCGAAAATCTGTTAAGAGCTCCAAATTAAGTACCACTTCCGGTTTATCATATAAGTATAGTCAAAATCGAGTTTTAAATACCAAATTTGATAAGTTTTGGATCATGCTTTAATATATTTTTTCAAGAAAATCTGTTTAAAGCTTTCTGTAAAGTACGACTTATCAAGTTTATAAAAAATCTAATATGTCTGTTTCATTAATATAAAATCCTTAAATACCAAATTTGACAAGTTTTGGAATATAATATATTTTTCACGAAAATCTGTTCAGAGGTTCAAGTAAGGTATCACTTCCGGTTTATTAATTTTAGCCAAAATCTAATATGTTATGCTGCTTGATATAAAAGTCTTAAATACTAAAATTGAAAAGTTTTGGATTATATTTTAATATAATTTTTCATTAAAAACTGTTATGAGCTTCAAGTAAAGTATCACTTTCGGTTGTCCAATTTTACCCAAAATCTAATCAACTCTTTATATGAATGTAGAAAGCTTAAATACGGAAAATAGAAATTTTCGGAAGTTTGTTGTAAGAGTTATCATGGACGAAAAAATCGTCTCACACACACACACACACACACACACACACACACACGCACACACACACACACACACACACGCACATCGTAAAAATAGTAAAAACGTGTTGTGGGGACCCTAATTCGTGCTTATTTACTGAAAACTCACCATCGAATTTTTGGACCTAAAACATTACCTCCCTTACCTACGGTATGACGGGAGGTAAAAACTGACAAAAATAGTGATCGAACAAAATTTTGTCTGTCAGTAAATAGGCTATAAAAATACAATATAATTTTATATAAAACATTTTTCTCAAATAGCAATAGTTAAGAGGTTATTTGTAATTTAAATATTGGGCAAGATCGCCACAACATTTTATTTAGTACAATTATTTGAGTTTTAAAAAACACACATCTAAGATGATGGATCAAATGAGACTCTAAGTCGTAACTCTTATAGTTTTCGAGATAGCAGAGGTAAATCGCGTAAAAACTCATTTTTCACTGTCTTATGTCATCTCGGAAACTATTGAAGATCGCATAAATGACATATTGGGGTCTCGTGGCCGCGTGCCTGATGAGTGTCTGGTCGCGAATCTGGGGAACCGGGTTCGATCCCGACCGACGCCAAATATTTCGAATTTTAAATGACACAAAATTGACCCCTGTGGTGCACTCCAACAATGAGTGCCCGTGAGGTGACGCTTGGTAAATTCCCGATACGAATATGTCATCATCATTACCGATATCTGCGAATAAAGCAGATTGGCACACCCAGCAATGGGTAATATGTCGTGATGATATATTTATTTATTTTATTTGTGTAAAACTTTTCGGCTTATTGTGACTTCTTCTCTATGTCTGATAAATGTATTACACTTCTTAACAGCCTGTATATACCTACAGTGGTGGGAGGTAAAAATTGTAAAAAAAATATACCTTCAACTCTTCGGCCGTACACATTATATTTTCGAAAACTTTTCAAAAAACTATATCACACTCTTTTAGTTTCAAGGCACAACAATCAGTCCGTAAATTCACCTTCTCAAAGTCCATCAATTTAAAAATAGTCACTATCTTAATCTTAGTCACAAACTTCGCGAAATATACCGAAAATACCGACAATTTCGCAAAACATTTTCTCGAAGTATACGCCCCTTGCTACGCAAGAGATGAAACTATACTGGAGACAAAATCAATGCGAGATGAACACACTCGACGTCACCCGACAGTCGACGATCGGGGGATGCTGTATGGAGCAACCCCCCACTAAGATACGCTAGCATTTGTTATAGCTACTTAGCGTGCATTTGTTTTGGTGGAGTGACTCATACTAGGCATTAGACTAACGGGATTGATACTTAGAAAATGTGCAAAACAATTTTGCAAATAATAAGTTGTTTACTTGATTCTTGGGGCCTTTTAAGAGGATTAACAATTTGGGAATAACAATTTTAAGTAGGCCGTGGAAAACAATATTTGTACTATTATTATAAACATTAATAATAGATGGAGTCTAAGGTTAAATTTAACTAAAACTATTATGATTACCCCTTAACCTTAAAATTAATTTTAACAAAAACTAAATACGTATTTCGAGAACTAAGTTCTCATCATCAGTAGTACAATAATTCTATGTTCCGTAAGTCAACCTGTATCTTGATTGCTGGTACACCATGATTCCTGAATATTTTCATCTATTTCGGAACAGATTGACATTAATTCATATGACATTTAAAATTGACAGCCTAACAAAAATACAAATTAACTAAATGAATGATAACGTTGAATAATGCCAATAAAAATAACGCAGTCACCAATATCTCAAATATAAATAATGTTTTCATACTTACATCTATAATAATTATTAGTAATACCACTAAAAATGCGGTTTAGAAATTTGACACTGACGGATATCATTTGATCTTGTTATGAACCAGGATTATTTCGTGGTTGCCGTGATCCGACTTTTTACCAACTTTTTTCAGGAACCGCGTTCCAAATTGAAACCGGTAAATAATTTCAGGACTTACGAAACACAAAACCGTAAATCTGGTCGAACCGGTTGCATTACGGAACATACTATAAGTGAAAGTTAAACAGAGTAGTCAAGATTACTCAACATGTCAACCATGCCAGAGGTCCTAACAACTCTTCTTATTCTAGTACTGATGATGAGAACTTAGTTCTCGAAATACGTGTTTAGTTTTTGTTAAAATTAATTTTAAGGTTAAGGGATAATCATAATAGTTTTAATTATTATAAACAGTTTTGAAATAAAGATTTGTATATTTTTCCGCACTAAACAAAAGATATTTTATCAATTTTTTTGCGATAAACGGTTTTACAACAGGAAAAGGAAACCAAAAATAAGTGATAACTTTACAATATTTTCTTGTTTATCTCGGTTTATATTTATCCTGGGTCATACTCCTACTTTGTTCCAGCAATTTCAATTGTGTTAATATCTCATTAAATGTAGCACAATAATTCCAGAAATAATCCAATGACTGGACGTTGGACCCATTCCAAAACGAAAAAAAGGTGTCTGTTTTATTTTTTGGCGCTAATTTTTTTTTTTTATTGCTTGAGACAAACTTAACGACATTTCTGAATGGAATAATTAACTCTACATATATTTAGTAGGTTGAGAAAATAAATTCACAGCTATTTTCAAAATTGTACCAATATTATGACAAGCAAATATTTTTATTTTATTTTTGTTTCGACTGCAAATCCTATTGATTATTTTGTTAGATTTCAGTGCCTTAATACAAAAACAACCAATGTCCATATTTGACCAAAAACTATATATTCTTATATAGGTACCAAAACAACCAAAGTACCTATTGTAAACTTATAGGAATCGGCATACATTGATCCACTATAATGTAATAAAATAAATATTTTTTACCTTCCGTCACCTTTAGGTAAGGAAGGTATTGTCTTTGGTCAAAAAATTCGATGATGAGTTTTTAATGAATAAGCACGTTTTAGGGTCCCTAGAATACGATTTTACTATTTTTACGATGATGTCTGTATGTATGGATGGATGTATGTATGTATGTGTGTTTTCGGATCGCACAACTCCAATACCACATTTTTAAAAATTATAATTTTTGCGTATTCCTTTTCTTTAGATCCATATGAAGAATTGATTCGATTTTGATTATAATTGGTCGACCGGAAGTACCCTAATTTGAAGATTTTTAAGTTATTCTTGGAAAAAATGCTGTTAAATATCACTTTTTCACATTTAATGTTATTAAAAATATTTAAAAATATTCTCTATACGATTTGATTACATTTTATACTTCATATTCAACGGATATAGAGTTAAAAAATTATAAAAATATTAAATTTCACAAAGCAGCCAGTTGTGCTATAAACATGGAAACATCTACTACATTAAGAAAATTCTGATTGACAAATGACAGTGTCAAAGTGCAATTTACATAATATGTTTGAGTTATAATTTTACTGGAAATATATAGAATCTTACAAGGAACTTTCTGTATGGAATTTGTACAAAATACATAGAACTGACTGAAGGTAATGTACTGGAAATATGGAATCATTTGCAAAAAAACTTTCTGTGTGGAATTTGTACAACATACATAGAACTGACGGAAGGTAATGTGCTGGCCACATCAGATTTTTTAAATAAAAATAAAGAATTATTTGGTCACAAAACTGATTCCTCTACGCTAGTAATGTGTGGTGGTGAGGTGACGCCTGCTACACTCCCGTACGGTACGAATATGTCATCATCATTACATATATCTGTGTACAAAAGTACAAAGCAGATTGGCAAATCCACCCAACAATGGGTAATATGCCGTGATGATATTTTTATTTATGTAAATAATTTAGTTCGTAATGGTTTTTATTAAAAATTCCGCGTCGGCCAGTGACACTAAACATGTACACTTCAAAAATCATATTTTTAACTTTACGAATTTAAAAATTCATTTTGACTTAACTCATTAAGGGGCCTATTCTGTATCTCAGTGGTTAATATTTAACCACTGCTTAATTTTTGTAACCAATCAAGTTTGTTGACATATAACAAAAAAAGGAATTTTTAGTTGTCAAATCAATAACAATCGGATAAAAAATTTAACCAGTGGTTAAAAATTAACCACCGAGTTACAGAATAGGGCCCTAAAATGCTTATAACCTAAAGAAATATTGCCATTTTTTAACAACCAATATATTGTCTGAGTTTTGAAATAAATCATTTTGAAAATAGTCTTTATTAATATTATTATTTTTTGCATAAATTAGCAACAGATTTTTGCAGTAAAACATGCGAAAATATATTTAAATTTAATTGGCTATATCTTGCTAAGCAAAGGCAACTAAGATCTTCTAACAGGTCTATCCCCTTTGGATTTATTTTTGGATTTAAAGCCAGTTATACACCCAGCTACAATCTTAGGAATGCAGACGTTCTTTTGTTCGTTTTGTGTTTCTATTTATTTCTTAACACACTTTAATATTTTGGAAAATTCTAGTACGTATACATCACAAAAATAAACAGTTTCAAATATTAAGAAATTGTAAACATTAGGCGACAATAAAAATGTGAAACTTTGAAATCTAAGTAAATATTTTTGTATAAACTTTATAATAAGTTGAATAAACAATCTCTCTTGATAAGGCTCTTCTATGAGTCATGGCTAAGAATATTTTCAAGCTTTTTCAAAACTTTATGTATATAGATTAATATTATGATGTCACTTGCATTACCATAAAAATGCGGTTTATCATACAGAAACTATTACTTTATTGTTTTTTTGCAACACATTTTACAATTAACATATATGATGTATTTTATCTATACTTCGTTAGAAAAAGAGCTGGAGAAATAAATGGATATATATATATATATACAAGGTGTCAGTGTCAAGTGCAGTTGACAGTATGTGGGCCCTATTCTGTAACTTGGTGGTTAATTTTTAACAAGTGGTTAAAATTTTTATCCAATCGCTATTGGTTTGACTACTAAAAATCCCTTTTTTTGGTACACGTCAACATACTTGATTGGTTAAAAAAATTAACCAGTGGTTAAATATTAACCACTGAGATACGGAATAGGCCCCTTCGAGGCCTATTCTGTAACTCAGTGGTTAATTTTTAATCATTGGTTAAATTTTTTAACCAATCAAATATGTTGACATATAACAAAAAGAGGAATTTTTAGTTGTCAAATCTATATCTATTGGATAAAAATTTTAACCAGTGGTTAAAAATTAACCACTGAGTTACAGAATAGGGCCCTTTCGGGCCTATTCTGTAACTCAGTGGTTATTTTTTAACAACTGGTTAAAAAATTGAACCAATCAAGTATGTTGATATATAACAAAAAATAGATTTTTAGTTGTCAAATCACTTTTTATTGGACAAAATTATTAACCAGTTGTTAAAAATTAACTACTGAGTTACAGAATAGGCCCGTTTATGTATTATAATTTTACTGGAAATATAGGGCGCGAGCAGACACGTGACTCGAACGACTTTGACATGCTTGAAAGCAGCTGATTTGTGTGCGCATGTCATTTTGACAAGAACAATGTCACGTTGACAATAGCAATGTTTTGACTTATTTTGATTTTGAATTGCTTTAATGTTATTATTTTACAATTTTTAGGCAGTAAAACATATGAAATTCAAAATAATATCATTTTAGCAGTTAAAAATCAAAATAAATCAAAACATTGGTCTTGTCAACGTGGCATTGTCTTGTCAAAATGGCATGCGCACACAAATCAGCTGATTCCAAGCATGTCACGGTCGCTCGAGTCACATGTCTGCTCGCGCCCTATAGGATCTTTTGCTAGAAACTTTCTGTATGGAATTTGTATAAAATACACACAGCTGCATTAAGGTAATGTACAAGAAATAGATTCTTTTGCACGGAACTTTCTGTATGACATTTATACAAAATATATAGAACTGACGGAAGGTAATGTGCTGGCCACATCAGATTTTTTATATTATCGTTGAATACAGCAGAAAATTTTACAAATATATCAAGATATTTGAAAAAAGCGAGTGGTATTCTACGAGCACCCTAGTAAAGTTGTAACTAGCTTTTCTGGTTGGTTTATTTAAATAAAATAATATAATTGAAATACTTCGGAAATAAGGGGATTTTTGTTTTAGCAGCTCGTCACTCATGTGAATTCCATATGTATTATTTTGATTGGCGACTCAAAGACCACCTATAAATATATAACGAATACCGAGTTAAGGGGTGGGTCTACTACCAATGGAAGTAGACAAATTCAAATAGCGGACACGTGGCTTGCAGTTCAGTACTGCAATTCTCAAACATTTTTTTTGAATATAAATTTCTTTCATTAAACTTAATAATTTTGATACACTTGCAATGGAGCTTTTCAATTTAACGGCTATCTCTTTCTATCGCTGCGAATAGTAAGAAAATGGCGCGAACAACAGCCAGTTGGGCTGTCAAACAAAACGTCAAAAATATTTAAGTCATTAAAATACCCGTATTCTCAGTGAAAATTTGCATCGTTAGACATTATAACTTCAATAAAAGCTTTTGTAACTTATTTCGATATGATTTTTTAAAGTTATCTGAGATATTCTCACATTTTACGTAATTTTTTTTAGAAAGAAACGCCATAGATCTCAGTTGTTCTTACTATGCGCTGATCCCCATTGCGCATATCTTCTATCTCATTAAATTGAAAAGGTCCATTATACAGCATGTAGACTTGTATAGTGTTACAATATTAATTTGTTTTTTATACGTATAATTTAAAAATAGCATACATTTCAAGAACATTTTAGATCCACGAAGAAAACAGTTTTATATAGATACTTATATTCGTGACGTCACATCTATATTTTCAAACTTCGGGGGACCACAACTCCCTTATTAATAGGATTTTTTTTATACTTTCTAATGAAATTACATAAAAATTGGTGGAATCCTCTATTGTTAAAAAAGAAGAACAATCAAATCACTCACCTTTACTTCCTGGAGAGCATCTTCAGGGTTGAGATTCCCCACTGTTCCCATCTGCTGGTCCGCCCAAGCCCTTACAACATCACTGGCCTCCCGATATTGCTTCCAGAGTTTGACAGCGTCCTGGTATCTGCTGCACAGGTCCTTAAGGTTGGTGCAGGTATCTTGCCACGCTGTTACAGCTTGCTGGACGGCTGCTTCCACTTTGGCACCAACTTCCGGGGAGCAATCGGCCTTCAGGGGCTCGGCTACAGTTTGCAGCTCGCTGATCAGCTGTTCGCGGGAGGTGAAGTTGCTGTTCAGACCCTGAAAAGAAGATAAAAACACAATAAAGATATCTGCATTTATTTCTTTTTTACTTCCTTGTACAACGTAAAGGAAGTATTGTAATCGCGAAAAACCCTCCCTGAATCCATTTTGACTAATTTCGCCGTGACGTCTGTACGTACGTACGTATCTCGCATAACTCAAAAACGGTAAGCCGTAGAAAGTTGAAATTTTGTATTTAGGACTGCTATAACATCTAGGTAGTTGTGCACATCCCTTTTTGGTCATTACATAATTTCCAGAAATGGTACTTTATTTGAATCCTGTAATAGATTTTAATGAAAACTATTTTAAAATATAATCCAATACTTTTCAAATTTGCTATATAAGACTTTTATATCAATTGGAATAACATAGTGGATTTTGGTTAAAACAGGCTAATCACAAGTGATATATTACCTGAAGTTGATAACAGTTTTTCTTGAATAAAATGGTTTCATTTTGATTTTAGAAATAAATGCTTCAAATAAGAGTTTTAAAGAATTAAATTCTGCGTCTAACACATCAAGTATTATTAAATTAGCCCATTGTATAAGCGAGATATGTAAATTTAAAACATATACTTTTTGGTTTTTATAATTTGAAGCTTTCTATGGATTAGGACAAAAATAAAATAAATAAATATATCATCAAGGCTTATTACCCATTGCTGGGTGTGCCAATCTGCTTTGTACACAGATATCGGTAATGATGAAATATTTGCCAGGCGTCACCTCACGGGCACTCATTGCTGGCGTGGAGAGTGCACACAGGGGTCAATTTTGTGTCAATTAAAATTCTAAATATTTGGCACAAAAAAATAAAATAAATACATATTAGGACAAAAATAACAAAAAAATAGATGTTAATGTCAAATTACGTCAAATACGGGCAATTTTATAATTGGGTCTATATTTCATATTGGTCTTGCGTACAAGGAAGTCGTGTGGTGTCCACATCAGATTTTTTTTACCGACATCTGCGTACAAAGCAAATTGATGTTTCCCTTGGATAATTTGTAATAAATTTATGAAAACAATAAAAATGAATATTGAATTTTATTTTTGCACTTTTTTTTAAACCTTGTCGAATTTTTCTGGTATGAAATTAACAGATCAAAACATTTGGAAACATTTTCTAGTAATTTAACATATGCCAAATAAGGTTTCGGAATTTTTTTGAATGGACGATACTATGGTTTATGGGTCTCGTGGCCGCGTGCCTGAGTGTCTGGTCGACGCCGACGCCAATTTCGAATTTTAAATTGCTGAAATGGTTGACTTGTTTTTATCAAAAATCAAAACTTTGCAAAAGTACGTTGCGCTGGATACACTTGCAGATGAACTGAGCGATGTGTTACGTTAATTTTTATTTTAATATTTTGTCTCAATGCTTGGTGCAAAACGGTGGCACCCCCTGAGCGTTTTTACCGCTAGGCAGTCGCCTAGTTTTGCCTATTGGGTAATACGGCCCTCCATAAGTTATTTTGAAACACACTGATTACTTGATGACACTTTATATTATTTGTTGTTAAAGTTAGGTTATATATCACATTTTGACAATAATTTTTATGGAATTATTAAAACTGTAATATTCTATTGAATATAATACAGAGTAAATTATATAAATTTTATTTGTACACTTCATATTTTTTTTTATTTGTTATAACTTATAAGTAGTAATTTATATTTTATTCACAATCAAAATTTGCTTTTCAGCAACACTTTTGCAATGTTTACAAGATAAAATTCAAGGACGCCAAATTTAAATATTAAACTTGTTTCTACTTTTTCATTTGAATACAGTGGCGCTATAAAGTTTTTGGCAATTTAATTTGTAAATTAAAAATTTAAATATACAAAAAATTAAATATGTAAATATCATCACGGCTTATTTATTACCCATTTCTAGGTGTGCAAATTTGCTTTTATTTATTGATAAATAAAGAAAAATAATGTTCATTAATAATATTTAAACATAAGCAAAAATTTATTTGGTTTCTTTACTGATTAAATTAAATTGATTCACAAGCCAAATTGTACCGAAATATCGAATGTTATTGGCTTAGTACCAGATTAAACGATGTATTGGGCTTCTATTTATACGCCAACTCCTATAAGAAGATTAACTACGAAAACGCTAAATATAAATTTACTTTTTTCACCTCTAGTCTCATCGAAATTTTAATAACAACGTTTTAAGGTCCCTAGAATTCAATTTTATCATTTTTACAGTGATATTTGCAAGGTGACGCCTGGTAAGCGCCCGCACGGTGCAAATATTTCATCATTACCGATATCTGTGTACAAAGCAGATTGGCACACCCAGCAATGGGTAATAAGCCGTGATGATATATTTATTTATTTATTTTATTTGATTTTCAAGTAACACGTACAAAAAATATTTAAAAAATCTGATGTGGCCAACACATGACCTCCCGTCAATTTCACGTTTAAAATAGCAATGAGCTTTAAGTAAAGTATCACGGTTGATCGTTTGTAAACAAAATCTAATTTGTTGTTCCAATAAATAGAAAAGTCGGTAATACCAAATTTTGGATTATATTTTATTATGTTTTCCTCGAATATCTGTTAAGAGCTCCAAATCAAGTACCACTTCCGGTTTATCATATAGGGGCTGTCCTTAAATTACGTAACGCAAAATTAAGGAAATTTTTGATACCCCCTCCCCCCTTTGTAACGCACCCGTAACGCAAACATGAACTCCCCCCATATATTACGTAACGCAGTACTTGCTTCCCCCCCCCCCATTTTTTTACTGGATATAAAAGTATATGGCCTCCTTAATATTCAGTTAAAATTTGAAACAGAAACTAATTAAATTAATGTACATAAAGATGAAAAAATAACAGCACAGAAATTAAAAGCATATGCATTTCCATATTATGCTTTTAACAAACTATTGAAAAGTTTTTCCTTATCAACACTACTTGAATTAATGTTTTAATATGAATTGCATTGTACGAATGAAAGACCACTGGCCCGAATTTGAACTGTGCCCGACATATTATGTTGACTGTTATTGAAAACAAACGACTGCCTGCATATACGAATTAGCACCGCGAAATTTGAATGTTTCAAAACTATTAAAGCAAGTTTAGCAATATTTTTTATATTTTATCGTTACGTAACGCACACATTAACCCTCCCCCACCCCCTCGTAACGATGCGTAACGCTACCCATGACCCCCACCCCCCCTTGAAGCGTTACGTAATTTAAGGACAGCCCCATAGGTATAGCCAAATCTAATGTTTATCGGTTTATCAATTTTAGAAAACATCTAGTATGTCGTTCTATTAATATAAAAGTCTTAAATACCAAATTTGAATTTTTTTGGATTGTATCAATTTATTTTTCACGAAAATCTTCAAATAAAGTGTCACTTCCGGTTTATCCTTTTTCGCCAAAATCTAATATATTGTTTCTCTCTACATAAAAGTCTTAAATACTAAATTTGATAAGTTTTGGAATATATCAATATATTTTTAACGGAAATCTGTTAAGAGCTTCATTCAAGTAAAGTGTCACTTCTGGTTTATTAATGTTAGCCTAAATCCCCCTTGATGTAAAAGTCTTAAACACTAAAATTGAAAAGATTTTGATTATATTTTAATACAGTTTTTCATTAAAAACTGTCATTAGCTTCAAGTAAAGAATCACTTCCGGTTATCCAATTTTACTCAAAATCTAATCAACTTTTTATATGAATGCAGAAAGCTTAAATACGGAAAATAAAAATATTTGAAAGTTTTTTATAAGAGTTATCGTGGACGAAAAATCGTCACACACATACACACAGTTATTATCTTGAAAATGTTAAAATTGGATTCTAGGGACCTTAAAACGTGGTCATTTAGTAAAATCTCGATATACGATTTTTAGCACGATCCCTATACCTCCCTTATCAAGGGTAGCTGGACGTAAAAATATATGCAACTTTTAATTCTGAATAGATTCGTACTCTACAGTTTTTGTCATAAAATGAACAGGAGAGCAGGAAATTGTAAAAAAACTAAAATCCCATGAAGTTATAAAATTGAAGTTAATTTTTCTAAAATTTGAATAAAGCTGAAAAGGTATAAAAATGAAACTATCTGGCCTCTGGCCTAAATATGAAAAATTGATAAAACACAACAAAAATGTGTTGGAAAATTATCTTTAATGGTATGTATGTCAATATTTATTTATTTAAATTTGTTTATTTCACAATAAAAATAATTATCTTTAAGATAACAAAAATTATCTAAAGTATTCTGTTTGCAGTATTTTGTATGTCTAGATTTAGCAAACAGTTTTTTTTATTTGAATTTAGAATTATAATAAAATTATATATTATTCATGTAGTTTTTATGTTGGCGCTAAAATAAATTAACAGTTGACAAAGCATAAAAACTAGAGGTCAAAAGTTATCTTAGTGCAAAAATTTAATTGAATTCATCGATATATTTGGAAATCTAAATGTATCCAACTTTGTATATTTATGTAAGAGTTCACAGGAAATGCAAAAATAGATTCATACATAAACATTCACCATTTCACCATTAAAACAATTCTATGTGAACATCACCTTTATTTTAAACATAATAACAAACACAAACAGTCGAGTTTTGCTGGTTTATTTTAATGTTCCCATAGTTAAGTTCTGTCACTTCACACGAAGAGATATTTAACTGACACTTAACAACATAAATTCACGGAGCGGAGGGAATATTTATAAACTATTTTAATAATAAATGCCGCAATGCGCGAGACATTAATTCAAAGAGGAACGTCGTCTCGCGTTGAGTGCAAAACGCGAACTGAAATTGAGAAATGAAGAGCGCGAACGACCACGAAATCAACGGATTCGCGATAGGAACAATTGCGAAAATTAATCGCAACAATGGACTCCTCCAATATACTAACAAAATATTGAAGAAGAAATCTGTAAATAATGAACAAAATCACAACGAAAGCTGCCACTCTTATGCATAATTTTATATTAATAAACAAAGATAGATGCGTTTTTGTCAATTTTTTTCAGATTTACAGATCTGTAAAGATGCATTCACAAATGAAAATTAGAGGCGATTTCGGGCGACATACCCGTTCACTTCTTCGGATTACTTACGGTTAGTTACGGTATGATATGGTTAATGGCGGCGCCAAAAATCCTTGGTTCACTTGTTGACACCGTGCTTGGTGGTTATGTATATTCTGCTACATTTAAAACTGTCAAAAATAGTGTCTGACAATTAAAATGCATTAACGGAGAACGATAGTTTTTTTCCATATTTGTCCAAAAAAGAGTCAACGAAAATAATGTCACCCTGTTTGATATAACACCACGACTCCGACTGTTTTGACTTTTGACATTTCAAAAAAAGACATGATAAAAAGAGATAGAAATAGTGAACAGAGAGCTGACCCGACTCGCAAACCCGTTCAGCTGTGAGCACTGATCCAAGCATACCGGGTATGTTGTTCCTAGCGCCCGAATGTGTGAACGTACCTGAACGCAACATACCGCAAGTGAACGGTTGTCGCCCGAAATCGCCTTAGGTTTAGATTTATGGTTTATACTTTAGATTTAAAGACTTTGGCCGCATATTATGTAATGACTCCATTCACACTTCAGAATTTAGGGTATCTAAATCCAAATCATAAAGCTAAACATTGCAAGGTCCAAACTTTAGGTTTATGCTTTAGTTTGACGTCACAAACTTCACCAATGAGAACGAGTCTGAAATGATATAGATATATACACCCATCTTTATTTAGTATCCACTTGCTTTTTAAACAAATGCGAGAAGAACATGGATAATGTCATAACTTAATTGCTGAAATATAACCAATAATGCCAAGCAAATGACAGTTTCACGGCGCACAGGTGTCTTGTTGAGTACTGCTCTACCGATATTTTATTCTTGTTTTTGAAGCATTTACACTGATGTCTGTACATATCAAAACTAATTTTCAGGTAATTTAAACTTACATTTATGAATGACTTACTTAAACCTAAACAAAAACCATAAACCTAATTTTCATTTGTGAATGCACCTTAAGACTTACAGATTTGTTCCGAATTGGCCTATAAGAACAAATATTATTTGGGGTCTCGTGACCGTGTGCTTGAGTGTCTTGTGGCGAATTAGGGGAAATGGGTATTTCAAATTTTAAATAACAAAAAAGTGAGCCCTTTTGATTGAATTTCTTTGTGAATAGAAGTAGATTGGTACACCCAGAAATGGGTAATAATAACAAGCCGTGATCGTATATTTATATTTATTTATTTGTTTATTATCATCACGTAAATATGTCATTTCCACAGCAATCATTTTCATTTTATGCTTTTTCATTCTTGCTAAAGTCAGCACCATATACCACTAAAAGTACATGCGTAACAGAGCATATCTACATATACCTCATTTCAGTTAAGGAGGATTTGACGGCGCGCCAGTTTCGACCCATATTATAAGCATTGCATTAAATAAATAATTTAAAAATCAAACAATAGTTGATAACAGATATTATTTTCGATACTATGAATGGGGTATTCAAATGTAGTAAAATTTAAGGTAAAAAATTGGTTTGTGACGTACAAGCGACTAATGACATTTCTAACAAATTGTAAGGTTAACAGCACGGTGTATAAATATAGAAGGTGTGACAACTCATCAATTTTTGTTGACAGATTGAGGTTGGCGATCAGTAGGCCGAGATTCTAATATTACATGTAGCGCCTTTATACAATGTGCTCTACTACATAACATTCTAGAACTAACATGACAAATAAAATGACAATGACAATCTACATGTCACAAGTTTAATTAAAATATTTTGCTTGTAATTTTAAATGGGGTCGCGTAGCTGTGTGCGTTAGGTGTTTGTTTGTGTTTCGGACGGACAGGGTTCGATTCCAACCGACACCAAACTTGAAATTTGAAAAAAAAATCATGTAGCACAAAAGAGTTCCCCATGGCAGCTTTGAGAGCCCGTGAGGTAACACTTAGTAAACGTTTCTCAACTACAATTAGAGATATATCGTCATTACCGAAACCTGCAAATAAAAGGAGATTTGTACGCCCAGAAATGGGTAATAAACCATGATGTTATATTTAATTATTTAAAATACGTACATCCTCAGATTCTCATTCTTGTAAAATATCTTCATTTTTAAAATGCTTTTGGCAAATACCATCTTTAGTACCAAGGATTTTATTAGCTGGAGGGGGTACAACTTTCCGCCATGCATTCACAATGATTTGCGAAGGATGGTGAATCGGAATTGTTTCTTTATTGGATGTTATTCCTGATTTATAACCCTCAACGAAACAGTATTTTCGATATTTGTACATTTTATAGAATATTTACATAAAATTAATTAACGTATGTCAATTTAAATTTAAATTGACAGATGACAATTACCTATGTGTCGGGAACATTTTTAACCTTATACGCTGAGACATCTAGCGGATGCCAACTTCGTAAACACGGATATTTTTGATGAGTTGACCCACCTCTTTTATTTATACACCGTGGTTAACAGGAAGCAGTTTTTATGCCATTGACGCGATATCAACAGTCTTATTCGTCTTAGTTTTATTATATTTTGTAGGTTTAAAAGTTTTCTGTTTCTTCAATGTCCTACGTCATATCCGGTACAATTCAATATTTTCCGTTGATTGTTTATTTATGGATTTTATCGAAATAGAAAATAGTTCAATAATGAATGATTTTCTATTAATAAATTATTTTCTATTTGTACAGGATTTTAGTCAAAACTTTGAATGTCAAAACTTATTAAACTAAAAAAAAAATAATGTCGTGGATTAAAATTGGATTTTCTCCAATTTAATAAGATTCGATAAACAGAAATATTTATTTAATTGCGTAGGCTTCCACAGTCTGAGTCATGAGAAATATTCGTTTTCCGAGAATGGACTGTGTCATATTTTGAGTCAGAGCTCAACGTTTCGTATGGGGCATCTTCAGGAGCAAGGGGGATAGTACTGTCTTAAACAAGGTTACCCGACGTGTAAACCACGCTAGAGGCCGAATTTAAGCAACAAGAGGGGGAGACTCAGTTTATAAGGTTATCCGACGTGTAAACCACGCTAGAGGCCAAATAAACCAAGTGACGAAAGGAAGGCCGAGAAGACAGTTATATACTAATCTAAAGATACAGTAGATGAGCAAAGCTAATGAGGACCAATGGGAATCGAGTTCGTAATGGTAGATTGGGCGTGTCGTGTTCCGAGAATCACCGGTTTCCACATGTGGCTCAAGAAATAGCCATTATCCCGATTGATGTTATTAGGATGTTTCCATATTTCTAAAGTTTCCCTGTATTTACGTCTGTAAAACTCAGGGACAGAAGCTAAAATCCGGGAATTTTCAAATAAGATGTTATGTCCTGTGTTGTGTTGGTGTTCTGCGACCGCAGATGTTAATACCATACCATTACGCAGATAGTGGATAACCTTGTTTAAGACAGTACTATCCCCCTTGCTCCTGAAGATGCCCCATAAAACTGCGGGCGAAACGTTGAGCTCTGACTCAAAATATGACACAGTCCATTCCCGGAAAACGAATATTTCTCAGAAATATTTATTTATTTAACAAGGCAAAAAAGTGGCAAAATTAAAATGTCTCGATTATTAAGCGTCCTTATTAACACAAATTTAACAATTAAATAACTATTTAATGTTTCGTTTCGGCTTTAATTCTGAATAAAAGATTAATATTATTGTATATTTGTGCATTATTAATAAATCATAATAAAATCTTTCTTACCTCAAGTCTTTCAGTGGCCTTCCTCAGTCTTTCATAATCCACCGTCCCTTGAATGGTCAGCAACTCCATCATATAATCCGCCTCTTGTACACTTTGCTGCACCATCTCCAACTGATGTTCAAACCGATGCCAAAGCGCCAACCGATTCCTCAAGATCGCCAACAGATGTCCGCACCGTCGTTCCAGCGCCGTATGCTCATCTTGCAGTTGCGAAATCTCCCGTTCGACTTTGACAGGCGACACGGAAAGTCTCAAGCGCATTGGAAGTGTATGCAAAAGTTGCCTGAGACCCATGAGGTCTTGCCAGTGGGCTACTAGTTCTTCTCCCATTTCTTGGCAATCATTGACTGCTTTTTCTACTAAATCGCTGCCTAGTTTTTCGCATGATTCGCAATCATCAAGGACTTTGCTAACTTTTTGGTGATTGCGACGAACGCGAGACAGACCACGTTTGATGGCGTGGAGTTTGTCTTTGAGAAGACTAGCGCCTTCTAATTCTTCAGATATTTGAATTTCTAAACGTTTAGATAACGCCAATAGGCTTCCAACTTTTTCTGATTCGGTAGCTGATAACAATCCCAAACGGCCAAGTTCGTTATCGATCGTTTCAATTCGTTTCGACATAACCTGAAGTCTTTCTATATACAAATTAAGTTCTTCTTCATTTTTGATGATTCCGTGAAGACCATCAACGTCTAATTTTAAGTTCTTGAGTTCTTCTTCTAACATAGAAAGTTTTTCGTTTATGGGTACGTCAGGTGCAGAAATATTTTCGATAACAGCTATTTGGATGTCGTTTATTTTGGAGGACAAATTCAGCCATCTTTCTTGTAATTCTGAACGGAATTGTCGTTGTAGCATTTCGTCGGCAACTGGTACTACGTGCATAGCTTGTTCGAAGGTAGTACCAGCTTCGTTGCGAATGTTGTTATGGACTTCGTATTGTGCCTTCAATTCCTGTAATAAATACATAAAAATTAATGCTTGAAAAGAAAATCCGTGCGATATACAGGTGTAAATTAAATAAGTGCATTAAATTTAACCAGTAATGTAACTCGACGAGAGCAACAATATTTCTTAATAACTTTTTTTCTAAGTCTTTTAGATTTTGAGTTAAAATTCTTTAAAGATTTGCTGCATATTTCGTTACCCGCCTATGGAGAACAAATGGCTGCTGCCATATTCAAGTGGGATACAAACAGCTCAAAAATTGTCGGTTATCGGTTAAACTTACAGTCACAGTAATTAATAAACGAATCAAGGAAAATAACATTATTATTAATTAATAGGTAATAGTACAATTTTTAAAATAAATTTAAATTTTGGATAACAAAATTATAAAGTTGTGTATAAAACCAGGCTTTTAATCACCTGTGAATAGTGGAAGACAAGGAGAAACGAGGTAACGAGAGGAAGAGCAAAAGCATAGTTATTAAGTCATGAGATGATTATTTATCATCGAAAAATCATAATAGTTTAAATACGTTATCCAAAAAATGTAAGTACAAACTTTTGTCCATTTAAAAGAGGTACATGAGTACCAATAATTAATCGTCCATTTATTGTTCCCCAAACATTTTTTAATGAAAATTATTACAGCATTTTCGTCTGTCGAGATGTGTATTCTGCATAATAAATACACCTTCCCAAGTAAATTCAGATTCATTAATGAACATTATGAGCCATTCCCAAAATTGAAGTCTGTTACGTTCTGAAAACAGAACTTTTTGCACATGTTATGGATATAACTGTTGCTTTTTTTAAAATTGTCATATGTGACACACCGTATTGTGATGTGATAAAGATGTACAAGATTAATAAATGTGCGAATAATAAGAACAGAATGATTTGGTGATGATTTGGAAACGCTCCGTGTAAATACGTTGGCAACTCCATGACACTGTCTTTATGTCAACCGTGATGTCAAGTAAAATGTAGTACAGATACAAGTAAAAAAATAAATAAATAAACCATAGGTAAGTAATTACAATGTCTTTGTACTCGCATTTTGACAGAATTTTACCTTATAAACAAATTTAATTGCAACAATTGACAAGACTGTTAATTGCTGAAACAAAATTTTTCATAGCTATTGTTACTGCATTCAATTATCACAAAAATATTTGGAACGACTCGTCAATTTACGGGGTGGTAAAAATCCTAAAAAATATGCGATTTCGAGAAAAAAATATTAAGAAATATTGTTGCTCTCGCCGAGTTATATTACTGGTTAAATTTAATGCACTTATTTCATTTACACCCTGTATATTCCGCTGTTTATATTTTGTAATAAAACTTACCCAGAATTGTCGCATCTGTCCACCAGGTGGCAACTTGTTGCCTGACGAAACATCAATTTTGGCTAACTCCACTTCTGCTTCCCTCATCCAATATTCCAACTTATCTGTCAAACTATTGTACTGAGACCAAGTTTCTCTGAATGCAATTAGTCGTTTTAAATTATTATTAACATCTTCTTGTAACTTCAATATATCTTCCAGGGCATCAGCATAAGTTTGTTCTAACCCAACACAAGTCAGAAGATCTTGCATTTTTTGCGCAACTGAATTCAGTTGAGCCAACTTGGCATGATGATGAGCTATATCAATCGATAATGATTGATACAAGTTGATATATTGGTCATAATCAGCTGAAGTCACCGTGCTCAAATCTGGTACGCGTTGTTGAGCCACTTGTAACCACTTAGATTCTTCCCTCATTCCTTGCTCAAGAACGGTCCATCTTGAGGCAGCTAAAGCCATTTGTTGGGCCCTGCTAGAAGCTTTGTCCAAAATAATTGTCGCCCTTTCATGAAGACTTCTATGAAGATTTGAATGTTGAGCTCTGGTCTCAGAATCGAGATTACCTTCTAGAGATTCTAGAATTGCTCTACAATGGCTCAAGTTGACGAAGAATTTGCGATGTTTTTGCATTTCTTCTTGAAGATGTTCCAGATTGGTGACGGAAATATTGCTTTCGACTAATGCGTCTGCTATGTCTGTAATTTGAGCGAATTCTTTTAAGGTTTGGACGTATTCATCTGCTAGAGACAAAAGTTGTAATGCTTTGTCTCTTTCTGAATTGACTACATGGTCAATATGTCTTGTCAGTTCGTGTGCTGTATACATTTCTTGAGGAATTTCTCTGGAAGGGAAATCGCGCATTAAACCACGCGCTGCCCGAAGGAGATACACAGTTTTTAACATGTGACTTCTATTTGTTCCTTCAATTTGTTCTAGTTCTTGAAGTTTTCTAGCAGGCGAACAATCTGATTCGACAAGAGAGTCTAATTCTTGTTTGACTTCCTGGACTAATCTGTTCACGTTACTAACGCCGTTTAAGAATTCTACCCATCTGGTTAAATCTTGAGCAGCTTGTTGTTCATTCTCAGTGGTTACTTCTTCAATAACTTTTATTTGTTCTTGAAGAGAACTAATGTAGCTTTCTATTTTTGATTTGTCATCTTCGTTGCACAGATCTGCTGCGTTGTGTAAGGCCCCTTGTAATTGTCCAACGCTTTGTTCGATATTAACAATTTCTTCTTTTAAGTCACCAAATTCTTTGACCCGTTCTTCCGAAGGACCTTGACAAGTTTGTTGTCGATTCAAATAAATACGATATTCAATAGTTTCTAGCCAAGTTGTTATCGTTTCTACTGTTGTTATGATTGTTTGTTGTATGACAACAGCATCTTGCTTAGCAACAGCTTCTTTGAGGATGTTCAAGTTTTCTTGCACATCGTTGTTCTTTTGCTGGATTGATTCTTCTGTAACAACTTCATTCAGTGTTGCCAAATATAAAACGTCACTTAAATGTGTTGTTTTACGGGCGTTTTGCAAATTTTTGACTCTTTCTAGAGCTGTTGCCTGTTTCCATTTGATACCAATGTCTTGTGACGTAACTTCGGGATGTATTAAATGTTGTTCTTCTTCAATAAATTGTTGATTGTCTGGTTTGCTCCATGAAGAAGTGACAGAAGGGTAGTTTAAATTTGGAGGAGACATTGGTCCTTCTGAACTTGGTGTTAAAGGAGTGTCTGCGATTTCAGTTGGAGACATTACTTCTTCTATTGTTACTGAGGCTGTGTATTTACCTTTACCTTTCGGTTTGACAGTAACTGGTTTTGTTTTTGTTGATGAGGTAATGCTAGACGAAACAACTACAGGTTCCTGATCTTTTATTTCAATAGTCAACGATTCAATTTCATGAGCCGGTGCTGAAATCGTTGCTTCAATTTTTATAGGTTCCCTAGATTCAGTTTCAGGACTTGGGCTTAACTCTTTTCCTGAATCACTTGCTACTAAAGTAGACGAATCTGAATCTTTCGACCCAAATGATTCGAGTTTAGCTTTCTTTAACAAATTTATGGTGTCTTTGTCCAGATCTGTTATGACTTTACCGACAAGTACTGCCGGTGGTTCTGTTTCAGAATCGGGAGATTTTCTAGTTTCGTCAATTGGAGAAGATGATCTGGAATTTCGTTTTGCTATTTCGGAATAACTTGGTCTGGGATCTAGCAGGCCTTGGGATGGTATTTCTTCTTGTGGGAAGGGTTGTTCTTCAGGTTTCTTTTTGTCTTGTTTGTGTTTCTTAGACTTGGATTTCTTTTTTGATTTGTCGGAAGGTGTAAAACCTTCAGAATGTTGTTTTTCTGTATCGATGAAGCCATGTATGTCGAATTTTTGCTGGACTGGTACACCTTGGACAGTGATGTTAATGGAATAGTCTTGCTCAGATGATTCAGATGTTTCTGTTCTTTCTTTCTTCTTTTTATGTTTAGATTTTTTAGATTTGATTGGTTCTTGTTCAGATTCAGTTGGTGTGGTACTTTCTTCAGCTCGCAACAAATTAATCGTTGCCTGAACTGAATCGCTTATAGGAATATCAACAGTTTTAATCGTCTCTACTTTTGGCGTTTTATGTGTTATTTGTTCTATACTCCAACTGCTTTCCAGAGATGATGGTTCTTCAGATGTACTTAAAGCTTGTACTGGTTGTTTTGTTGTTGATGTTTCTATTGTTTGTGGCGTATCAACAATTATTGTTTCATCTTTAGTGGCTTCAACAACTACAACATTATCCGCTGCTGGTTGTTGTTCTCCAGGAACAGTCACTGTTGTTTGAATTTGTATTTCAAATGCCCCCATTTCAGGTGATTGGACAGCTGGTTCTTCTCCTACTTCTCGTACAACAACTGGTGTTGTTTGTACATCCATTTCTGTTGTTTCTACAACTTTTATGACTGGTTGTTCAACAACAATTGGTTCAGGGGGAGCAGATGGTTCTGGAGAAATGGTCTGCATGAATTGTTCAGTTGTAACGACTTGTGGTTCTGGAGATGTCTGAACTGATTGTATTTTTGCTTCAATTTTTTCTGTTTGTACTGTTATTTCAGATGTTTCTGTAACAGATACTGGCTCTGGAGAAAGCGTCTGGATCAATTCATCTTGAGACTCTACTATGGAAGTCTGCATGGCTGATTCAGTTCTGGAAACTTCCACAACTTCAGGACTGACTGTCTGGATGGCCTCTTCCAGAAGTTCAACTTTTTCTGGAGTAACTGTCTGCATTTCTGTTTCTGTTGTTACCACTTGTTCCAGTTTTTCAGGAGTAGAAGTTTGCGAAAATTCTTCAGAAGCTGGGATGATTTCTTTGGTATCAACTTGTATGGATAATTCAGTGGTTTCAGGTTTAGGAATTTCAGGTTCTTCGTCGGTTTGGGTTAGGATAGTTGATGTTTCTTTAGGAACTTCTGGAGAAGTTTGGGCAGAGATGTGCTCAACAGAAACTGGAGGAATTTCGACTTTTTCTGTTTGGATTGGTTCGGAAAGGTCTGGAGATGTTTGAACGGTACTTTCCATGACATAAGTTGTTTCCAGAACAGGAACTGTAGAAATAAGTTGAGTTGTGATTTCCATTGCTTCGCTTTGAGGACTAGATATGACGTTTTCTTCTATTATTTTGACACCACCTGGTGTTGAAGTTTCAGACATGGTTCGGTATGATCCATCAGGAGATATAACAACTTCAGCACCTTGCTTTTCTTCAGGAGTTTTCCGAATTTCAGGAGTAGGAGTAGGTGCTTTAATTTCTTCAACAACTGGTTCAATTTCTTGTTCTTGTTCTTTTTTGCCACGTTTTCTCTTTTTCCCCTTCTTTAAATCAATATCTACCGGTTTCTCATCATCATCGGTTCTTTCAACTGGCGTAGAGTCCAAAGATTTGGGAACTTCAGACTCTTCTGATTCTTTGACTTTTATTTTCTGCTTTCGTTTCTTCTTGCGTTTCTTTTTCTTGTCACCATCATCTTCTTCTTCGGAAATGGTCATTTCGTCAATGGTAGTTTTGTCGTCCGGTTCATATCCAGTGTCGTTTGCGCGGTCTGACATATCCGGTTCGCGTGATGTGTACGAATCGAATATCTCTTCAGTTGGTTTGGGAGTATCTGAGAGAAGAGATTCTCCTCCAGCGATTATTATTTCGGTTGATTCAGCGAGAGATGTCTCTACAGATACTTCTTCTTGTTGCCCATCTCCTTCCGGAGAGGTGACGGCAGATTTTAAAGACTCGTCTGGGACTGTTTCTTCTTTTTCTTCTTCTTGTTGAACGGGGGTTTCTTCCGGTGATTTGTCTTTATGTTTCTTTTTCTTTTTACTTCGACGCCCTCCTGGGTCTACATCGCTAGAATGCGATCGGTCTTCAAGGTCAGATTCTACTTTGGGTACAATTGGAGATAAAGCAATGGACGTTGTGGATTTGATATCATGGACTTCTGTAGTTTTAGGAAGTTGGACATCAATGTCTTTCTTCACGATTTCAGAAATGGTGGATGTTTCAGTCTTTTCTACTTTCATTGATACAGCGACTTTTGGGGTAACGCTTGAATCGGATTTTGGTTTTTCTTCAACTGAAAGTTCAATTTCGACAGTTTGTGATGGTTTGGGAGTAGACTTAACTTCTTTGATTTCAGGAGCAGCAATTTTTGCTGAAGTATCAACAACATCTACTGAAACTGAAGGATGCTTTTCTTCAATTGGGAGAGAAATTTGTTCAGACTTTTCAGAAATTACTGGTGAATGAATTTGTTCAGCTGAAATGAACTGACTGACGATTGTATTTATATCTGATTTCTTTGTTGTTTCTGACGAATCAGACTTTGCAGCCATAGGAGATGTAGCTTGGTCTATGAACATTTGAGATGCCTCAACAATTGATGTTTGGGATACGTCGAAAATTGGCGAACTTGCTTGATCAAAAGTTTTTGCTTTTTCAGGAGTAGCTTCAACTTCAAGAGAAGTACTAACAAGTTCTACTTTTTCAGATACTTGTTCTGATTGTTCTGGTGATTTTAACGGAGAACATGCTTGGTCAACAACTTCTTTTGGAGTTAAAGCAACAGTCTCGGGCTTAATTGGTGAACTTGCTTGATCAAAAGTCGTTACTTTTTCAGGAGTAGCTACTGTTTCTGGCTGTTCAATAGGGGCACTAACAGGTTCTGAAATTGCTTCTGATCGTTCTGATGATTCTGACTTAAATGGAGAACATGCCTGGTCAACAACTTCTTTGGGAGTTACGGCAACAGTTTCGTGCTTGATTGGTGAACTTGCTTGATCTATTTTTGCTGATTCTACAGTTTGGACTTTGGCCAAATCAGGAGAAAAAACTTGTTCTGTAGTAACTGTACTAATTGTTGTAGTTTCATGCTTGATTGGTGAACTTGCTTGATCTATTTTTGCTGTTTCTATAGTTTGGACTTTGGTCAAATCAGGAGAAAAAACTTGTTCTGTAGTAACTGTACCAATTGTTGTAGTTTCATGCTTGATTGGTGAACTTGCTTGATCTATTTTTTCTGTTTCTATAGTTTGGACTTTGGCCAAATCAGGAGAAAAAACTTGTTCTGTAGTAACTGTACCAATTGTTGTAGTTTCATGCTTGATTGGTGAACTTGCTTGATCTATTTTTGCTGATTCTATAGTTTGGACTTTGGTCAAATCAGGAGAAAAAACTTGTTCTGTAGTAACTGTACTAATTGTTATAGTTTCTGGCTGGATTGGTGAACTTGCTTGATCCATTTTTGCTGTTTTTATAGTTTCAACTTGAGGCAAATCAGGAGAAAAAACTTTTTCTGTAGTAACTGTAGTTATTATTATAGTTTCTGGCTGTTTTGGAGTACTCGCTTGATTGATAACTTCCTGAGATACTTGTGGACTAATAGTTTTGTCTGGTGTTACAGATTTTACTATTATAGGTGACGTGGATTCGTCTACTTTTTGAGTAGGTGTCTTTACTTCAACAATTGGAGAAGTAGATTGGTCTACAACTATTTTTTCTGCTTCGCCAGAATCATCTTTGTCCCCTTTATCTTTAGATTTTTTAGTTTTCTTTTTATCTTTCTTTTCTTTCAATTCTGGCGATGGGCTTTCAATAATTTTCTTGGCAGAAACAGGTTTGTCTGCTTGTTCTTTAACAATAAATTCAGTCACCACACTTGAAGTATGCGATGGTTCCATTTCTGGTGTTTTCATTTCAGCAGTTGGTGCCTCTGTCGAAAAAACCTGAGGTGTATGTTCATGTTCACCTTGCTCACTATAAAGAAATTCTGCTGTGATATGACTTAAACTAGGAGAACCTTGCTGTATTGTTTCTTGTTCTGCTTTAGGGGTAACGTCAATTATTTCTGTAACTTTTTTGGTAATTGTTGTTGAAGTAGGTTCTTTCAAATCTGGACTTCCTTCATGAGTTTGTTGAACAACTTGACCATTTTCCGTCCTGATGACATTAATGCTGACTCTAGGCATTTCTGTTTCCGTTACATCGATTTCTTCAGGTTCTTCAACAACTTCTTCAGTTACATGTTCTTTTCCGTCGATTATTGTAACTCGTTTGATTATTCGACGTGTTTTTCGAATAATTCGGCGGGTTACTTGTTGAACCACTGCCCGAACACTTGAAGACGATGTGTGGATTTCTTCTCCTTCAACGACTTTACTATCCGGAGGAATTAAGGAAAGATTTTTATCGTCTACATAAGTTATATCACCTTCATGGATTTTTATGCCTTGGACTTCGACCTCTGACGGTCTTTCGCCTTCAATGACAGTGTATTCTACTTGGGGTTCCATTTGGAATTCTTGGACGTTGAATTCTCCACCAGGTACACTAGAAACAACTCGACCGCCGAAGTTTTGTGACGATAGGACTTCTTTGGTACCATCTCCTTTTGATACTGTGGTACTACTTTGTTGTCCTTGAAGAGTAACTTGGGAAAACGATTGACTAACTGGTATATCTCCTTCAGTCAATGTATTCATACTTGTTAGTTGTTGTTGTTGCAATGTTTGATGTCTTGACACAACAGTTCTTCGCAGTTTTTTGACTATGATTCGTCGAGTACCATCCGCGTCTACTATGACTTCTGTTGTGGTTTCGTCAGGTTCGACGAAAACTGTTTCAAAAGGAGCTGAATGTTCGATGTTTAATTCTGATATTTGTTCATTTTTTTGGTCGTTGTATTCAGCTTGAACTACTAAGTCATCTGGTTCTTCAATAATTGGTTGGGATGAACTCTGAACTGGTTTAGAAGATATTTGTATTGTTTCTTGTCCTCCGCTAACAGTCTTAACGATTTTTATTGATTCTTTTGATGGTTTGGCTTCGGAACTAGACGAAAACTCAGTTTGGACTTCCATGTCTATTGGGGGATGGCACGTTATCGAAATATCTTTAGTTTCGACTTTAGGTGCACTTAGACTTTGACTAGTTTGTGTTTCAATTGTGCAAACAGTCGGTTTCTGCTCTTGGGCTAAAAATTCTGCTGTTTGCTTTATTGGACTATGGACTAATTCTTCTTCTGGCATTGGACTAGAATTGAGAGTCTTATCAGCTTCTAACGACGCCATTTGTTCTTGCACTTTCACCAGATACACTAATAAAGTTTCTATTTTAGTCTGTACGATTTGTTTGTGTTCAATTAAAATTAATCTAATTGTTTTCAATTGTTCTGTCAACACTGATGCAAGTTCGTGCACGTCAGGGTAACTTTGAAGGTCACTACACAGTTGAGTAAGGTCAACAAGTTGCGCTTCTTTTTCTTGAAGTTCGTGTTGAATCTTTTGATGTTTATCGATGACTTCCTTGACTTGTTCCTCTGTGTTGAGTTCTGCTTCAGCTGTCAGGAAATCTTTTGTAGTACGCAACCATATTTCGATTTCTGTTAGGAGTTGTTGGTATTCAGCGACCTCACGGTTTCTCTTATCTAAGGCGACTTGGGCAGTCTGAAAATAAATGACATCATTGTAAACATATTTATTATTTTCAATGCTTTCTGTATCACAATGAGATATTAAAGTAATAAATTAAATGACGAAATAAAAATTGATTGTATTTTAATTGTGTACATTCATTTATCCTTCACATTTTCAAATTAATGTTCAATAACATTTTAATTTTAATTGGAAATGATAATATTTTCCATTTTGAAATCTGTTAATTTAGACAAAAGTTGCCCCATTAGGAGACCATTTGAGACAATTTGAGCTAAAAAAAATTAACGCCAGCAATGAGTGCCCGTGAGGTGACGCCTGGTAAACGCCCGCACGGTACAAATATGTCATCATCATTACCGATATCTGCGTACAAAGCAGATTGGCACACCCAGCAATGCCGTGATGATATATTTATATTTATTATTTATTTAGTAATACAGTTCCAGCATAAGTAAATATGTAGGTATGTATTTAGATTAATAAAAATTAACGATTCGCAAAAAAGTTTAAGCTAATTTTCATTTTTGGATTAGTGAATTTTATTCTATCCCGGTATTTAAAATGTAATCTTCATTTTATTATCAAAAAATCTGATGTGGCCAGCACATTACCCTCCGTCAGTTCTATGTAATTTGTACAAATTTCATACAGAAAGTTCCTTACTAAAGATTCTATTTCTTGTACATTACCTTCCATGTATTTTATGCAAATTCCATACGGAAAATTAATAGCAAAAGATCCTATATTTCCAGTAAAATTATAAGACATACACACTGTCAATTTCACTTGACACTGACATCTTTCAATCAGAATTTTCTTAATATAGTAGCTGTTTCCACAGCTATGCCTACTTTATGAAATTTAATTTCTTTATAATTTTTTAACTCTATATCCATTTAATATTAAGTATAAAATGCAGTCAAATCGTATAGAGAATAAAATATTCTTTAATATTTATAATAACATTAAATGTGAAAAAAACCGTTAAAATCTTGAAATGAGGATACTTCCGGTTGTCCATTTCTAACCAAAATCTAATCAGCTCTTCATATGGATGTAACGAAGAGAAATACGAAAGAATTATAATTTTTAGAATTGTAGTATGGAAGTTATCGTAGACGAAAATTTTGTTACACACACACACACACACACACACACACACACACACAAACGCACGCACGCACGAACGCACGCACGCACGCACGCACGCACGCACGCACGCACACACACACACACACACATACATACATACATACATACATACATACATACATACATACATACATACATACATACATACATACATACATACATACACACATACAGACATCATCGTAAAAATAGTAAAATCGTATTCTAGGGACCCTAAAACGTGCTTATTCATCAAAAACTCACCACCGAATTTTTTGACCAAAGACAATACCTTCCTTACCTAAAGGTGACGGAAGGTAAAAAGGTAGTTACTTGGATTAGATTAGACTATATTTTAAGAAATAAACTGCCAAAATTAGAGTAAAATTCGCTAATCCAAAAATAAGGATTAGCTTAATCTTTTTTGTGACTCGGGCAGTATATGCCGGGAGGTATTGTGTTGGCCACACCAGATTTTTTTTTGTAAGAACGCCCGATTTTTCTGTAATTTCGTGTGCTTCAAAGGTCGTTCTATACGCCGGTAAATGAAAGAATTTTTCAATCGGGAAATGAATGTTATAATACATTTAAATTGGCATGAATTCAAAAATAAACATTACGAACACATGCAACAGTAAACAACGTTTAAAACGTTTGATCTATTTTAAATCCCATAAAAATTGTTACCTAAAATACCCTGTTGTCATTTACATTCGTGAACTTAAAACAATTTAATGTATGCCATATTTAAAATTGAAGATAATGATGATAATAATGATGAAAATAATGACTTACTTGTATTGTTTGTGTACCCTGTTCCGCTTGGGAAAGTAGCGTAACAATCCTTGTTTTAATTCCTGCTAAGTGGGCCCCTAGTATTTGAGCCTCCCCATCGTAGGGCAGAGCCCTAACGGAGTTCTCAAGACGATTCGCTTCACTTTCGTGTCTTCTCAGCTCTCGCACAACAATCTGCAACACCAATCATCAGTTGATCGACTGTTCGTATTCAAATCGCAAATGAAACTGTTTTCACGCCGCGCGGTGATCTTAAAACTTAAAGCTGATGTTCGGAACTAAGCGCGATAAGCACGGCGCTTAA
The DNA here is from genome assembly GCA_963082715.1 of Harpalus rubripes. Lineage (NCBI taxonomy): Eukaryota > Metazoa > Arthropoda > Insecta > Coleoptera > Carabidae > Harpalus > Harpalus rubripes. Next base: position 1,103,906 of record OY720448.1, read on the forward strand.
GATGCCGGCGGGAGCTTATTTTGAGAGTTCATGCAACAAATTTAAATATAATGAATGACTATGTATAGTTTTATTTATAGTGATTTGTAAAATTGATGCCGACTTTTTATTAACTAAGGTCATTCTTATTTATAGATAGATGATGTCATTATACGTGTGTATGTTTGAGCGATGCTAATGTGCCAGAGTTCTTAAATATTATATTATATAATGTGTTAATTTTGAATGAAATATTAAGGCCTCAACACATCCTTCATCTTTTGTATCATTGATAACTAGGGCACCAAAACATTAAAATGGGACAAGTTATTTTTAGACACATGTAAACGAACGAACGAAAATCTCCCACATTCTATACTGTTAATTTATGTAAATTTATTCAAATTTGTCATTCAGTAAAAATTCTTTTTCATGACTAAATAATAGTCATTTATGTAAAAGTGCAACAATAAATAATGTCACAGGGTCCCTAAATTTGACTTGAATGACGCAGCATAGGGGTTTCAATGGTAAAATATTAATGTGCAGTTATTTGCTCCCCTAATTATTTTAGAGCAAAATTGTATTTAGATTTTTTACAGGAAAAAATACTGCATCCGAATATGCTAATGTTCATAATTTTTCAATTTCCGGAACCGTAAAAATATTCGATAACAATAATAACAGTTTTGCAAAATTCATTAATGCCATGGAACAAAAGCGCAAACATCTGTCACTATACTTAAAGAAATCTTAAATTTCGTTCTCGTCAAATTACATTGTTGTAATTAACTATTACATTGTTGTCATCAACACTACAATAAAAGTGTTTTCTTTATCCTTATTTTGTAAATAATTTTGAACGTCAAGAATCTTTGACAATTTTGGTGTGGCATTTACTATGAAAATGTGATTGGCGTGTTTTTTTTTGTAAATAAAATTGGTGGCACAGTCCACTGGTGAAAGTTACAGGGAATTGATTCATACATTTTTGGTATCTCAAACGAAAGAACTTGGACAAAATATGGTATTAGCAAGATGGATCAGTATCATACAGTTTAAATAGTAGCAATTTTGCGAAAATCTTTCTCGTATCGTTATTTAATCCCACGTTTTGGTAAAACACATTGGCCGCCAGATATCCTGATTTGATAGCCCCAGACTTCTTTTTATGGGGTGTTATTTTAAAGGAAAACTCTGGATCAGTTGCAGGAAAATATTTGCTAAGAAATCGAAATTCTACCGGCCGAAATGTGGTAGAAAATAAAAAGCTTGATTTTGCATAGCGGATAAGGGGCCCCTTAGCCAATATTTTTACCTAATTTATTTTTAGTTAATTGACAATTCATTTTAATAATATAATGTCGAAATTATTATTATTTTTTTTATTTAGGGACAATTTTAAGGAATGTTTAATAATTAATTTATCCGTTGGAATATTTTGATGAAAATTAGTATACTTATGTTTTTTGGTACGAGGAATTTACTGGTGAGGTCGTTGAAGGTGTACCGTACACCCATTTTTGGGTATGAGGATGGTGTGGTTTAAAAAAGGGTGGAAATTTTTTAAAAATTAAAAATTCTGAAAATTTGTATTTAAGTGGTTTGAAGGATGTAGATTTAAGATTTTAAAACCACAGATCGATATCTCTTTTCGTGTCCGAGATATTCGGCCTCAAAACTTTGCTCAAAAATGCCCATTATTGGGTCATATCCCAAAAATGGTCAATTATACACCGTTGGCGATATCACCATTAGATTCTACGAGCAAAATTACATAAGCATACCAATTTTCACAAATTTTGAACAACTATTACAATCTCCAGAAGGAAAAGTCTAAAAATGGCCAAAAATCGCAAAAAATCTAAGGTGTACCCCTTGCGATTTTTTTAGTTTTTGACAATTTTAAGGAATGTTTAATAATTAATGTATCCGTTGGAATATTTTGATGAAAATTGGTATACTTATGTTTTTTGGTGCGAGGAATTTACTGGTGAGGTCGTTGAAGGTGTACCGCACACCCATTTTTGGGTATGAGGATGGTGTGGTTTAAAAAAAAGTGGAAATTTTTAAAAAATTAAAAATTCAGAAAATTTGTATTTAAGGAGTTTGAAGGGCGTGGATTTAAGATTTTAAAACCACAGATCGATCTCTCTTTTCGTGTCCGAGATATTCAGCCTCAAAACTTTGCTCAAAAATGCCCATTTTTGGGTCATATCCCAAAAATGGTCAATTATACACCGTTGGCGATATCACCATTAGATTCTACGAGCAAAATTACATAAGCATACCAATTTTCACAAATTTTGAACAACTATTACAATCTCCAGAAGGAAAAGTCTGAAAATGGCTAAAAATCGCAAAAAATCTAAGCTGTACCCCTTGCGATTTTTTTAGTTTTTGACAATTTTAAGGAATGTTTAATAATTAATGTATCCGTTGGAATATTTTGATGAAAATTGGTATACTTATGTTTTTTGGTGCGAGGAATTTACTGGCGAGGTCGTTGAAGGTGTACCGCACACCCATTTTTGGGTATGAGGATAGTGTGGTTTAAAAAAGGGTGGAAATTTTTAAAAAATTAAAAATTCAGAAAATTTGTATTTAAGGAGTTTGAAGGGCGTGGATTTAAGATTTTAAAACCACAGATCGATATCTCTTTTCGTGTCCGAGATATTCGGCCTCAAAACTTTGCTCAAAAATGCCCATTTTTGGGTCATATCCCAAAAATGGTCAATTATACACCGTTGGCGATATCACCATTAGATTCTACGAGCAAAATTACATAAGCATACCAATTTTCATAATTTTTGAACAACTATTACAATCTCCAGAAGGAAAAGTCTAAAAATGGCCAAAAATCGTAAAAAATCTAAGGTGTACCCCTTGCGATTTTTTCAGTTTTTCACAATTTTAAGGAATATTTAATAATTAATGTATCCGTTGGAATATTTTGATGAAAATTGGTATACTTATGTTTTTTGGTGCGAGGAATTTACTGGTGAGGTCGTTGAAGGTGTACCGCACACCCATTTTTGGGTATGAGGATGGTGTGGTTTAAAAAAGGGTGGAAATTTTTTAAAAATTAAAAATTCAGAAAATTTGTATTTAAGTTGTTTGAAGGGTGTAGATTTAAGATTTTAAAACCACAAGTTGATATCTCTTTTCGTGTCCAAGATATTATTTTATTATTATATTTTTTTTTTATTTAGGGAAGATTATTTACATGAAAATGGTTACATATATAATCACAAATTGAGTAAGTAAATGTTATTGTAGAAGGCGCAAAATATAAAAAATAGTATAAAGAACTCATTTTATAAGACTTTCTTTCGCACTTGTCAATTAGAAAACTCGCTGACGCTCGTTTTCTAAATTTTGACGCGTGCGAAAAAAACGTCTTATAAAACACATTCTTTAATATACTATTTTTAAATGCAGGTTCATATCGGAAGTATGTTCGTCTAATGTTGAATTTTTTAAATTGTTAATAGTTCTGGTATAGTAACAATTTATTTGAATTTTTGTATAATATCTAGTACGCAGGGGTTCCATTCCTCTTAAGGTAAAAATAAATATCTGAATACGTATCTGTAATTTTGTTCATTTCTACCTGATTATATTACAAATAATCCTGTGATAATGACCTGCTATAAACTTCAAAAGTCACACCCAAATATTGTTGGGCGGGCTATATATTAACTACTTCCAGAGATTATTTGAACAAATGCCTTTTGCGGTTAGCAGTTGCACAGTTCATTACTAAGCGTTCATTGTCACAGCAATCATAACATCTTGGAATGGTCAACTACGGACCACAGTTGCACAGTGCAAGATGTTATGCTTGCTTTTTCAATGAACTCTCGTTACTGAACTGGACACCTGGTAACCGCAAAAGGCATTTGTTCAAATAAACTCTGAATGCACTATAATTGCTCTGTTGAAAGGAAGACGTGAACGTGCATTGCTTGATATCTTAAGGGTTCGCTACCTGCTGTGAATGCTTTGTATAGTAAAATAATCTTACTGTTCCTTGAACATAAATGCTACTTTTGTATGCCGCTTTGTCAAGTGTAGTTTTATTGCTGGACACGACAAAGTCAAATTTATTGACTATATTATGCTTAGTAATCACCGAACCATTTTAAGGGAGATTTTTTTTTTTGTAAATGAAAAAGACGTTGAAAGGAAAAAAATTTACGACTATAAAATATATAAAAGCAAAATCGTTTTGTAGTTTAAAAACAACGCTGGCATAAGTGCATTATAGGCGATGTGCACATTTTGAGCGTCAGCGCCTCTAACGGCTACATTGGCATTTTTGGTTACCGAATCAATTTTGACATTTCGAGAAAGTAATACAATTTACAATTTTATTTTGAGATGTTGCTATTGTAAATGAATAATAGACATCATAGTATATTGAAATGAATAAAGAAAATATTTAAAATGCTATACAGGCTGTGTCACAACTCGCGCCCCAGACAAAACTGACACTTGCCGACGACAATAGGTTGCCAACAAATAGAAGAACATAATTTGCTGCTGCTTGCATAACGGAGTTACAAGACTTTTTAATCCACCAATCCCGGAAGGATATCTTGAGGTGTGATGATATTATTACAAAATAAAACTGGTTGCTAGGTTTTAACAATACTACTAGTGAGTTACAAAATTTGTTTGGCTTACTGTAATTTTGATACTTTAGAGTTGACTTTTCACGGTCAACAAATTTAGGTTAGCGAAGGTGTCATCCGAGATCATCATTTATATCGTACTGTGTAAAATGTGTTAAACGAAAATATTATTGTAATTTGAATTTTCCGAAAATTTTAATCATTTCTAAGTAATCAGCGGCTGAATACATGGTAAGAATTTGCCTTTATTCACCTTGTCAAATTTAATTTGACACTGACATTTTTCGAAAACTACAGTCGTCCACACATTTTAAAGAAGATTTGATTTGTATAAAACCCTAGTAACGTAAAATTACGGCAAACACACGTTAAAGGTATAGGTCTCTGATTGATCAATTTTAAGATGTCTTTTCTCGAATATCTTTTAAGCTAGATTTTTTCTTCTTCGAAATTACACATCCGAGTGCAGTCTCGTGTTTCCTCATTGCGGTGTGCACAAAAGTAATCAGCGCCGACAGCGGACAAAAATGACAAAATTGGTTACTCATGAAACATAGCAAGCTTATGTTTTATGTCAGAATAATTTCGCAATATCTATTTTATAAAATATTTGCAATGAATGCGAATGATGAGACGTTAAATATTATGTGATGCAGTGGGGTATCTAATAATTCTTACAAAATTACCTATTGGAGTATAAAATTTCATAAATTTCCTAGAAGATTATATGAGGAACAGATGTATAAGAAAATAATTTTTCAACAAATATCTTCTACTAATATGAAAAATTCTTTTAGGTATACATATTTTCTCATTATAAAAGATACTTATCGTATGAATAAAATTTCAACAATGGTCGTCTGATTGCAATAATGAATTATATAAAAATGTGTTTCATAAGTTAATATTTGAACAAGATATAATAAAAGAAGCAGAAAATTGTCTTAAAATTGTATAATACTTGCAGTTGTATGAAATAGAAGTCTATTTTTGACATAATTCGTCTATTTATTATAGATTTTGTACATGTAATGTTATTGTTAAAGATAGAAATTCATAATGTTCGTATTTTTCGTGTATTTTCTTTTCCGAGCTAGTGCAACTGATTCCACTTAGAGCCTGATATATTTTCAATAAAGAATCTTCTTCATTTATTGCGAATATAAAAGAAAGATGCTAACATCATACACTGATATCGTGATATGTAAAAATTTTCTTCTTTCCAATCATTCTAGTTTTCCAACTTTTTAATCTTAATTTCCATGTATTGTGCATCTTGTAACATTCAACTAATATTATAAATTATAATATAAATTTAAATATGATAAAATGGTTTACAGAAATCACACATATTATGAGAAAAATTATATTTTCTGCCACAGCACCTTCGCTGGTATTTTGACTTTTTTGATTGTCACAACACATATATAGCATTTTAAATATTTTCTTTATTCATTTCAATATACTATGATGTATAATATTCATGCACAATAGCAAAAACTCAAAATAAAATTGTAAATTCTATCACTTTCTCGAAATGTCAATTGATTCGGTAACCAAAAATGTCAATGTAGTCGTTAGAGGCGCTGACGCTCAAAATGTGCACACCGCCTATATCTAAAAGGGAATAATTTGAAGGGACAATATTAATATTGCTAAATAAATTATTAATTTTTGAACAGGGCTTTAGTTGTTAACACTTAACTTAAGAAGAATATATGGCATGATCACTGGCAAAAGATATTTATTGCACTTGATACATAAACAAATATTATTACTAACAGATATGAAAAATTATAAATAAATATTATGGTATGACAAACTTGAACATAAATAAAACATATGTAAACGATTAATATTTTATGATACAAACATGAAATAGAATAAATAATGATTTCATAGGTACTAAACTTATTTCAAGAATAAATAACTTGAATATTTTCATATAACGCTGTCATATAACTTTGAAAGATGAACTTACCAGTAAAGCAGCTAGCATACTTTGCAAACTGTCACCAGGCAAACTGGATACCGCAATTTCAGTGGATGTTAAAGACAGCTGTAGGCTTTCTAGTTCTCCAGCAATGTTCTGAAAATCATTTTCCAATGCTTCATTTGGGTTTTGCACGTTTTTTTGACAGCGCATGCAAAACGTCAACTTCAAATTTTGTAAATAACAATCGCGCGTTGATGTCATTCAAAAAAATATTTTGCTGGGAAGAAGGCGTTATTTTAAAGCGAAAGAACATGCGTAGAAAAAGAAAAGCTAAAGCATTATTCAAAATGATCTGCCAGAAAAAGATATGATCACACTTAACAAACAACAAAATGATTTGTATTAGTTTTTTATCGATTTTTTTTGTGGGGAATTTGGCCGAAAGCCAGGCGCCTACAAAAATAAATTTTTTACTAATACAAATGCAGATGCCAGAAATTATTGTTGATTATGATCATTAATTTATAAATAACATTGTTTATCTATAATTTTTTTAATTTGCAAAACAATAGGTCAAGCTTTGTTGTATATCAACAATATTTTCTGTAAACATGATAAATGCATTACAAAATAATTGGTAACACAATTTAAAAAATACATTTTCCCCAAAATTTGGGTACATCTCAACGCGCTGATTCCAAATTTTCAATGGACCTTTTCAATTTAACGGCTATCTCTTTCTATCGCTGCAAATAGTAAGAAAATGGCGCGAACAACTGCCAGTTGGTCTGTCAAATGAAACGTCAAAAATATTGCAGTCATTAAATCCCTGTATTCTCAGTAAAAATTTGCATCGTTAGACATTTTAACTTCAATAAAAGATTTTGTAACTTATTTCGATAAGTTTTTTTAAAGTTACCTGAAATATTCTTACATTTTACGTCTATTTTTTTTTAGAAACAATCACCATAGATCATAGTTGTTCTTACTATGCGCAGATCCCCATTGCGCATATCTTCTATCTCTTTAAATTGAAAAGGTCTATTGTTCTCAAGATATTAACATCTAAACTTTACCCATTTCTGAATTATGTAACCCAAAAATGGGCGGAGATACTTTGTCTTTCGATTCTACGGGCAATATTACATAAGTTTACAAATTTTCATAAATTTTGTCCCATTATTTTAGTTTGTACAGCCAAAAAACTGAAATCCCTGAAAACGGTCAAAATTGTATTTTGACCATTTTGTATCCATTGTTCAAAAATTTAGAAAATTTGTAAACTTATATAATGTTCGCCGTTGAATCGAATGGTGAAGTTGCCACGCATGTATTTCCACCCATTTTTGGGTCATTGGTCAAAAATGGTATTTTTGGGGTCCAAGTATGAACGCAAATATCTGCCACTCGTTTATGGATTATTTTAGAGAAAAATACTTCAAATAAAAGTTATAGACAAATTAATTGTACATATCTTTTATTTGAAGTATTTTTCTCTAAAATAATCCATAAGCGATTGACAAAGAAAAACAAAACTAGATTGGGCCTTAATCAGATGTTCGTACTAACGGTCAATTTTTTTTAAATTGTGTTACCAACCCACAAAAATGAATATAAAAAATGTACCACCACCATGAGATAAAAATGTAAAGCCTTTATTGAGTATTATATTATAAATAAATATGAAAATAAGTAGATAAATAATATAATATATACATTGCGACTGTGAATCGATGATGAATGAATGTACAACCATGCAGTGCTACGCCAGATAAACCCAAAAACCAATCACAATATCTGACAGCCAGTTTTCACCTTCTTTTGTTGTGCGTGTCTATGCTGGTCCTCCATTGGTGCAGCCGTGAATGGGGGGAGTTGTTCGCTATTGCGCCCTAAAGAACCACAAGGAGGAGGGGGGAAAGATGTACAGGAATCGTAAAATGATTCAGAAGGATCATCATAGTCGTTTATCACATCTTCTGCCATTTGTTTGGACAGTTTGTGAGCTTGTATGTCGTCTAGTCCATTCACATAGTCCCCAATAGTCTCCTTACCGATAGTCTCTTTACCAATAGTCTCTTTACCAATAGTCTCTTTACCAATAAACTCTTTATCAATAGTCTCTTTAATAGTTGTCTCCTTTATGGTAGTCTCTTTCACGGCAGTAGGCTCAGGGGACAAATAAGTAGATTCATCTTTCCAACTACACAATCCCCCAGGTAGATCGGAAGTCGTATAAAAAGTATTGAACGAAGGTGGTGATGTAGTAGACCCATTCATGGTTGGGCGTGGTTCAGGAGATCTCGGTCCACCAGAACTATCACTATCATCATCCTTATCAGGTTTCTTCTTATTTTCGATGTTTTCTGATTCAGAAATTTGCTCTTTTTTGTTCATTTCGGCTAAATATAACTGCCAGTTTCGTTCAGCGTCATCGTATTTTGATTTTTCGTAGCAGGAATCGTCGTCGATGTATACGTAGTACAATAAGTTGTCAGTTGTCGGTGGCTCAGAAATTTCTGCAACAATTTCTGAAGATACTGGAACTTCTTCTACAGGAGAAGAACTGGTAATTGTTTTTTCTTCATCTTTAGATATTGATTTTTTATGTTTTCGCTTCTTTCCACCGAATATAGCGCCCAAAATTCCAGATTTTTGGTCGCTAATTGACGTTTTCTCTTCAATTGCTTCTTCAGCTGTTATAATAATTGATCCATTTTGTTTTTCCGGTGATTCTTCTATTTTTCTGTCACTCTGTTCGTCATTTTCTGTTTTATCCCCAGCTTCTGGTGTACTGGAAATGGTAACATCTTTTGCACTATCTTTGCGATCACGTTTCTTCTTTTTGTGTTCTTTACGTGTGACTTTATTCATTATGTTTCCAAATAAACCACTTGATTCAGATTTGACTGGTGTGCTTTCTTCATTTGGAGGAGTCAAAATTGGTTCTGATTCAGACTGTTTTATTTCTTCAATTTTGGCGTCTGGTAAAGAAGAAATACGTTCACTTTCGATGAAACTTTCAGTTTCTGTTTTTCCTATGGATTTTTCTGATTCAGTACGTTTTCTGTCTTTCTTATCTTTCTTCTTTTTAGATTTAGGTTTCGGCGATTCTTCCTTATTTACATCTTCTTTTGATTTACCACTAAACACATTTTTCATTGAAGAAAACATTGTTCCAATAACTGACTTGGAAGGCGATTCTCTTGATTTATCTTTTTTCTTTTTCTTTCCAGAAGTTTCCACTTCGGATAGGGATATAGTTTCCAGAATATCTGGCCTGGTTTGAGTTGAAGATATAATTTCAGATCTCATGGAAATATTTTCAGAAACTTCTGAAGGAGAAGATGTAATGTCATTTCTATCTTCTCTAGGAGTTTGTACAACGCTTGACCAAGATTTATCTGGGGTTGTATAATCAGAGTCGCATTCCATAGTTGAAGTTGCTTCTATTTTCAAAATAGTTTCAATTATTGTCGGCTTAGGATCAGCTTTAGGTGTTCTAGATCTGTTTCGTCTACGCTTAGATTTAGACTCAACAGAAAGATTTTCTTCTTGAGGTTGATTCTTTCTTATAATTTCTGTTGAAGAAATAGTTACAGTAGATAAATGTACTGTTTTTGGTTCTGGTTTATCTTCAACAGGTTCAGCAATAATTTGAGGACTAACAATTATTGTTGTGGTATCTTCAACTGGCAATATTTGTGCTGATTCCACTGGCTCTGGCAATTCTAGTTGAGTCTTAGACTCAACAATTCTTTGAATAGTTTGAATCTCAATATTTTCTTGTGTTGATTCTGTTGTAGAAACATCCTGATCAACTGTGACAGTTTGTACAGTGTCTGGTAAAATTTCTGTCGAAACTGCAGGTACATCTGTCACTTCTTCCTTAGGTATTTCAGTAGATTCTACTGTAGTTTCAGTGCTTTGAATGATTTCAGGTTCTTGCTCTTCTAATACAACCATTGGCACAGTTCTTTCTATAATTTCAGTCATTGAAGAAACTACAGGTACATCTATCACTTCTTCCTTTAATATTTCAGTAGGTTCTATTAAAATTTCAGTGGTTTGAATGATTTCAGGCTCTTGTTGTTCCTGTACAACCATTTTGACAGTTGTACTTTCTATAATTTTTGTAATTGCTGGTACTTCAGGTACAACAGTTTCGTGTATTTCTGTAGTTTCTGCAGGCACTTTAGGAGTTTTGGATCGTTTTCGTTGCCGCTTAGATTTAATTTCAGCTGATAGTAGTTTTTCGGTACTTTCTTCAATTATTGGTGTTTTTTCTTCAGTTGTCACTGTGACAGTTTCACTCTCTTCAGTTGTTTGTCTAGGTGACTTTGATCTTCGGCGGGAACGTCTGGATTTCTTTGATTCTGCAGAAAGAAGATTATCATCTTCAACCACAACTATTTCTTCATTTTCTGTACTAATTTTTTGTTGTTTTTTCGGTTTCTTGTGTTGTTTATTTTGAGAAGGCTCTTCAATTTGAATTTCTGGTTCTTTTTGTTGATCCTTTTTAGGTTTGTGTTTCTTTTTAGGTTGTGTTTCAACTGATTTCGGACGTGTTTCTGGCCGTTCTTCTCTCGTGTGATCACTATCGCATCTGTTTCTAGATCTCGATCTGTCTCGGCGATCTTTTTTGCCCACAACAACTATAAATTCTTGTGAATCCGTTGGTACTTCAGGAGTTTTTTCTCTTTCATCGGCAACTTCTACCTGTATTTTAACTGGCAATTTATCTGTTGGTTTTGACTTAACTGTTGATTCTTCTTTGCGTTCTGCTTCACGTTTGCGAGAAGCAACAATATCTGCATAAGATTTCAACTCTGTACTGTTTTCTTCGTCAAGATCTGTCACTTGTACGAAACCTTCAGGAACACTTTCAGTATGTTTTTCAGGTTCAACAATCGTTTCAGTGACTGTAGTTTCTACAACTTTAGCGGCAAGTATTTCAGGAGTTTCAGCAGGTTGTTTGCGAGATTGAGATCTGGAACGAGATCTTCTACCCCGAAGTTCTTTTTTAGGGACGAATTCTATGAAACCTTCAGCATCAACTTCGACCAAAGGTTCTTCAGGTGTTACTTCTTCTTCTGCTTCAACAACGCATATTTGGATTGAAGATTTCACGACCTTTTCTTGTGTTGTTGGGGATAAAGGTTGTTGTTGAATTTCTGTTGTTGTAGGTTGTTCTTGAGGTATGTTTGAAGCAACTATTTCAGCGTATGATTTGCCGTCTGCGTTTTTCAAGGCCTCCCACACATTTATAGGAAGGGAATCTTCAGATTTATTTTCTTCAATTTGTTTTTCTGGTTCTGGAATTGCTTCAACTGTTTCTGGTTGTTTTCTTTGTCTTGATTTAGACTTTTTCCTTTTTGGCTTTTTAGTTTCAGGCACTAACAGATTTTCATTTGGCTCTTTTATTTCAGTAGTATCAACTGTTTCAGTAATTTCTGTTACAGTAATTTCTTCAACTGGCGCTTGTACAATTTCTTCAGTTTTGTCAGTTTCTTTAATTTCAGGAGCGTCCAAAATTTCTATTTCAGGCTCTGGCGATAAAGTTTCGGCAGTTTCAGTAACAATTTCTTTGATTTCTTCAACTGGCTGTTCCGGCTGCTTTTCAGAGTCAATAAAAGCTTGATTGTAGTCAAAACTTGTTACAGGAGTAGTTGGTATAAAAGTAGTCGAAATATTCTGTTTATCTTCAATTAAAACATTGACCCAACCGTCTGTGGCATTGTCAACATCAAAATCTAATTTTTGTTGAGAGAATTGTTGGTTTATATCTGTATACATAAACGAAGCAGGGTCGTATTGTTGATGAATTGGTGATCCCATCCACATATGTTTTTGTTCTATGGCTAGATCATCGTAAACAGAATCAAATCCAGAGGTGTATTCAAATGATTGTTGGTTTATTTCTAATGATCCTGGAATGAATTCTTCAGCATCCGGATTCAAATTTGAAGAAAGAGTTTCTTCTTCTGGTATTTCTTCAGTTTCTCTAATGATTTCTTCAAGTTGTTTTTCAACTGTTTCTACACTGAATTCTGAAGATATTTTTGGCTCAGTTTCGTCTTTTTCGACGGACACTTGTTTGTCACTTATTGTTGTTACTTCTACTGCATCCAAAACTGGTGATTCTTGTAAGTTGGATTGTACTTCAGCAACAGGAATTTCTTCAGAGGTTTCTACTATAAGTTGAGAAGATACTTTTATACTTTCAGATGGTACAGAAATTTCTTCAGGCATCTTTTCTTGTTCTTGTTCTACTTTTGTAGAAATTTCTTCCAAATTTTCTACTACAAGTTGTGAAGATTGTGTTGCATTTTCAGATGGTACAGAAATTTCTTCAGGCATCTTTTCTTGTTCTTGTTCTACTTTTTTAGAAATTTCTTCCAAATTTTCTTCAAGTTGTGAAGATGGTGTTGCACTTTCAGATAGTACAGAAATTTCTTCAGACATCTTTTCTTTTTCTTGTTTTGTCTTTTTACTTTTCTTGGATTTTTTCGCTTCTTTAGGTGTTTCTGTTTCAGGTTGTGTTTCTGAAACTTCAACAGTAGGTTTCAAAACAATTTCAAATTTCTCTTCAGGACTTGATGGTACTTGCTGATCTTGTGGTACTCCTACAACGCTGGCCCAAGATTTTCCAGGGCTTGTATAGTCAACTGAAGAAACTTCAACTGGTGGTGAAATTATAGGTTTCTCTTCTTCAGATGGCTTTTCAGAATGCGGTGTTTTTGATCTTGTACGACGTTTAGATTTCTTAGTTTCTGTTGTAACTAACTTTTCAGATGGGTCCTGTTCAGTTATTGTGGTAACAGTAACTGTTTCAGTTATTTGTATTTCAGTTTTTTCTTTAGGTGTCTTTGAACGTTTTCTTTGTTTCTTAGGTTTAACAGAATCCAAAATTTCAGCTGGTGTCTCGGAAACTTTAGCTTGTATCGATATTTCAGGCTGAATTTCAGTAGGCTCAGTTACAACTTCAATTTCAGTTGTTTTCTTAGGTGTCTTTGATCGCTTTCTTTGTTTCTTAGGTTTACCAGGTTTAGTTATTTCAGCAGGTACTTCAGCAATTATTGCTTGTACGGTTTCTGCCTGAGTTTCTAAAGGTTCTTGGGCTTGTCTTTGCTCAACTTCAGCCGTAATAGGTTCTGAAATTTCAGCTAGTTTTTCAGTCGGTTCAGGGGTAATTTCTTTTATAGCTTCTATCGAAATTTCAGTCTGAATTTCAGTAAGTTCTTGTGGTTGAAGTAGTTCAACTTCAGCAGTGATTGGTGCTGAAATTTCAGCAGGTGTTTCAGGTACTACAGTTGTAATTTCTTCTACAATTTTTACAGCGATTTCAGTCTGAATTTCAATAGGTTCTTGTGGTTGATTTTGTTCAATTTCAGTGCTAACTGTTTCAGTAATTTCTGTAGGAATTTCAGTTGTAATTTCTACTGCAGATTCTGTCGGTACTTCAGGCCGAATTTGAGTAGGTTCCTGTATTTGAAGTAGTTCAATTTCAGTAGTAATTGGTGCTGAAATATCAGCGGGTGTTTCAGGTGCTACAGCCGTAATTTTTTCCGCAACTGCAGTCTGAATTTCTGTAGGTTCTTGCGGTTGAATTTGTCCAATTTCAGTAGTAGCTGTTTCAATAATTTCTGTAAGAATTTCAGTATCTTTTTGCACTGATTCTGTCCGTAATTCAAGTTCAGTAATAGGTGCTGAAATTTCAGCAACTGCAGGTGCGATTTCTTCCAAAACTTCAGTGGTAGTTTCTGCTGAATATTCATCCGATGTTTCTTTATTTTCAGTTACAATTTCTTGTATAACTCCTACCTGTAATTCAGGCCGAATTTTAGTCAATTCTTGTGGTTGAATTTGTTCAACTTCAGTAGTAATTTCTTTTGAAATTTCAACAAATTTGTCTAGAATATCACGAACTTCTTGCATTTCTTTTGCAGGTTGAATAACAGTAGTTTCTTGTACTTCAGTACTTAAAAGTACTGGCAATTCTTGAGCGATTACCTCAGGATGAATGTCAGTAGTTTTTCCTTTCTTATGTTTCTTACTCTTAGGTTTTTCAGGAGTACAAACTTCAGTAGGTACAGTAGTTGTTTCAACAATAGGTTCAGCAGGTACTGCAGCTGTTTTTGGTCGTTGTTTACGTTGTTTCTTTTCTTTCGGACTTTCTTCTTCTGTCACTGGTTCTGTTTTAATAATTTCTATAATTGTTTCTGTTTCGATTACTTTTTCTTCTGGAATTTCAAGAACAATTACAGGTTCTTGTATTTCTGCTGTTTCTGTTGGTTTTGGAGACTTTTTAGATTTAGGTTTTTTCTCCTTTTTCTCAATTTTAGGTTCGTCAACAGCTACTATAGTTTGTTCTTCATAACCAGAACGAGATCTAGACCTAGATCTAGCTTTCTTTGGAATAAACTCCAAGAAACCTTCTTCATCAACTTTTGGTTCTTCATGTGTAGTGACATTATCTTCAACGACCAAAATTTGTGGTGTTTTACTTGGTTTTTGTAGTACTGGTTTTTCTTCTACTTCTTTTTCATTTTTATGAGGTCTGTCTACTTGAGTTGCTACTATATCTGCGTATGTTTTGTCCGAAGATTTCAGTGCTTCCCAAACGTTTGGTCTTTGGGGCTCTACTGGTACTGGTTTAGATTCAGCAGAAATAAATGTTGAGCTATCAGAAATCTGCGTTGAAGAAAGTTGAGATGCTTGTAAAAGGTCTTCCATTTTTTGGTCATCAGTGACATTTACTGTTTCAGATAGTTTAGATTTGGATTTTTTCTTTGATTTAGTCTTTTCTTTTACAACTGGTTCATTTGTGATTGATGGAATAGTTTCAGAAATTTCAACCATTTCTTCCTTGGAAGATATAAGTTCTGATGGAATTTCTATAGTCACTTCAGGTTTTATTTCTATTGTCACTTCTTCCCTGAATTCAGCCGGTTTTTCTGAATCTATTTCTTTCAAATTTTTAGATTTTTGTTTCTTGGTTTTCTTGGATTTTTCTTCTGGTACAACTGTACCTACTTCAGGAGTAGATTCTTCAACTAATACTTCAGTAACTGGAGTTTCATCCACCTTAACTGTTTCTTTAGTATCTTCTTTAGGTGATTTTGGCTTTTTAGTTTTATGTTTTTTAGGTTTTTCATCCGCAAGTATTTGAGTAGGTTCTGTAAGAGTTTCAGTAGTACTAACAGTAATTGTTTCAGTTGAGGGTTCTGTAATACTTTTAGTAACCGGTTCCACATCTAATTTTATTTCTTCAATAATTATTTCCGTAGTTTCTGGTTCTGATTGTTGTTTTGTGTCTTCTACAACAACTGCTTCAGGTTCTATTTCAATTTCTTTAACTTCTGTTTGCTTTTTAGATTTTTTAGACTTTCTTTTCTCTTTAGGTGTTGTTTCAACAGCATGCTCAACACTAGATGTTTCTACTATTGATTGGTTTTCATTTTTTGATCGAGATTTCGACCGAGATCTCATTTTCTTTGAAACGAATTCAGTAAAACCTTCTGCATCAACTTTTGGTTCTTCATGTGCAACAGTTTCCTGAGTCTCCACAACGCATATTTGTACAGGCGGTCTAGATATATGTTCTTCTTTTGGTTGTTCTTGTGGTTCTTCAATTTTTGGTTCATGAGGAACGTTTGTGGCGACAATTTGTGCGAAAGATTTGCCCCATGGTGTTGATTCTACAGCAGGTTCAACAGTAGATGTTTCTTCTAGTGGTTGTTCTTCATTTCTTGGTGGGGATTTTGATCGAGATCTCCTTTTCTTCGAAACGAATTCTGTGAAACCCTCGGCATCAACTTTTGGTTCTTCATGTAGAACAGTTTCTGGAGTCTCCATAACGCATATTTGTACAGGTGGTCTGGATATATCTTCCTCTCTTGGTTGTTCTTGTGGTTCTTCAATTTTTGGTTCATGAGGAACATTTGTGGCAACGATTTGTGCGAACGATTTGCCCCATGCTACTGGAGTTGGTTCGACTTGTCTTTCTTGCTCTAAGAAACTTGTGATGTCTTTCTTTGAGTCTACAGTTGGAGTTTCTGGTTTTCTTCGAGGAGTGCGTGAACGACGTTTTGATTTTTTGGTTTGTTCATCGGGTTGAAGAAGTTGATCTTCAACAGATGTACCACTTGTTTCGGCAACAACTTTCTCTGTAGATGTTGTTGTTACTATTTCGTCAGTTGTTATTTCAGTAACAATTTGAGGTGTTAGAGGTTGTTGCACTTCTTCAACTGGTAATTGCTGTTGAGGCTGAGATTCTTCTTCGTCTGAAAACACCATAGGTTCATCTAAGACATCCATCCACATACCAGATGTGTCATCAATGGGAAGTCCTTTATATGCCACTTTCGTTTCAGGTATAGATTGCGCAATAACTGGTTCAAGTTGAGCTGGTTCAACTTGCATTTCAACAACTCTTTCTACTGAAGTTGGTTGTTGTAAATCGTCAATTGGTAATTGCTGCTGAGGATTAGTTTCCTCTTCATCTGAAAATATCATTGGTTCATCTAATACATCCATCCACATAGTAGACGAATCATCGATTGGTAGGCCTTTATATGCCACTGGTGTAGGTTGAATTGGTTCAACTTGGGGTTGAACTACGGACTCAACAATAGGTACAGTTGATTCTTCTACTTGTGGTATAGTTTCCAGTTGTTCTTGAACATTTAATTCAGTTTTTATCGAAATCGTTTCAGTGGAAATTGATTCTGGTTGTACTACATTTTCAACAATAGTTGTTGTCAATTCTGGTTCTACTGTTGTAGGTACTGTTTCAATTTGTTGTTGTTCAATGTTTGTTTCAGGATGTACTGTTTCAACAATTTCAGTTACCATAGTAATTATTTCTGGTGCCAAAGTTTCTGTCATACTTTTCTGTTTTTGTTTCTTACTTTTCTTAGGTTTCTCCGACTTACTTTCAATTTCTTGAATTTCTTCCTTCTTCTGTTTCTGCTTCTTTTCTTTGATTGCTGGTGCCGTTTCTTCAGTAACACTTTCTTCTACAACTTGAGTTGTTGTTTCTTCATTTTCTGGTGTTGTTTGCGACGTTGTTCTTGTGCGAGAACGAGATCTAGAACGTAATTTTTTGGGGATAAATTCCATGAAACCTTCTTCATCCACAGATGGTTGTTCGTGGGTGATTGGTCGTTCTGATTCAACAACAAGAATTTGAGGTGTTTTTGAAATTTGTTCTTGGGGTTCATGTTGTTTAGGTTCTTCAGGTTCAATAACTGGTTTGGGAGTACCAGTTGTAGCTAGAATATCAGCATATGTTCTGCCGAAAGGATCTTTTCTCTCCCAAACATTGGTTGTTTCTTGAATTTCTACAATTTCTGCTGCTACTTCTGGTTCTTTTTGTGCTTCAACCTTCTTTTTCTTGTCTTTCTTTGGTTTTTTCTCTTTCACTTTTTCTTCGACAACTGCAGGTACTTCTGCAAGAATACTTGGTTCGTTAATTTCACCAACCATTGTTTCAGTTTTAACAATATCTTCTTCACTTTGACAAGTTCTTGATCGTGAACGAGATCTAGATCTTGATCTAACTTTCTTGGGAATAAATTCTGTAAATCCTTCAGCATCAACAATTGGTTCTTCACGTATTGTTGTTTCGGTTTCAACAACAAGAATTTGTGGTGTTTTTGATGGTTTTGGAGACTCCAAAGTTGTTGGAACTTCTTCTGGTGTTTCGGGTTTAGGAATAACAGGAGTTGTCAAAATATCAGCATAAGATTTACCATCTTGTCGTTCCCAAACATTTGTAGTTGTAACTGTTTCTGTTGTAACTATATCAGTTACTGTAGGTTCTTCAGGAATATTTTGTGCTTTTTGTTCCTCTGCTATTTGTATTTGCCAGTATCGTTCAGCATCCAAAAATGCATTTGTGTCATATTGAGGAACGTCTTGAACCAAATCAGGCATCGGAAAATCAAATTCACTAATTTGTCTCCTCATTTCAGTTCTGGAACTTTCTACACTTATTTGTGATTGTACAAATGGAACAAAACTAGTTTCTTGTTCTACAGGTTGTACTATTTCTTTTTCAGGAGATTGACGAAATTGCCATTCTTTTTCAGAAATGTTTTGTGAAATGTCATACCTAGGAGTTTCAGCAACAAGTGTTGAAATTCTTTGATATTCACTTGATTTGTTTTCCTCTTTTTCAGGAGCTGATATTGTATCTTCAATGGTTTGTTGTAATTGCCATTTAGTTTCAGCGATGTTTTGTGCTGAAATGTCAGAGCTAGGAGTTTCTGAAGTAAGTGTAGTCAATATTTGATCTTCACTAAGTTTAATTTCTTCCTTTTCAGGAGCGGATATTGTTTCTTCAATGGTTTGTTGTAATTGCCAGTTAGTTTCAGCGATGTTTTGTGCTGAAATGTCAGAGCTAGGAGTTTCTGAAGTAAGTGCAGTGAATATTTGATCTTCACTAGGTTTAATTTCTTCCTTTTCAGGAGCGGATATTGTTTCTTCAATGGTTTCTTGTAATTGCCAGTTACTTTCAGTGATGTTTTGTGCTGAAATATTTTGAAGAGCAGGTACTGCTTCTTCAGCCGTTTGTGCCAACTGCCAATCTCTTTCAGCAATATTTTGTGCTGAAATATCATACCCAGAAGTTTCTGTAGCAAGTGCAGGTAATATTTGATCTTCAGCTACATTTGTAGGTATGGGTGCTGCTTCTTCAGTAGTTTGTGCCAACTGCCAGTCTCTTTCAGCAGTATTTTGTTCTGAAATGTCATACCCAAAAGTTTCTGTAGCAAGTGCAGGTAATATTTGATCTTCAGCTACATTTGTAGGTACGGGTGCTTCTTCTTCAGTAGTTTGTGCCACCTGCCAGAGTCTTTCAGCAGCATTTTGTGCTGAAATGTCATACCCAGAAGTTTCTGAAGAAAGTGTGGTCAATATTTTATCGACACCTGGTTGAATTACGTTTTCAGGTACAGGTACTGCTTCTTTACCTGCTTGTGCCAATAGCCAGTCTCTTTCAGCGTTATTTTGTGCTGAAATTTCATACCCAGAAGTTTCTGAAGCAAGTGCAGTCAATATTTGATCTTCAGCTGGTTGAATTACGTTTTCAGGTAAATGTGCTAATTCTTCAGTAGTTTGTGCCAATTGCCCGCTGGTTTCAGCAATATTTTGTGCTGAAATGTCATGATTAGGAGTTTCAGCAACAAGAGGTGCCAGTATTTGATCTTCATTCGATCCAATTTCTTCTTTAGGTTCAGGTGCTGGTTCTTCAACAGTTTTTGCAGTTTCTTCCTTTATTTCTCTTTCTAATGATCGTCGTATATGCCAGTCTCTTTCAGCGATGTTTTGTGCTGAAATATCATACTTTGGAGTTTCAGTAGCCAATATTTTAAGTGCCTGATGTTTATTTTCTTCTTCTACTTTGTGTTCTATTAACTGGCGTACCTGCCAATCTCTTTCAGAAAGTGCTGCAAGTAGTTGATCTTCATTTGGTGTAGATTCTTCAACTTTAGATGTAGTTTGTTGCAAGTGCCAGTTTGTTTCAGCAATATTATGTGCTGAAATGTCATATTTTGGTGTTTCTTCAGACAAAATTACCAGTGGTTGATCTTCAACAGGTTCTTCTTGTACTGTTTCAGCGATACTTTGTGCTGAAATTTCGTCTACTGCCAGTATTTTCGTTGTAAGATCTTCAGTAGGTATTATTTCTTCTTTCGTAGTTTCAGTTTCCTGTATTTGCCAATTTCTTTCAGCATTTATCATCGCTGAAACATCATATTTAGGAATTTCTGTTGTTAATGGTTGCAATTTTTGATCTTCAACGCTTAAGTGTTGTTCTTCACTTGATATTTCTTCTGTGATAGTTCTGGTTTGAGATATTTGCCATTCAGTTTCAGCAGTACTTAATGCCGAAATGTCATACGTAGGAACTTCTGCTACTAATGGTGTCAAAATTTCCTCTTCAGTGCCAGATGGTTGAATGGTTTCCTTACCTTTTTGTTCATCTACCATATGTGTGTTAGAAGGAGGAGTGCTTATGGTATTGTCAAGAGGTTGGTTAGTCTTTTGTTCAAGTTCTTGTACCAATTTTTCTTGCCAAGTACGTTCGGCATCAGTACAAATGGTTTGGTCAATAAATGGCGCAGTTTCGTATGGTTGTGCGTCACTAGTCTCCGAAGTTATGGTTGATATAATAGTTGTAACTTGGTCAACTGTTTGCGTATCTTCTTGTTGTTTTTCTTCCTTCTTCTTCGCAGATTTTTCTTTCTTCTTTTTACTTTTGGATGTTTCTTTAGCTGGTAGAGTAGATTCAATAGTAATAACAGATTGGTCTACGACAGTAACTGATTCAGTTGGGAATTCAGTAATATTTTCTTCTGGTACAACTGTAACAACTTCAGGAGTAGATTTTTCAACTACTACTTCAGTAAATGAAGTGTCATCCAATTTAACTGTTTCTCTAGTGTCTCCTTTCGGCGATTTCGGCTGTTTAGTTTTATGTTTTTTAGGTTTTTCATCTGCAGGTATTTGAATAGATTCTGTATTAGTTTTAGTTGTACTAACAGTAATTGATTCAGTTGATGGTTCTGTAATACTTTCAGTAACAGGCTCCACATCTAATTTTATTTCTTCTGTAATTATTTCCGTTCTTTCTGGTTCTGATTGTTGTTTTGTGTCTTCTACAACAACTGCCTCAGGTTGTATTTCAATTTCTTTAACTTCTGTTTGCTTTTTAGATTTTTTAGACTTTCTTTTCTCTTTAGGTGTTGATTCTACAGCAGGCTCAACAGTGGAAGGTGTTTCTACTGCCTGTTCTTCATTTCTTGATCGAGATTTCGACCGAGATCTCATTTTCTTCGAAACAAATTCTGTGAAACCTTCAGCATCAATTTTTGGTTCTTCATGTACAACAGTTTCCTGAGTCTGTACAACACATATTTGTACAGGCGGTCTAGATATATGTTCTTCTTTTAGTTGTTCTTGTGGTTCTTCAATTTTTAGTTCATGAGGAACGTTTGTGGCAACAATTTGTGCGAATGATTTGCCCCATGCTACTGGAGTTGGTTCAACTTGTCTTTCTTGCTCTAAGAAACTTGTGGTGTCTTTTTTTGAATCTGCAGCTAGAGTTTCTGGTTTTCTTCGCGGAGTGCGAGATCGGCGCTTTGATTTTTTGGTTTGTTCGTCCGGTTGAAGAAGTTGATCTTCAACAGATGTCTCAGTTATTTCGGTAACAACCTCCTCTTTTGTTGTAGCTGTTACTACTTCTTCAGTTGGTCTTTCAGTAACAATTTGAGGTGTTAGAGGTTGTTGCTCTTCTTCAACTGGTAATTGTTGTTGAGGTTGAGATTCTTCTTCGTCTGAAAACACCATAGGTTGATCTAAGACATCCATCCACATACCAGATGTGTCATCAATGGGCAGTCCTTTATATGCCACTTTTGTTTCAGGTTGAGGCTGTTCAATAACTGGTTCAAGTTGAGCTGGTTCAACCATTGTTTCAGCAACTGTTTCTACTGAAATTCGTTCTGGGGAAGTATCTTCCAGTGAGGTTGTTTCTGTGGCATTTGAATCTGATTGGTTGGCAGACTCTGTACTAGGTATGACAAATTCTGGTTCTGTTGTTGTAGGTTGTAATACTACAGTAGATTCTTGTGACTTTTGTTTCTTAGTTTTCTTTGGTTTTTCTTTACGTTGTTTTGTTTCAACTGTTGTTGTTGTTGACTCTACTGGTTGATCTGCAGGTTGAACAATTGGTACAACTATTTCTGATGTTGAAATTTGTTTTTCTGTTGTAAATTGTTCGACAACATTTACTTCCGTTGTAGAATCAGTCGATTTTTGCTTCTTGGTTTTCTTTTTCTTCTTTTCTGATTTTTGTTCGGGTTCCGTCATTGGTACAACCATTTCTGGTACGGGAGTAGTATCAACAACTGCAACCACTTCAGGTGATTTAGGCGCATCGATACTCTCTGATTTATTTTTAGATCGCTTCTTTTTGTGTTTTCCTTCAAATTCTACAGCAGAATCTGTCTGATGAGTTTCAGTTGTTTCAACAGTAGCAACTTCAGGTTTTGACGTATCAATTACTTTTTGTTCAACGGGAGTTGTTGTTTCTGATGATGGTTTCTTTTTCGATTTATTTTTCTTTTTTGAAGATGTAGGTGATTCCGGTAATTTTTCTTCTGGTGGTGGTACAATTTCTGTAGCAGATTTAATATCTAGTTGTAATTTAGGAGTTGTTTCTTCCTGTACTTCTGGTTGCAAAGGTGTTTCTTCTATTTTTTCGGATTCAGAAAATGATGAAGATTTTTTGTGTTTGCGCTTATTCTTCTTAGTTTTTGATGTAGTATCGGGTACTATTTCTTCTGGAGTAGTAATTGTTGTTTCAGTAATTATTACATTACTACTTTCAGTACTTATTGGTATTTCTTCAGTACTTGGTTGTTTTTTATGCTTAGATTTCTTTGATTTTTTACTAGTTTCGGTAGAGGTTTCAATTTCAGTGGCAGTATCGGGTACTATTTCTTCTGCAGTGGTAGTTGTTGTTTCAGTAATTATTACATTACTACTTTCAGTACTTATTGGTATTTCTTCAGTACTTGGTTGCTTTTTGTGCTTAGATTTCTTCGATTTTTTACTAGTTTCGGTAGATGTTACAGTTTCAGTGGTAGTATCGGGTACTATTTCTTCAGCAGTAATAGTTGTTGTTTCAGTAATTGTTACATTACTACTTTCAGTACTTATTGGTATTTCTTCAGTACTTGGTTGCTTTTTGTGCTTAGATTTCTTCGATTTTTTACTAGTTTCAGTAGAGGTTTCAGTTTCAGTGGCAGTAACTGGTTGTGTAGAAACATCCTCCAATTTTTGACTACTATTTTCAATTTTAATTAAAGTTTCTGTAATTTCTGTAATACTTGGTTGAACTAAGCTAGCAACAATTTCTTCTTCTGATACTGTCTTTCTTTTCGATTTCTTTACTTTCTCCGGTTTTTGCGTATCACTTGTAATCTGCAAATTTTGAACATAATCAGTTTCTCTAATTTCTCTTGTGTCATATTCTAGCGTTTGGACATCAGTTCCAATTGACGTATCTCCCTTAGCAGTTTCGGATTCAGAAGTTCGATTAGAAATTTTGCCTTTCCTGTTCCTTTTACGCCTTGGTTTTTCTTCAGAAGCAGCCTGAGAACTTGGCGTTGATTCATCTGTCAATTGTTCTGGAACTTCACGAATATCTTCCGGTTTATTTGTTGACGAAGATGATTGTTGATTTAATTCGTCTTTTTTCTTTTGCTGTTTGTGTTTTTTATTAACAATATTCATTATATCCTCTTCATTTGTAATTTCTACTTCAAATGATTCGTGTGACTGTAATCTTGACAGTTTGGACAGCTGTTGATCTGCTTCAATTTTTTCCAAAGCTTTCTTGATTTCATCATTGCTTAAATCTTTAGGTTTTTTTCTGTCTTTTCTTTCTCTGGTATCTGTTTCTATTACAGTTGGAGTTTCTAGAATATTACGAACTCCATGACGATGTTTGACAGATCCAAATATAATTTGTTCAAAACTATCAGAATCTCTATTAGTAAAATCTTCAGAGAGAAGACCTGAATCTTCTGATACAGTATCTAAAGATATTTGTTCTGTTGTTACAGAAGAATCCAAGAGAGAATCCAGTTGTTCTTGGACATTTGTCACAGAAATTTCTGTGTTTTGTATTGTTTCCCCGGAAGTAGCAACAGTAGTAATAGTTTCGCGTTGTTCAGAAACTATTTCTGATGTTGTAGTTGTTGTAATTGTTTCAATTTCTGTTGTAGATGGTATTTCCATGTGAAACGATAAAACTGGTCGCATTTTGATTTCTTCATGAGTGATTAAAACAAATTTGTTTGTTGTAGGCTCTGAAGTTGTTACTGTTGTTTCTGTACTAGTTATTTCTGAAGAAATATTTTTGGTAATAGTTTCTGTCATTGACAAAGGAATAACTTCTTTAATAATTGTTGTTGTTTCAGAAGTAGCATCTTGTTGTTCAACATTATCTGTTGTTTCGGTAACAACTGGATCTGTTGTCATCTTGCTCATAACTGTTGTTACAGTTGTTGTTGTTTTGGTGGGTTTCTTGGTTTTCTTTGATTTAACACATACTATCTCTTGAGAAGGTTGTTGTTCAATAACATTTTGTATTTCTTCCGGTAATGGTGAAATAATTTCAGTTGTTGTTGCTGTTGTTGTTATTGTTGTTTGTGTCACTTCTTCCGTTGACACTGGTTGTACATTAAGTTCCTCATCTTCTCTTTTTGATTTGATACATTCTATCTCTTGATATGGTTGTTCTTGAACAACAACATTTTGTGTTTCTTCCGTTAAAACGGATATATTTTCAGATGTTGTCGTTGTTGTTGTTGTTGTTGTTGTTGTTTGTGTCTCTTCATCGGTTGTTACTAGTTGTTGTACTTCAGGTTCATCATCTGATAGTACCATAGGTTCATCTAGAACATCCATCCACATACTGGACGAATCATCGATTGGGAGACCTTTATATGCCACTTTTACTTCTGGAAGTGGTTGTTCAGGTATTACATTTTCTTCTGCAGTTTTTTCAATAATTGTTTCAGTAACAATTGTTTCTGTTTGAGACAATAATGGTTGACTATCTTGTGTAGATACTGCATAAATATTTTCAGTTACAGCTGGTTCTTCGACCACTATTGGTTGTTCTATTTTAGGTTCCTCATCGTCTGATAATGTCATTGGTTCTTCTAGAACGTCCATCCACATACTGGACGAATCATCAATCGGTAGACCTTTGTATGCCACTTTTACTTCAGGTACAATTAGTGTAATTGTTTCAACACTCGATTCAATAATTTTGTCTATCTGAATTATTTCTGGAACTTCAGTAGCTGATGTAACAAATTCTGTTTGAGAAATTGACTGTTGAATATCTTCATTTGGTTTAATTTCGATTGCTGGTTCTTGTATTGGCAAATCTTTCGATTTTTGCTTCTTATCTTTTTTAAGTTTCCTTTCTTCACCTACAGGTGTTTCAGATATTTCAGGTTTAACAATCTTTTGATTTTTAGGTTTCTTTGGTTTGCCATTTTCTTTAATAACTTCAGAAACTTCACTGATATCTTCTTGTGTTTCTTGTGCTGCAAGTTCTGGCAAAATTTGCTTCGGTTCTTCTTTAAGTTCTTTAGGTTTGGATTTCTTCCTAGATACTTTTTCTGTTTTGATTTCTGTAATTTCTGTTGTTTGTTGTAATTCAGGTTCTGTTTCAGATTGTTTTGGAGTTATATTCTTTTTCGCAGATCGTTTCTTAGGTTTAACAGTTTCATCCAGAGTTGTTGTTTCTGTAACTGTTGTACAAACAATTTCTTGTGTTGATATGCCGTTTGATTCTAGTTGTTTGGGAGATTTAGATTTTTTAGATTTCTTAGGAATATTTTCTTTAATTTCTGTTTCTAAAGATGGTTTTAAGTCTTCAATAATTGTTTCTGTTGATTGGGAAACAATTTCTTTTGTTTTTTGTTTACGCTTCTTCTTCGATTCTTGTTGTTTGTTGGCCTGTTCAATTTCTATTACTGAAGGTTGTGTTACAACTGTTTCAGTTACTGTTATGATTTCTGTTATCACTTCTGTTGTAGGTTCAATATTTTGTTGTTGATTTGTTGATGGTTTAGGCTTCTTCTTATTCTTGCCTCCTTTTTGTTGATCTGTGGTATCTGGAACCTTTGATTCAGGTTCAACAGAATTATTTTTCTTAGATTTTTTGGTGGTGGTAGTTGTTACTTCTGTAGTGATGATTTCTGTTGGTACCACGGTTGTTTC
The DNA here is from genome assembly GCA_963082715.1 of Harpalus rubripes. NCBI lineage: Eukaryota > Metazoa > Arthropoda > Insecta > Coleoptera > Carabidae > Harpalus > Harpalus rubripes. The sequence continues at coordinate 1,130,273 of OY720448.1, forward strand.
TTTCTTCTTCTTACCTTTGGATTGAGCTACAGAAGTTGTGCTTTCTTCTTCTTTAGTTTTCTTTTCCTTTCTTGGTTTTTCGTCTTTCTTTTGTGATTTTTCCGTATTTTCTATGTCTGTACTAAGTTGTACTTGTACATTTTCTTTTGATTTATGAGATTTTTTATTCTTTTTCTTGTTAATATTGTCTGTATTTGGGGGAACAGGTATTTGTTCGTTTGGTTCAGTGAAAGACTCCAAAGTAGTTGCTTCTCCTACATTTGTAGGCTCTCCATGAAGCAAGGACGTTGAAGTTTCACTGACTGATGTCTTATGCGGTCGTTTTTCTCTTCTCTGTCTTGGTTTCTTTGTGTCGGTGATCCTTGCCAAAGTATTACCTTTGTGGGGATCTTTTTCTTCCCAATATTCATCTTCCTTTTGCATTCGAACAATACTATGCGCAGGAGAAGTTGATCGGGGAGTTTGAGGTCGTATCGTTATATGACTGGATGGCTGGAGTGATTTTGCACTCAGTCCCTGAGACAAAATTTGTGCGTATGATAATGAAGATGACCCTGACTTTTGACTTTCCACTGGAGGAGGTTCCACGGGCCTCTCAAAAGATATTTCTACAAGTGGTTCACGAATAGATTCTCGAATAGGTTCTTCAATCGGTTCTGGTACTGTTTCTTGTACTTGTGGTACGAAATTGAAGTCCTCATTTGCATATGTCATTGAAGGCATAGTTTCGCAATAACTTACTGGATCCTGATGGTACGCAGGCATTCCTGAGTTACCAAATTGTGACGAATGGTACGAACCCAAACCAGAGTTTAATAATTGTTGACCTGATGCTATAAAACCAACAAGATCACTTATTGGAGGAATATATTCATACATTCCTTGACTAGCTGGTTGTTGGTATAAATTAACATCAATTTGTTGAGTTTCTACTGGTTCGTATATTGGTTCAACCCATTGTTGGATTGGTTCTGGGGGAGCATGGTATTCAGGTTGTCTTTGTGATTGTTTAAATTCTTCTTGTTGCCCTTTGAGTATTTCAGCATAAGTAGTTGATCCAGGAATCCAAATAGGACTTGGTGATCGTCCTCGAGGGGTAGGTACTGATAACTGAAGCTCACTTGAAGCTTGTTTTAAAACTGGAGTTGGTTTTCTCCGTTCTATGGAAGGTTGTTGAACCTTAGGTTGGGTTTGCTTATCATTTCGACGCCTGGGCGAGCGAGGGCGCCTTACAGCGGGCTTATCAACAGTCAGGGTCGGAGTTGTGGAGCTAGGTGGTGTGACCATGGCGGATGGTACAGCTGTTGGTGGCGGTGGGGACTCGGTTCGACCAGCGGCAATATCAGCATAGGACAGGTAGGGGTCCACTTGGTGGATGTGACCCACTAGGGTGCCGATCTGTTGTCGATAGCCGTCCATTTGCGCCTGCAGGGCCTGTACCACCCCATAAACATCAAACATAGGAGGACTCTTTATGTTTATGTGTAATTAATAATAAAGTAAAACCGCGCGCGAGTGTTCGTTTAAATCGCAAAGATGGTGGCTGCGTTCATGTTCTGTATGTGCGTCAAATCAGGTCGGGTATTGGGTGACTAAAATAAGTCACTGTTTATGTCATGCTAAGTGTCAAAAGGTTCTAAGTCTGGCGTGCCGCGCTGCAACAACAACTTGATACGCTCATTTCGAGCGGCCATCTTTGTTTGCAGCGATCGCACACGCTCCCTACAAGTCTACACGTCATGTTATAAGTCAAAAAGTCAATAATAAGGATCAAAGAAAAACGGATAAAGCAGGCCCAGGACACAAAGGCAAGGGAGAAGGAGTGCAGCAAAAGATGATAAAAATGCTATGTGAGAAACAATCAACAACGGAGAAAGGAAAAAAACTTGATTGTGTTCGGTGCGTACTTGTAATCATAAAAATAAATATGTACAAAATGATGATAAGCGTGAAACTAAAAGCACCCAAATGATCCCGAAATTGTGAATAATCATACATAGTGCAACGTAACAAATCAAGTTTAGAACCAAGTGCCCCAATATCAATGAAACACAAACCAAAAGCAAATCATTCACTCAAATTCATAAACCCTGATCGCAAACAGTGAAAATAATCATAACTAACCAAACGGATCATAATCATAAACGAATGATCGAGAAATGGAAAGAACTAAGATTGAGATGTAGAATAAGCGAGGCGTAATGTGGCAGTTCCCGCAAAAGAGAAAGGCAGCATGAAACAAGAAAGAAACCCCCTTTGCCCGCAGGTGTGGGAGTGGAAACACCTTGATGAACATCAACGCACAGCCACCATATTGGGACGGACCGTGAGACGTCCAAAAGACTGATAACACACGTGAAATGAGCCCTTCTTACTAGTACCATACAAAATTTCCTGCCTCACTTTAAGAAGAAGAAAAGTTTGCGCAATTAAAAATTTTCGGGTCTTGTGGCATGTTTGTGTGTACGTCTGAGTGTTGGGTTCGATCCCGACCGATGCCGAAATTATTTCCAATTAGTTGAACAAATATCTTTGGCATCTGGGGTTTCCTAGCCATGTGCCTGAGAGTCTGCTCGCGAATCTGGAGACCCGTGTTCAATCCTGATATACGCCAAAATTTTAAATGGCATATACCGTGTGTCTATTTTAAAGGTGTACATAGGAGATTAACATGGGAAATCAGTTTTTTGCAATTTCCTGCTCGCCTAATTATTTTAAGCGAAAATGCGTCAAATAAAAGTTTAAGGGTATAAAATTTTACATCAAAACAATAAACAGAATTACCTTTACATGCTTTATAACGACCGAAATTAAACATGAAAATGTCGAAAATTACGGTAAAAATATCGACAGCCATGGAATTGAACAAAAAATAAATAAATGATTGACGTTTTACCTGTCACAACGTAAGTTAACTTATTTGACGTTTCTTACAATTTGATTTGAACAAATATCGTTAATTATAGCAATAATGGAAATATAAAATAATTAAATAAAGTTAAGAAAATACAGTTTTGTTTAAATAATATGAACATATCAAAAATTCAACATTGCGTAAAAAATTATGTATGATGCTGTTATGTACTCTCAACTCATTTCGAATACATCTACCTTAGTTCTACAGAAGGGGTCTACACTTATCATGCCTAACACTCTTTCTTAGAGTAACGCATGTTCTGCTCGTCGTATATTCTGACTACGCAGCTCACGTGTATTTTTTGAAGACACATTAGCAGTTTTTTCAAATTTTGTCACGAATTTAGCTCTTCATTCGTATAAATGTTCATTTTTTAATCATTTCAGACATTAAAACGAGACAAAATTAAATTGTCAGAAACGTCAAAGTTACGTTGTGACAGATAAAATGTCAAGCATTTATTTATGTTTTGTTCAATTCCATGGCTGTTGATATTTTCAACGTAATTTTCGATATTTTCATATTTAATTTCTGTTGTTACAATGCATGGAAAGGTGATTCTGTTTATTGATTTAGATAGATTTATGCTCTAAAACTTTTATTTGCCGCATTTTTGCTCAAAATAATAAGGCGAGTAGGAAATTGCAAAAAACTGATTTCCCATGCTAATCTCCCATGTACACCTTTAAGACAGACACACGGAATATTATCATAATGACGAAATATCTGTACCTTTGAGGGCGTTTTCTAATAATTACTTCATTGGCTGTCAAAGTTGTTGTGGGTTCACTTTTGTGCTATTTTAAAATTTGACTTCAGGTGGAGTTGAACCCGGGCCGTCTGAATCATCAGGCGACTTTTTAATGCGTAATATTAAGGTAACAACAAAAAAACTTAAAGCAAAGGGAAATAGTTAATATTTACAAATTGTTTAAGTTTATAATCGTTTACGTTTCGAAGAAAAGAATTGACCCGAGGTATACTCATTTGTTAAAAAAAAATGCATAGCAAGTTTGATCATTAAGAAATTGTGTAACCGGAAAAATAAATATAAGCGATTATGAACTTATTTGTGGTTTTCTGTATTGTCCTAATGTTACGCACTAAAAGAAATGAATTTGCCCCCTGAAACATTTCTAAATACGTCCCTGAAATATCATGATCCCAATAATGTTGAAAGTACAGAAAAATATTTGCGCAATTATTCTTCTTCATTTCCAGGAATTGATTAGGCTCATTTCAGAGTGTTATGGAGTCCAATGAAGACATCAAAATGTTTCCAAGTGCAACTTTTCATCTTACGAATACCAAATCGCAGGTGGCACTATCAACGCGACCTCATCACTTTGTATAGAGAGTTCTGTGTTTTGTGTTACAATTTCAACTTTCTTTCATCAAATTTTGACGATATCCTTGTCTTTTTGTGAATACTGTTTGCTTAGGCCGAATCTACCTCTACTCAATAGTCTACTCTGCTCAAAATAAACGCAAGGGCCTACCTGTTGATCTTCGAGAGCCTTCTCGCGATCATGCGGCGAATACGTTGGCGCTAGAACCGTCCTCAACTGCTGCTCAACTTGGACGATCTGCTGGCGAAGCTGTTGAACCTCTTGTTGGTACTGCTCAACTTGCGCAAGGCAAGTTTCTAGTGTTGAGTGCTGCTCTTTGACGATGATGAGGACTTCGTCGAGTTCTTTGAGGAGTTCTTCAGCGGCTTCGGTCACGCGGGAATCGCCACCAACACCCGAACGGAAATGCACCTAAACAAAAGTTAAAAATAGCGGGATTTACAAAAAGGGAAGTGGGATCATACCTGTAGTTTTTCTACGGAAATAGAAATCTTGGTTCTTTGGATTTGAATATCAGCAAGCATTTTTTCTCGAATGGCGAGTTGATCCCTAAGTGGGCGTTTCTTGTTTTGAGGGGAATCTAAGGATGCGCGAGATTTTTCGATCCACGATTTGACGTCCTTCATTTTCTTCTCGCATTGCTCCCATTCTTCAGAAGTTTCTTGCAGCAAGGCGTTCTGAAATTAACAAATATTGACATAATAATGAAGATTGAAGAAAAACAAAGTCGTACTCTTTCTAAAAGTTGAGCTTCAACTTCAGTTTTGGCTACTTCAGCTTGTTCCAGCTTGTGGGGAAGATCTCCTACAGCTGTCACACTTGCAATATGCTCTAGTTCTTTTCCCATTTCGCTGATATTCTTCGTAATTGGTTTGCAGCTTTTAACCGCAGCCTATAAACAAATAATAAAAAAAATTATTATCAACCTGGACCTTTGGATTGCCGGCTCAACTACAAAGGCGATTGAAAAGTTTTCAGTCTAACACAAAAAAAACACCAATTTGATTCACCAGATACATACATACATAAAATCACTTAGTGGGTTAGCACAAACCCGAAAGAATAAAAATAACATCCAAAAAAATCAGTCTCTCTTTCAACAACATTCTTTCTAACCTGACATCATAGGTACAACATATATTCCTCACTCTTAACATATTAAAGTGACCGATTTTCGGTAGCGGAATACCGCAACCGGACCACAATAATAGTTACGAAACAATCATCCTTCGCCACACATTCCTGTCTAAGCACACTTCTTTCGCCTCGGCCACATTCATAATCGCATTCATACACGCTCTTCTTCTCTTCCCACTCGGAAACTTTCTCTCTTTTAGTACCTTATCAATCACATCCATCCACTTACACACTGAACGGCCACACAATCGAACACCCTGAATTTTACCAAGATATATACGCTTTACAAGACGTTCGTTCTTCATTCTCTCCACTAGCTCATTCCTACTCTCTTAACAACATTCTTCCTAACCATACATTCTACATACACCAAATTATTCCTCACGCTATCCCGTCTTACATATCCACATACTCCACGTAAATACTTCATTTCCACGGCAGTCACTCTCTTTTTATGCTTTCCCGTCCATGCCCAACATTCGCTTCCATACATCAAAGCAGGCACTAGCACTCCATTATACACACTTAAACGAGCTTCTCTAGATACGTTTACGTTTCGAGCAAACGTACCCAGAGCACCCATTACCTTACACCCCGCACTCACTCTCCTTTCAATTTCTCTATCAATTCAACCATCCCTTGACATCATGCTACCCAAATATACAAACTCATTCACTTGCTCTAGTTTCACTCCATTCACCAACACATTGCACACAGTCACCAATTTACTCCTTTCAAATACTAACACCTTGGATTTATCAACATTCAACTCCAGATTCATACTTCTTCCATCTACATGTATTCTCTCTATCATTCTTCTTGAGTTGCTCTTCATTTTCACCTAAAAAAACTACATCATCCGCATACGCTAACGCAGGCACAATACTTTCACCAATTTGTACACCATCCATTTCACTCAATGCTCTCCGCAACAACACATCCATATACAACTTAAACAACCACGGAGACAAAACACAGCCCTGTTTCATACCAACATTTATACGAAACCAATCACTCAACCTACCATCTATTCTTACAGCAGCCTCACTACCCTCATACAATGCACGAATCGCTCCCAGCAAGTTTCCATTCACGCCGTACTCCCTGAGTACATCCCACAAAGTATCTCGAAGAACACTATCATACGTTTTTATTAGATCAAGAAAGCCACAGAACACTTTCTTGTTCTTGTCAAGTGACTTCTCAACAATCGTACGAAGAGCAAACAATTGATCGACACACCCCCTCTCAGGCAAAAAGCCACCCTGAACGTTACTAATTTTTGAAATTGTTAATGTTCGCACCTTATATGGTAATGAAAAATTGACGAATCAAGATTTGTGAAATGGCAGAGACTGTAGGCATCTCCTATGACCTGGTACAAAATATTTTGACTAATGATTGAGAAATATTATTTGAATTTTTACTCTAGAATGAGTTGACCAATATAAGTCTGAACCAAAGCAACATCCGAAACAGTGGAAACAAATATGGTGCCATCCGCTGATGAAGTCATGGCTTCTGTTTTTTAAGATGCAAACTAAATATTGATGGTCGATTACTTTTCTAAAGGCCAAACCATTATAGGACAATACAACTTGAATTTGATACATCAATTTTGAGAAGAAATAAAAAAGAAGCGACCTGGAATGCTAACGAAAGGTTTGCCGTTTCATTAAGAAAAAGCTCCAGCGCACCCATCAACAGTTGAGATGATTGGAATACATCCTCCCTATTTACCAGATACAGCTCTATCAGATGTCAACCTATTTCTGAAACTCAAAAAATTTGGAAGGGCACGATTTTTGTCCATTAAAAAAGATCTGTAAGGCTCCTTTCACATTATACGGTTTGGAACGTGCGGCAAAAAACCGTCCGGCTATAGAAGTGAAGAAAAGTATGGGATCTTTCACATTATATGGCGACGGTAAAATGGCGATGCCGTGTGGTGCAGCAACCGTGTATTGTTACTACATTTGACGGTCGCCGTACGGCGCCTTCGACAGAGTAGCTTACGTGACTAAATGCATTCATTCACATTGGACAGTTTTAAGTCGTTACGGCATCGAAAACTTCGTTGTAATGTCTGTTTGTTCATTTGTGTTTATTCTATTTTACTGAAATTGTTGAAGAATGGATGAAATTGATGCTGAAGTTTTGATAACCTTGATCAAATTAAGACCTGTTCTGACAAAACTCTAGATGTGTATAAAGATTGAATTGCTACAAAAAATGCTTGGAGGGAAGTTTGCTTAGAACCGAAGCAAGATTTTGATGTAATAGACATTCGGAAATTGTCGAAGAATTTATTTCCGTCGTTCCTCAAATCTTCAAAGAGTGTATAAAATAATCCTACTTCTTCTCTTCTCTGATTAATGTCGTGTACCCAAAAAAGGCGATGTTTTACTATTTCTCGGCGACGATGAAGCAAGCACAAAGCAACCATTTGTTTACGATTCATCATGACACGCACATTAAACAAATTAAATAAAAATATCTACAACTGTTCACGTCAAAATTCCGTGCAATGTGAAAACAACACAGTCACGGCAAAAATTCGTACGGTTTTTTGCCGCACGTTCAAAACCGTATAATGTGAAAGGAGCCTAACCGTGTATTTTTCATACCATGACGAAGAATTTTGTAAGACTGGAATCATGGTATATCAGCATCGATGGACCAAGTCTAGAAACTTAAAAGGAGACTATGTTAAAACGAAAAATATATTAATAAACTTTTTTTGTGTTAGACTGCGTACTTTTCAAAAGCTGACGATTTTTTCAACAATATTCTTCCGCAATCAACCATAACTTACAGAATAGTCGTTCAATTTGTGTCGGGCTTCATGAAGCGTGCTGAGTCTCAACGGCTCAACCAAAAACAAATTCTTTTCTTGGACCCAACTCATCACTGTTTGATACAGAGTCAAAAACCGTTGCCAAGCATCCAAACAATCGCCAACTTGCTGCTTCTTTTCTTCCAACCAAGTCCTAACTTGCTGGAGTTGTTCCGTCAGATTATTAATTGTTGATTCAATCAATGCCCTTTCTTCATCGTCTCTAGTCTTTTCCATGATGATTCTGCCATTTTTGATAAGTTTCTCTAGTCGGTCGGTAATGTTACCGATTTCTGATTGGATTTGTTGTAGGTGGTCGTTGAGTTCTTGTGGTTCAATGGACCTATCTTGAACTTTAAGTTCTGCTTTTCGGATCCAAGTTTGGATATCGTCTACGTCTCTTAGATAATCACTTCTAATGGTTCTGGCTCTTTTAAATTCCCTGTCTTTTTCATCCATGGCGTTGGAGATAGTCTCAGACAAAAGTTCCAAACTGGATAACTGTTGAGAAACGTCGCTGGGAACCAACTGTTGCGAATTATGATACCGCCCTTTAACGTCAGTGATTAAGTTCTTAGTTCGTGTGATCAGCCCGTCAACTCTATTATTAAGATTCTTCAAATCTCTTTCGGTTGTTGAGGTATTTTCACCAAACACGAAAAACTCAACAACTTGTTTTTGTATGTTAATTAGGTGTTTGCCTAAATCGGATATGTCGAAAAAGACTTTTTCGATGTCTTCCAAATCCGAAGATGTCTTGTTTCTTTTTTCTCTAAGTGATTCAATAAGCCTGCAAACAAATGAAACAAAATTTGTTGAAATAAACAGAGCACTAGATTCAAAAATACGGTGAAGGTCAGGACAAAAATACATAGACGCGCGCGAGTAAATGGACCACAAAAATTGTTCTGAGATTATTTAATATTTATACTATTAACTAGGTGATAACAAAATACTCAAAATCTGTCATATTGGGTGGTAGCATAAACAATTTATTAAGGGTGATTAGCGAGCAATTGACTAGCATTGTTTTTCGTCTGTCAATCGTTTATGGAACATTTTAGAGAAAAATATTTGAAATAAAAGTTATAAAAAAATTAACGAAGCACCTAATCAACCCCTCAACTATTTTTCAGATGCTGGCCGTGCCCAGTCAATACGCAATAGGAAGTTTCTGGGTTCAAATCCCGATTTCTTTTACAAAAATCTTCGTATTCGACATTGTTTACGGTTGTTAAAATAATAACTGTATAAAAACAATATACCGGGTGTTTTTTTTTTCAAGGTACATGTAGGAGATTTACTGGCTTATTCTGTAAGAATGTCGTTATACCATAACGTATCGTTATGATGAAAAAGTTGTTAAATAACGATAATTTTTAAAAAGCGTATTCTGTAAAACCATTGTCGTTATATTGAAATCGTATTGTCGTTATTTTAAGTAGTTCGTGAACGATAAGGATTCACTTGTCGTTGTCGTTATTCAGTCCATTAATGTCAAATGTTACTAAATGGAAGTGTTAATTAATTTATTATTTATATTTGTGCAGGAAAAACTGGAAAATAGGTAACAAAACATTTATTCCCGCATCAAATATATAATTAACAACCATAATTTCATTTTAGAAGAAATGTTTGTAGTCGTGAAAGTCTTTTATGGGAAAATATTAATCCATTTGATAATCGTTTTTTACAAATATTCTTTACTCAATAAAGAAATAATAATTAAAATAATAATGTTGTTATTTTTTTGCAAAATGACATTAGAATGACAATTTAATTTTCAATATTAGCTACTAACTTTACTTAAAAATTTGGCTAAAGTCGTTGTGACAAACGCTATGAGGACGTTTATAACGATATTACTTAGTGAACAGGATTTTTACAAAATGTCGTTCAGGATCACATCGTTACATTTATAAATAACGATAGTTGTTATATAATAATATTTTTACAGAATAAGCGTGTAACATGGGAAATCAGTTTTTTGTATATTGTTGCTCGTCGTTTTAACAACGAAAGATAAAAATTTCTGTATCAAATGACACCAAACACATGTAAATTATGTAATATTTTGGCCCCATAAACTAATTCATTAAATTTTGTATAGGGCGCGAGCAGACACGTGATTCGAGGGACCTTGACGTGGTTAGAATCAGCTGATTTGTGTGCGCATGCCATTTTGACAAGAACAATGTCATGTTGACAAGACCAATGTTTTGACTTATTTTGATTTTTAATTGCTAAAGTGTTATTATTTTTAATTACATGTGTTTTACTGCCTAAAAATTGTAAAACATTAACATTTTAGCAATTCAAAATCAAAATAAGTCAAAACATTGGTCTTGTCAAATTGACAATGTTCTTGTCAAAATGACATGCGCACACAAATCAGCTGACTTCAAGCACGTCAAGGTCGCTCGAATCACGTGTCTGCTCGCGCCCTATTGACACCAATAGTCATGGTATTTTTGAACAAACAGATAAACAAATGTTTGACATTTTATCTGTCAGAATGAAATTAATAAAATTATAACATAATAAAATTTGCACACGTTATAGGTTACAACAAATTTTGACACATAAAATGTCAAACATTTTTTTATCTTTTTGTTAAAGTGCCGTGGCTATTGCTATTAATACGAAATTAAATATATTTAATTTATGGGCCTAAAATAGCACATAATTTACATGTATTTGGTTAATCTCCTACGTACACCTTGAAAAAAAAATCACCAGGTATATTATAAGCACATACACATATGTATATAAAAATAGATTTTCACAAATATTGTTAAAATTACAATTAATATCAATTTATTGTTAACAAAAATAATAAAAGAATTTGTTGAATGTCAACAAACAAAATAACAACGTTAATCAACAACTCTTCGTTGTCAACACAATAAATAAACAAAGTTTATTCAGTGACACTTTCCCGCTCACAAAACAAATGATTTAGCAACACGAGTGGTCAAGTATAACTATTTTTATTCGTAAGCAAGTTGTATCAAGCGCGTGGAAAGTCCAGCATCCCAGGTCGACAATTAGTTCTAAAATTGTTTCGCGGTGCCGAATATTTCCGAACGAAAATGTATCAATCATTTATTACACTTTGCATGGTTTCTATGTAGGTTTTCATGATTGTTGACATTGGGTTTTGCGTGTTAAGAACTATTAGAATTTGTGCAATGCGGGAACTGGTACAAAATGATCGATTTTTATTTAATATTACAGGGGAAGACTTAGAGTAGCATGTGGTCTTTTAAATGTTATTAGTCTATTAAACACGTGGTTGTGTTTATGTATACAAGTAGATATTGTAGATACCGGAAATACGTTACCCTCTTTAGATATAATCGAATTTCTAAACCAATTTACATACATTAACATATCATTAATAAGGCAGTTGAATGTTTCCTTTATAAATAAATATTACCACAATTGTGGCGAATTAAATATTAAATATATTAATGTATAATAATGTAATCGACATATCTACTACCAAGTATACAGGGTGTTCAATTTAAGTGTACCACCATTGCTATTTCGAGAATTATAAGAGATACAGGGTTGGTTAAATTAGCTAAGAAATGCCATTTTGCAAGACTATTACAAATCTATGAAACATGAAAAATTGAGAAGCGTTTAATCGTTTGATGTTTGAGTTTCAATAAAAACTATAAACTGGTATAGACCGGTTGCTATTCGGACGGCCCGGATTCGATTCTAGCCGATGTCAAATTTGAATAACTAAAACTATTATAATTACTTATAAAGAATGGAACACCCAAGGGTGACATGGAAGATGTAAAAAGGGGGAAAAATAAAATTTCCAAGTCTTGTTCACACTGTTCTATGATTTTATTTTTCCCCCTTTTTACATCTTCCATTTCACACTTGGGTGTTCCATTCTTTATAAGTAATTATAATAGTTTTAGTTATTCAAATTTGACATCGACTAGAATCGAATCCGGGCCGTCCGAATCACAACCGGTCTATATTTAGTGCAAAATTACGTTATTAATTATATTATTATTATAATTACCCCTTAAAATTAATTTTAATAAAAACTAAATACGTATTTCGAGAACTAAGTTCTCATCATCAGTAGTACAACAAGGGAAAGTTAAAACAGAGTAGTCAAGATTGCTCAACATATCAACCATGCCAGAGGTTCTAACAACTTTGAAAAACAAGGGAGAGAACTGGGATTATATAGGGACGGGAGTTACAGGTGAATGATTACCTATAAACTAAGATAAATTTCGTCTAATAATAATGAGTCATTAAATTTTAAATCATCCAATAAAATTTAACTTTGTAATAAATCGAAAAGTTTTGAGTTTGGTATGGGACCGAAATCTGCATTCATCAAATTATTTTTATATTTAAAATTTAATAACTCATTATTATTGGACGAAATTTATCTTAGTTTATAGGTAATCATTCACCTGTGACTTCCGTTCCTATATAATCCCAGTTTTCTCCCTTGTTTTTCAGAGTTGTTATGACCTCTGGCATGGTTGACATGTTGAGTAATCTGTTTAACTTTCCCTTGTTGTACTACTGATGATGAGAACTTAGTTCTCGAAATACGTATTTAGTTTCTATTAAAATTAATTTTAAGGTTAAGGGGTAATTAGTTTTATTTATATTTAACCTTAGACTTCATCTATTATTAATTGTCAAATTTGAAACGTAAAAATCTGCTTTATTCCAAATTTTATTTTAAACTCATGCAAAAAATAACGAAACAACGAAAGGACACCAAATGGGTAATATTTGCTTGAATTTATGATACACTAAATAGAAACCACGTGTAGTTGTATATAAAAATGAAAGATACGTTGAATGACTAGGTATAACATACGTAGTTTTTTTATTATTAATTGTTGACCACAAAAGTTATTTTAACCAATTATATATTTTTACGGGGTCTCGTCGCCGTGTGCCTAGTGTCTGGTCGCGGATCTAGAGACTCGGGTTCGATTATGTCGGATTTGAAATGGCACAAAAATAACCCCTGTGGTGCCCATGTGGTGATGTCTGGTCAACGCCCGAATGGTACGAATATGCCATCATCGACAGTGACAAATCAGATTGGCACACCCAGAAATAGGTAATATTAATATGTCATGTTTGTATAATTATATTCAACTAATTTTTGAATTTCACAATAAGAATATTGCAACCTTTTAGTGTTTGTTCTGTATTTTTTATTTTGTAAAAAAAATAAATAAATATAAATATATCATCACGGCATATTACCCATTGCTGGGTGTGTCAATCTGTTTGGTACGCAGATATCGGTAATGATGATGACATATTTGTATCGTGCGGACGTTTACCAGGCGTCACCACACGTGCACTCTTTGCTGACGTAGAGAGTACAACAAAGGGGTCAATTTTGTGCCATATAAAATTAGAAATTTGGGGTTTCGTGGTCGCGTGCCTGAGTGTGTGGTCGCATATCTGGAGAACCGAGTTCGATCCCGACCAACGCTAAATATTTCGAATTTTAAATGGCACAAAATTGACCCTTGTGGTGGACTCTCCACGCCAGCATTGAGTGCCCGTGAGGTGACGCCTGGTAAACGCCCGCACGGTACAAATATGTCATCATCAATACCGAAATCTGTTTATAAAGCAGATTGGCACACCCAGCAATGGGCAATATGCCGTGATGGCATATTTATTTATTTTATTTATTTTTTATTTTAGAGAAGACAAAGATTTACAAAACCAAAAATAATAATCACAATTATTTGAACATGGCTTCCAGTATTAAATATGTTCTAATTTGTTATCTTGGTTAATTGTTGCTATTGTTCTGTAGGCAGCAGTGTGTGCTACCGAAACGTCGGGTTGCAGAACAAAAACTAAAAGGTTGTATTATTTTTGTTGTATGATGAGTTCTAAACGATTTTTTAAATAATTATTTAGAATTTTATTTTGTTCGAAGGGACATTCTATACGCCGACATAGAACATTTGATACGCACAAACTCTAAGCAGATATTTTAGGAAATATTATGCGGAATTCAAGGTTTCATAATATTTATAGTTTTACAAAAATAGGTTGCACTATAACACTAAAACGTCTCACAAACATAAATACTAAAACTATGAACTTCACTTCACTGTAAAAGCACCTTTATTTTGTCGGCCTGGCAATAAATGTCCAATTATTAAAAAAATATAGGTAGTAAACTCGTACAAAAATATGTAAACAACAATATCGAAAACAGTCAACAATCACAACAATCGGCAGTCTAGGGCAGCTCCAGCCATCCAGTGGCGTGTACTAGCGTCAATGTTCGTGGTTACAAACGTTTTGCGGCCCGACGCGCTTCAAAAGATGCAATAAGCGTCGAGACGCCTCAGAATTTAATGCGCAATCGCAGTATGGTTCATTAATTTTTGGGTGAACCACAAGGATATGACATTCCTATATGTATGTATATGGGAATTAATTTTGTGAATAATAAAAATTAATTGTTATTCTTATTTGATTGTAATAGTTGTTAAGGGTGTATTACATGATTTAATAATATAAATAAATAATATCAAATTTATCAAAATATGATTTTAAAGCAGAACGTAGATTGTATTTAAACAAATTTTTTTTAAAAAAAACGTTTTTTAAACATCAGGGTGAAATTAAATATTGAAATTTGAATTTGACATTTCTTAAAACAGCGTTTTAGTTAAAACAAAGCTTGTACGAGCCATGGTACAAAACACTGTAAATATTAATATTCAATAAAATTTGAAATAATAGCTATTAACATACCTAAGAATGTTATGCACATCATAACTGCCGCAGATGTCAGTTTAAGACATTTAAGGCGTGTTATGATTAATAACATCCGTGGTTTGTTCAATAGTTTATCGGATCAGAAAATTAAGACATTGATAAATATAATTTTTTGAAATTCTGTCATTAATGCTACTTTCAGATTGCTGTGGTTAAAAGGACAATTATTTTGACATATGTCAATATGACAAATATTCAAATTATGTGCTTTATTCCTCATGTTTATTATTTTAGAATAAAGTAAACCGTATTTAGACCGATACACTAACGTTACCTGTTTGTATTAATGAAGAGCATTATACTTTCATTTTATTTTATTTTCATTTTGTAGACCATTGTAGACAAGTCAGTATGGTAATAATATTACCATACAGATACAGTTATTACTTAGTTACCAGCCTACTTTTGTACATGTAAACATTGGATTAATATCCTGAAACCGGTAAAACGTTTTATTTCAAAAAATATTTGATAATAATGGCTTCATTTTCTGAAACCGACAAACTATTGAACAAACCACGGATGTTATGAATCATAACAAGCCTCAGATGTCTTAAAATCCTCGCTCTACGAGCTCGGATGCCCAACACGATACCTCCCGCGCTTTAATTTTTATTAATTCAAATATACATACTTACATATTTACATGCTGTATTAAATCCCATTCCATATGACTATGGTTCTATTTACTATTTTCTTTTTAAAAAGGTACTATTATAATTTGAAATGATTAGTTCTTTGACAGTGACATTTATCTGTCAGTTACATACATTTGAGATATGAACTTGTAACCAAGGAGTTGTGTTTGCTGGTTGTTTAAAACGTAGGCTCCGGGATTTAAATTATAGATAATTTTATAAATTTATTCATAAAATATATAGAAAAAGTATTAATGAAAACCTGTGGAAAATTTAATAATCTTTAATTTTTATATAAACGAAGACGGATTTGTGAAAAATTCATGGACCCCAGCGGGATTCGAACCCACGGCCTCCCAATTTCTAGTCGACTTGTACAGTATAATAATATTCATTTATTTTTTATAATATAATATAATTTTATGTATGTATGTATGTATGTATGTATGTATGTATGTATGTATGTATGTATGTATGTATGTATGTATGTATGTATGTATGTATGTATGTATGTATGTATGAAATAGCATATACCTATTTCAAGAACATTTAGGTCCACGAAGAAAATAGTTTGATATAAAAACTATAACTCGCTTATTAATAGAAATTTTTCACCGGATTGTCACCGACAGTCTTAGTTTTATTTATACGTTCAAAAGAAATTATATTTAAAAAATGGTGGAATCCCCTAATCAGCTGCTCATCTTTTTACGGTGGCAAATGATGGAGCAGAGATCCCGTAAACAGTGTCCAACTTGGCTTTAATTTGCGCAGACGTATTGTTTTTAAATAAATGAATTTAACCAAGGCACGATATCGAGTGAGACAAATGACTCTCAAACAATAACTATGCGTCTGAAATGGCCGAAATTTTCAGAGGTATATTTCAAAGCATAAACAATTGTATATACAGAATAATTATGATGATGAACGACATTTACATGTTGAGGCTAAAAACTTATCAATACCTCCTCGTATTAGATAGTAGGTCAGGATGAAAAAGGAAACCTAACCTTAACCTTTTACTTAGGAACAAAGAGTCCTTTGCTGTTTGCCCTTAACCATTTAATTTTAATCGACCATTGTAATGTAAAATATTCGTTCGCATATTTCTTATTGTCTGTAAAATATTGTATTTCGTGAATTTTTCACCTGTTGTTTTTATTTTATTCTTTTCTTAAACATTTATATTTTTATCTCTCTTCATATATATTACCAAGTGATATCACTACGCCTACACGTTGTCTGGGTCCGGTATTTTTCTGGACTAGTAGACCGCAAACCATTTGATTATTTTAAAACAATTTTTGTGTCAAGGGCGAAATATATTGCCGATGAAGCGTTTCAGAAATATTTGCTAAATTCTGTTCATTTGTATTTTAAGATTGAAATTTAAAGTCGTAATATTTTAGACTAGTATATAATTTCTAATGTGGATCAACATAAACGTTGAGTATGGTTTTGAATCGTGGCCAACAAAATTATAAAGGTAACGCCTGAAATTTAAATATTTTGCTGATACAAAATAGGGATAGATGTCGTCCGATGGGCATTATCATCTAGTAACGCTCGTGGTGCATACAAGATTTTATGTCTCACTAGATTATGTGAAATAAGTTTTCATTTATAATAATTTTGATTACAATAATGCTTAAGCTTGGACGTTGCTAAGGATGTTGTTTAATTGTTTTGTTTATTATCAACATTTATTTATTTTTAAAACACCAACGTTTTAAATCGTTGGAGATGGTGGAATGGGTGAATTTGATGTTTCGGAAGATATTTTGTCGAAACGGTGTAAAAATTTATTTTGAATGTTTCTGTATACTTTGAGGAAGGCAAACGTATCTCCTAATTATTCCATTCTCGTCTGTAGAAGATGTGTATTATATTTTGAGGTTCGTTATCACATGACAGATCTCAGTTCTTTATTTCTTATGCACTTATTTATGAATATTAGGATTATTTTTAATTTCCTCTAACAGTAATTTTAGAGAGCTTGTACGGCTTCGGATGTGTCACATGTGACGGTAAATAATATCAAAAATTAATTCAAACGTTGATAAATATCGTCCCCAAAAAAATTTGTGATCCGTCGTCTGTCAAAAATGATGCGAAACATTACAATCTGCAATTCGACGGACTTACTATTTTCATGTGTGGTGAAAGTAAATGGCTTTTTAAGGTTTTTTTGATAATCAATTTTAAGTATTATAATTAAATTAAAATTGATTTCTGTGTTGTGTTTTCAAAGCTGTTTTCTTATATTAATTGTTGTAATCAATTAATGTATTAATTGTTGTAATCAATCCTTATTATTATTGTAATGAATGATAATTAAAAAGAAAATAAATTCATTATATACCGGTTATATTACTTTTAATAAACGATGATCGGATTATAATGAGGGCATAATGAAATATTATGCCCTCCCATTATGCCCCGGTTGTTATAAATATGTTTATATACACCGTATCCTAGCAATAAACAGTTCATAATACTTTAGTGAGACATAAATGATTTTTAAATACCATTAAAGTGATGTCTGTGGTGCTCTCTTCACTACAGCTCTGAGAGCCCGTAAGGTGGCGCCTGGTAAAAGTCCTTAATGGCACAGAT
>OY720448.1:1153587-1228587 GCA_963082715.1 Harpalus rubripes
CTAGATAACTTTATAATGACATCACGGTTCAAGATAATTTTTAAAACTTCAAGAATTAAAATGAGTCTACGATTTTGGCTGCCCCTCAAGGAAATAAAAAATTCGTCGTCTGTAAACAATACGCAACTATTAGTAAGTGTGGCTCTATGCGTTAGGGATTTGATACAGAGCCAAAATTTTTGTAGTTTTCGCGAAATGATCTAAAAATAAATGTATCTTTTCTGTGTTCATTCATGGGTTTGAATTTCGCGCCGTGAATTTTACTGAAAAATTTGCGCCTGAAATGTATGCACAAAATTTAACATACTAAGGATATCCTGGGAATCCTTCCAGTCAAAGAGTTTACGTCATCGTTTAGGGTTTTTTGAAATTTTCTATATATTTTATTAACGGTATTTTATTAGTTTTTCTAATACTATTATATATTTGAAACCATTAGTAGAAATAATTACATTTGGAAATATTTTGTTAATTTTTGTAAAATAACGTTTGATTATTTTTTTACATTCCGTCATCTTTGGTCAAAAAAATCGATGATGAGTTTTTAATGAATAAGCACGTGTTAGGTTCCCTAGAATGCGATTTTACTATTTTTACGATGATGTCTGTATGTATGTATAGATGGATGTATGTATGTGTGTGTGTGTGACGATTCAATACCACCTTTTCAAAAGTTATAATTTTTGCGTATTCCTTTTCTTTACATCTATATGAAGAGCTGATTAGATTTTTGGTTATAATTGGTCGACCGGAATTATCCTAATTTGAAAATTTTAACAGTTTTTCTTGAAAAGACGGTGTTAAATATCATTTTTTCACATTTAATGTTATTATAAATATTAAAGAACTTTTTATTCTCTATAAGATTTGATTACATTTTATACTTCATATTCAATGGATATAGAGTAATAAATTTACAAAGAAATTAAATTTCATAAAGCAGCAAGCTGTGCTATAACCTTGGAAACATATACTATATTAAGAAAATTCTGATTGACAAATGTCAGTGTCAAGTGCATTTGACAGTATGTTTGTATTATAATTTTACTGGAAATATATAATCTCGTACAAAAAACTTTCTGAATGGAATTTGTACAAAATACATAGAACTGAAGGTAACGTATACTGGAAATATGGAATCTTTTACAAGAAAATCTCTGTGTGGAATTTTTACAGTATATACAGATCTGACACCGATCTGACGGACAATTACAGAGTGGGTTCACATTCGGACACATCCATGCCTTAGTGGGATTCGAACCCAGAGCCCCGAAGGCACTAATGACATGAGGCGTTGCTCTAACCATTGAGCCACCGAAGCTATAATAAAATGAATATTAAATTTTAAATACCGGGATAGAATAGAATTCACTAATCCAAAAATGAGGATTAGCTTAAACATTTCTAAATACATTCTATTATTTTATTTCTTTTTAAAACATTACTAATATTATTTTGAAATGATTAGTTCTTTGATAGTGACATTTATTTGTCAGTTACATACATTTGAATATCTGCGTTTTGTTTGCTTAAAGCGTAGGGTCTGGGATTTAAATTATAGATAATTTTATACTTTTATCCATAAAATATAAAGAAAGAATATTAATGCAAATCTATAGAAAATTTAATAATCTTTAATTTTTATAATAACAATAATCTCGAAAAAATAACATTGAAAGGTATTTTTCGAAGAGAAACTATTTTGAGCTTCTAGTAAAGTACCATTTCCGGTTATTCGATATTCACCAAAATCTAATGGGCTCTTTCCATTACAGCAAAAGTTCGAAATACAAGGTTTCAAAATTTTCTGAATGACAGTATTTGAGTTAGAGTGGAGGATCCACATATACATACACATACACACCCACACCCACACACACACACACACACACACACACACACACACACACACACACACATACGCACAGACATACACACAAACATCACCGTCAAAATGTTATAAATGGATTCTAAGGACCTTAAAACGTGGTTATTTACCAAAATCTCGATAGGTGATTTTTAGCAAGATACCCTATACCTCCCTTACCAAGGGTAGCGGGAGGTAAAAATTGAAAGTAGCGGCGAATCCCATTTATGTTACAATAATGCATAATTTTGTAATAAATCTAAAAATAACTAATCAGGAAATAATTTCTTATAATTCTAAGCAACGTAATGTATGATTCATGTATTATTGTAATAAGCAAAATTTTATTCTTGTTATATTTTCTTAGTATGCATACTCCGAATTAGATAAAATTGATATCACTGTATGAATATCACAGTAAAAATGTCGTATTCATGACACAAACTGCTGTGTTGTGACTTTCCTCTACCTTTTAGATAACGTAAAATAAACAATTCATTTTAATACGTAATAATATTCATAATGAAATTCATGCAAATTTTATTATTATTATCATATTGATATTAAATATTATCGAAATGAAAATATTATTATTATAATAATAATAAAATGTATAAATGAAGTAATGGCATTCCACAACTATAAATACAATTGTTATAATTAATTGTAATAACTTTCCCCTGATATAACCCGACCGGTTAATTAAACGGTACAATAAACACATTTATCGACAATATGAAAATATTGATAACATAAATTTACTTAATAAAATACTTAATCCCATGTAAGGCAATAAAATATAATTATAGAATGCAACAAACAAACTGTAAAAGATTAATAACTTATTTCGAGATAGAAAAATATGACTCACCGCTCATACGTTCGTGTAAGATGATCCAATTTTCCTGATAATGTCTGCGCAGATTGTGTGGAACACTCACGTAAAAAGACGAGAACGGTGTTTGACAACGACAAGATGCCTTCATGTTGGGGCTGCAGGGATAGGACGTCCGACAGCAGTTCCTGAAAAGATTAAATACAATTAGAACACCCTGTATATTGTATATAATTTGTATGTTTTCAAAATTATTATTAGGTTTTCAAAGTTTAAATCAAGAAATTGTACAAACGGGTCATTAGTGTAAAATTGTACCTACTTTAAGGGACTATTAAAGTTTAAAAAAGTTATTAGTTTTTAGAATATTTGTTTTTAATGCCCTTACTGTATTCCAAATTCACACTACATACTTTCAAGTCTTAATACATGACTTTGAAAGTGAAAGATTGTTCAGCCATCGAGAGGAGACCAGCCAATAGTTTAGTTGGTAGAGCACTATCCCGGCAAGGTAGGTGTTTCGGATTCGAATCTCGATGGCTGACAATTTTTCATAATTTATTTCAAATTAAGACTTTCCAGAATATAAATATTGTATGGGGTTGTATAACAATTATTTCGAGAAAAACTGTATTAAAAATTATATAGGTACAGTATGTTAAAAAAAACCTAACTCTGAGTAGGCTATGAACATAGAAACGTATGTCTGATCATTATTCAATTCAAAAATAAAGTTGTCAAAATTGATCTTGATATGTAAATTTAAGGAGAAAATATATTAAAGAAGGATACAGTATATTGCCATTCGCCGTTTTCTAATTTGTTTCCATTTCTAAAATAAGATTCAAGAAGAAAAGCTTTGATTTCTTTAGATAACATTTTTGGCAATATCTCCTGTCAAAAACGTAACCTAGGCAACAGTGGTATCAATAGTAGTCGTGCCTACTTCAATAACGTTATATGTAATTTTTAATGCCGTTTTTACTTCCTTTTACATAGTAAAGGAAGTAGTAATTGTAAACGCGAAAAATTTCGGTTTTCAGATTTCAGCGGAAATATTCATTTTGACCATCCCTGAATCCATTTTGACTAATTTCGTCGTGACGTCTGTACGTGCGTACGTATCCTCCGTTTTCGGTCATTCAAAATTTTCAAAAGTGGTATATTAAAATATAATTCAAAACTTCTCAAATTTGGTATATTAGACCTTTATATCAATGAGAATGATATTATGGATTTTGTTTAAAATAGGCTACCCGGAAGTGATATACCTGAAGTTGGTAACAGTTTTCTTGAATAAAATTTTATTTTGATTTTAGAAATAAATGCTTCAAATAAAAGTTTTAGAGAATTTAATTCTAAAACTAGCACATCAAGTATTATTAAATTAAGCGAGATATGTAAATTTAAAAATTATATTCCTTTTGGCTTTTGTAATAGCTTGCTATATATTAGAACAAAAAATAATTTCAAAATAAAAAATTAATGTTATTGTCAAATTATGTCAAATACGTGCATTTTTATAATTAGATCTATATTTGGTTGGTCTTGCGTACAAGAAGTCGTGTGATGTCCACATCTGATTTTTCTCGAAATAATTGTTAAACAACCCTATATACTATATTTATATAGCTGAAATAAAAATATTCTCAATCTAATGGAATAAAAAATTATATAGGTAACCATTAAAAAAATATATTTTGTTCTACCGTTTGAGAACCACTGATTTTATTTTCGGTTATTATTGATAAATTTGCATTTTATTCTTGATCATTTTTTGTATAAAACATTTTTCTCTAAAGTCATTAGTACGCCCAAAAAAGGAAACATACTGTAGATCGCTGAAGTTTTATAAAATGTCTTTTTCAAAACGATGGATTCAAATATTACAGTATTAATAAAGACGTGGTAAAAATATATCTATAGTATACTTCACGTAAGAATGACATTGCGCAATAAAAAGTATATGAAACTATGTGACATAGGTAGGTAATTGAAATGGTTTTTTTTTATTGCCACACTGGTTATATGTAGAATCTGTTCAAAAGGCTACGTATGTCATAACTCTGTTCAGGAAATAATTTGGAATTGTCAACATAGTTCGCAAACATTAGCGTGTATTTTAGCGTTTTTGTGTTTCGTGTTGATTTAGGTACGTGATTTATCAAAAATATAATGTGAGTTTTGTAAAGAAAAACATAGTGTGTTAGTAGGAATCAGCTAAGTTTATAGAGCGAATTGAAATATTTATGAACTATCCGGTCTGAGGGACCATTCAGCTAAAAAAACCAAGTATATGGCCTTATCAACAAAATAAGTCCCAGTAATTTTTAAAGGATTACAAATTAACTGTGAATTATGTTTTAATATTTTTTGAATTCATATCTGTAAGTACAGAAATAATATTGTGGTCCCTAAAACCAGGTGCGTGTACCAAAGCGTTAAAACCGAACTAGGGGAATCCCACAAATCGCATATTGCGCGCCAATTTATACTACGTCAAACACTAACCTCTACTGCTGTCTTGGAGTCGATAACATGTTGTTTAGACCTGACAATCAAATCAATATGTTTCGATCTTTCTTCATACGTAGTAACTTGACTCTCGAACGCTTGCCACCTAGTCTCAAACTCTTCCCAAAGTTGGGCCAACTTCGTCAGGGTGTCCCTTCGGGACTCCAATCCCGAAACCAGCGCACTCCACTCTCTGGAAACTTCACCACTTTGCTCTTGGATTTTCTTCTTGTTGCTGGAATCAGCTTGTTGAGAGATTTCAGACGTTCGCTCGAGAAGAAGGTCTAACTCAAGTTGCTGGTTCTGAGGAAATAACAGAATTTTTGTTATATTGAGATATTAGGTTATTTATAACTTTGAAAATAAACAAAAATGTTTATATTACGATGTGAATTGTGTAAATGTTAAGAAATTCTACGAAAGATTAGATTAATGTGCATTTCTTGGTATTTTCGATAAAGATTTCAAGATAAGAACTTAAAAAAAAAAAAATTGAAAAAATGCAAAATATATTTATCAATGTCGCGAAGTAATAAATAATATAAATAAATTATCAAGGTATTTTACCCATTGATGGGTGTACCAATCTGTTTTGTACAATTTTTTGAACTGGAGATTTCATCCCTATAAGAAATGATTTCAAACAAAAATAGGCTTTAAGTTAAAGGAACATTAAGATTATTTTACTATAGCCCACTTATCATAATTACGATATTTATATTTTTATTTTTGGACCCGACAGTTAATTTTTCTGAATATCCCGGTAATGATGATGATGTGTTGTGACCATGCGGGAGTTTACAAGGCGTCACCTCACGGGCACTCATTGCTGGCATGGAGAGTGCACCACTTAAATATTACAAAAAAATAAGGATATACAGGGTATAATAGCTAAACGATCTATCTCAAATAATTTCTGTATTATTAAAGATATAATAAAATACTATAAGGCAATTTTATATATATAAGATTCTATAGAAGACCAAGGGGGACATCCGAATACAGAAGAAAATATATTTTTTTTAAATCAATGGTTCTCAAGTTATGTCACAAAGTTATATTTTGTTAAATGAGATGATATATATTTTTTTTGGCCCATTTGATAGGGTATTTTTTCTGAATTCAGCCATGTAATCATTTTATATCCTAACATAACAAAAATATTCAGAAAAATTCAATTGAAATTTAAATAAATTTGTTTTTTACATAGCTATTTTTAAGTAGGCTATGTATGAAAAACAATGACTGCTATTTGTCAATTTAAATTATTTACGATGGAAATCAAATAGAACATTATTTATAAAGTTCAATTGTTTTTCATACATACATTTTTCTCAATATTTTTGTTATGTTAGGATATAAAATGAATATATGGTTGAATTTAGAAAAAATGCTCTTTCGAATGAGCTTAAAAAATATATACCATCTCATTTAAAAAAATATAACTTTGTGTTGTAACTTTAGAACCACTGGTTTAAAAAAATATTTTATTCTGTATTCGGATGTCCCCCTTGGTCTTCTATTAGATTGTCTTATAGTATTTTATTGTGTCTTCAATATTATAGGAATTATTTAAGGTAGCTATGTCAGTAAATAGACTATAAAAACAATAAAATTTTATATGAAACATTTTTCTCAATTTCTAATAGTTACGAAGTTATTTGAAAATTAAATATTGGCCAAGGTCGCCACAACATTTAACATAGTACAATTATTTGTTTTTTTAAGAAAAACAAAAGCACATCTAAGATGGTCTCTGAAAGGTAAACAAAAAATCCTATTTAATCAAAGTCGTAACTCTTATAGTTTTCGAGATAGCAGACGTAAACTTATTTTTCACTGCCTCAAATCTCGGAAATTATGGAAGATCGAATCCATGTTGATTAAGCTTTTTTACTCATTTTGGTCAGTACTATGTGCCCTTAAATTTTTTTACAGTATTTTTGAAACAGCCTGTATATATTAATTAATAACATCAGTTACGTTTAAGTTTGACGTCGGTCGAAATCGAACCCCAGCCGACAAAATAGTAAAAATGTTAAAATCGGATACTAGAGACCTTAAAACGTTCTTAAATTAAAATTTAAGTTGTATTCGTTTTCATACTATGTATAACTTTCGCACTTTAGTGAAATAAATAAATATAAATAAATATATCATCACGGCTTATTACCCATTGCTGGGTGTGCCAATCTGCTTTGTACACAGATGCGGTAATGATGAAATATTTGTACCGTGCGGGCGCTTACCAGGCGTCACCTCACGGGCACTCACTGCTGGCGTGGAGAGTGCACCACAGGGGTCAATTTTGTGCCATTTAAAATTGGAAATATTTGGCGTCGGTCGGGATCGAACCCGGTTCCCCAGATTCGCGACCTGACACTCAGGCACGCGGCCACGAGACCCCACTTTAGTGAACACTGCAGCATTTTAAAGATAAAACCTTAAAGTAATTTTAATTAGGACCATTTTTATGATACCTAAACTTTATCATCACGTTAACACCTTATAAATTAAAATTAAAGTTGTATTTGTTTTCATAATATAACTTAAGCACTTTAGCGAACACTGTAGTATTACTTTAAAATCAAGATAAAGTCTGAATAATTTTAAAGTTTTAAAATGAACATGATTATGAAAACAACTCTTAAGGTGCATTCACAAATGAAAATTAGGTTTATGGTTTTTGCTTAGATTTAAGTAAGTCATTCATAAATGCAAGTTTAATTTAACTCTAATTTAGTTTTGATTGTACTGACATCTATGTAAATGCTTCAAAAACAAGATTAAAATATCGATAAAGCAATACTTAATAGATACCGTGCTTGGCATTGTTGGTTATATTTCAGCAAAAAGTTTCCTTGTTCTTATTGCATTTAGTTTAAAGACCGAATCTACCAAGTGAATACTAAATAAAGATGGATGTATATTTTTATATCGTTTTAGACTCGTTCTCATCGGTGAAGTTTGTGACGTCAAACTAAATCATAAAGCTAAAGTTTGGACCTTGCAATGTTTAGCTTTATGATTTGGATTTAGAGACACTAAATTCTGAAATGTGAATGGAGTCATAACATAATATGCGGCCAAGGTATTTAAATTTAAAGCATAAAACAAAATCTAAACCTAATTTTCATTTGTGAATGTACCTTTAAAGTCTTAACTTGAGCCCAATTATGAAAAGACCCTTATTCACTAAATTCTCCTATACGCTTACCTATACAGCGGCGATAGGTAAAACTTAAATTAAATTTTTACTTACAAAATACTTGGAAATTATGTTTTATTTACATAATTTCAAATTGTTAATATTGTCACGTATAAAATTATGCAAATCAACTATTTATAATTGTTAAACCGTCTTAATAATACACTAAAAATAGAAATGATAGTACACTGACACTCTCCACAAACGCTTATTTCAAACTGTACGTCTTGAACTCACAATAAATAATACAAAATAGTCTAAATAAATAACGAACAAACTAAAACAAGTATACCACGGTCAAATCGCTTCGTGATAACTGCGCTGCGCGTAACTTCTACATCTACTGTTTAAATAAAACTGAATGAAAATGAAATGAACTCGCGATTTTCTTTCCCGGCCTTGGTTTGCCGGCGTACACAAACACGGTATCAGAATGATGTCACCATGATATCATATTCGATGTAATGGGCTATATTGCACTCTTAAACGGTTTAGCAGGTGAGGTGACATAGCCTTTCAATATGTGGTTCAAGGGAGACTAGAATTTGTACAAAGAAAAAAGATTGTGATTGTTGAAATTGTTAAAGATATAATGTGATGAGGCCAGAATGTTACCTTAGATGGTTGTACCAAAATTTAATTGGGAAATAAATAAAAATAAATTAAAATCAACTATATTATAAAGGGTAAACACGAGAATACTTGACATAGGCATTAAACAGTCTTTTTCTGCAACCGAAGCGAAAATAGGTAGGTACTATTTTCGCGCCAAAAATGCGTCACGAAAATTGCATTTCCCTGACTAGTCACGAAAACTTTTAAACGTTTTATTTAAAATTTTATTGAGTATTGAATATAAAAATCTGATGTGGCCAACATCAACCCTCCCGCTATTTAATTTTATTATATATATATTTATGTATTAAGATCCATTTCATATAACTATGGTTTTATTTACTATTTTCTTTTTAAAATGTTACTATTATTAATTTGAAATGATTAGTTCTTTGACAGTGACATTTATCTGTCAGTTACATACATTTGAGATATGAACTGTGTAACCAAGGAGATTTGCTTCTTTAAAGCGTAGACTCCGGGATTAAAATTATCGATAATTTTATAAATTTATACATAAAATATATAGATAAAGTATTTATGCAAATCTGTAGAAAATTTAATAATCTTTAATTTTTACAACACATCTTGACAATATAACATTTGAAGTTATTTTTCGAAGAAAATCTATTTTGAGCTTCAAGTAAAGTGCCATTTCCGGGTATCTGATACACACCAAAATTTAATGGTCTCTTCCCATATTAGAATAAGGACGAAATACAAGGTTTCAAAATTTTCTGAATGATAGTATTTGAGTTAGAGTGCAGGATCCACACACAAAAACACACACACACACACACATACAATCAAACACACAGATACACAGACCAGACACTGACACACACACACATACACACACACAGACACACACACACACACACACACACACACACACACAGATACACATACCAGACACACACACACACACACACACACACACACACACACACACAGAGAGATACACAGATACAGACACACACACACATACATACATACACAGTCACACACACACACATACATACATACACACACATACAGATACAGAGACCAGACACAGACACACACACACACACACACACACACACACACTCACATACCCAGACCAGACACACATACACACATACACATACACACACACACAGCCACACACACACAGCCACACACACACACACATACATACATACACACACATACAGATACACAGACCAAACACACACACACAAGCACACACATACACACACACACACACACACACACACACACACACACACACACACACACACACACACACACAGAGAGAGAGAGAGAGATACACAGACCAAACACAGATACACACACATACACAGACCATACACAGACACACACACATACACACACATACACACACACACACATACACACACAGATACACAGACCAGAAACAGACAGACACACACACACACGCACACACACACACAGATACACAGACCAGACACACACACACATATACATACACAGATACACAGACCAGACACACGCACACACATACACACACACATACACACACATACACACACAGATACACAGACCAGACATAGACACACACACACAAACACACACACACACAGATACACGGACCAAACACAGACACACACACACACATACACAGACCAAACACAGACACACACACACACACACACATAGATACACAGACCAGAAACAGACACACACACACACACACACACACACACACACACACATATACACACAGATACACAGACCAGACACAGACACAAACACACACACACACACACACACACACACACACACATACATACACACACACACACACACACACACACACACACACACACACACACACACACACACACACACACACAGAGAGAGAGAGAGAGAGAGAGAGAGAGAGAGAGAGAGACATAATCGTGTAATTAAAATTAGTTTCTAGGGACCTTAAAACGTGGTCATTTACCAAAATCTCGATATGCGATTTTTAGCACGATCTCTATACCTCCCTTACCAAGGGTAGCGAGAGGTAAAAATGTAATATGTAAATCATTCGCCAATGTATTTTTTAAAAATATAACATATTATTAAATAGCAAATTTGAATAAATACATAGGCTGTTCCATTTGAAAATATAAAGTTACATGGTGTAAAAATTGAACAACCATAGCCTGTAAAAAACCTATACTGCAGATTTATAGATATTTTAATATAAAATAAACTCCGTACGAAAATATTTTCCTTAATATTTAAAATAGAGTATAGTGTACAAAACAGATAGATACAACCAACAATTGATAACATGCCGTGATTATATACATATTTATTTATTCAAGAATAAAGTCTGTAACTCTTTTTATAATTTTATTTAGAGTAATTATCAAAAACAATTAAAAATTAAGAGGATAAAACAAACAGGAAAAAATTGTTTTTCAATAATGATATTGATAAGTATCCGCATACCGGAAACGATCTATCTAATTAAAACTAACGGATGTGAATTTTGTAATCTTCAAATAAATATTTGCATTTTTGTATATTTCACACAAATTCGTACTTGAATTTATGAATTAATTATTAATTTCTAAAACTGGTTTTAATTTAAATGACATTAGAAATGAAAATAAATTTGACTCACCTGAATATCATTTAACGCGTGGGTGATCTTCTGGATGTTGAAGTGTAGACCAGCCAAAGTACTAACAGGTTCGTCTGCAAACTGTGTCCTCGCTATAACGGATTTCACTTTATCCAAGGTTTGACAATAATCCTTCCACATTTCAGCATCTTGTTCAAGTTGAGCGCGCTGAGACTTAGCAGAATTCAACGTATTCTTCAACAGTTGAGTATGTTGCTGCTGTTCCCGGCTCAACTCTTCTTGCTCTGATGGAGTCAAACTGGGCCAGATTTTATCAGCAGCATGTTGAATCTGCTGTGACACCAATTCTTTAATAGTTGTTTCAGTGCTGAAGAATATTTTGTGTTCTTCAAGATCGCTTAAAATGTTTTCGAAGTCAACGCCCTCTCTGCCACTTTGAAGACGAATTTCTGCTTCTTTGGCCCAAGAACGAAGCCTATCTGTTAGGACAATATAGTCCACACGGAGTTGCTTGTTGATTTCTAAATATTTTCCGCGTTCTTCTAGTTCTCGGGGAAGAGAAGAAAGAAGAGAATTTGCTTCTTGGAGTTGTTCTAGAAGAGAACTTGGCATACCGTCATCATGACGCGTTGCCTCTTGAATCTGACGAACCTTTTCTAGATATTTGTTGACGTTGATTGTTAAATTGTTGTGATTATTGATTTCTCGATCAACACTGCCTATATCACGGTTAAGCAAAGGTCTTGAATGGACCGTTGCTTCGTTCGCGTGAAGCCAGTCGAGAATTTCTTCTAATTCGGCTGCGATTTTGCGATGCTCAGCTGCTGTCAATTCGTGTTGTTGTCGTTGCTTTTCAACAGTTCTTCTTAAAGTCTGCAATGATTGTTTTAATGACTGAAGTTGTTCGGTAATAGCATTTCGATCGGCTGCTGAACCATCGGCAGCTATTTGTTGTCCCTTATCTGCTGCCGAAGCAAGCAATGCTTCACATTCTTGTATTTTAACAATGATGTCATCATATCGTTTGATTTTTTCTTGAATTGTATTACCAGGTTTTTCTATATCTTTGACTACATCTGTGTATTTGTGGATGAAAGTCATTATTTCTGTTATTAAAGCGATGAATTGTTCGCGCAATAAAAGAAGTTGACGCAATCTAGCGATTTGATCTTCAATTTGCCGAATTAAATCATCTTGAAGGGTCAAAATTCCTTGTAGTTCGCTAGAACTAGTAGGAGACAGATCACTTAACTTAGCTTTGTTTGTTTTTAAGTCCCCAAGAATTTTTTCGTAAGACTGAAGAATACCAGTAACATCTTCAACTTTGCTTCCAATTGGTCTGTTTAGATCTTTAAGTTCCTGTTGGACTTGGTTCATAAATTGGACACATTCGGCGATTCTATGTGCTGCTTCTTTTTGCTGTTTGATGCTGTCTTTTAAAGAATTAGTTCTGTCGCGAATGACGGCTGAAATTCTAGAATGTTTGTCTCTCATTGCTTTAAGTTGTTCAGACAGGCTAAGTTTATCTGCTTCACTAATTGTGGGAAGAATCGCTTTTCCTTGTTCTGTTATTTTGTCGATGTCTTCTGATATTCTTGCAGCTTCTTCGTTGAGTTTTCCGTATTTAGCAAGTTGTTCTTCAAGAACACCAATGTTTGTTGCTCGAATGTCAGTGGAAGTTGCGACCTCTGCTTCATTTAACCATCGCTGGCATTTTTCTATATCATTTTCGAATTGTTTTCTTCCTTGAAGCAAATCAGCAAGAGCTAGAATTTTCTGTTGGGATTCATTCTTTAATATGTCGTATTCGTTGTTCACTGCATCCAACAAAGCTTGCAGTTTTTTCTTGTCTTCTTCGTTACACTCTTTCAACAAGTTATTTCCCTGTTTCATCAAATCAGTCAAATCTCCTTCGCTGAATTCTTTGATGTCATTTTCGTGCGATTTGTGTTGCGCAATTTCTTGTTCAACTTGTTGAGACTTCAGGGGTAAATAACCGCTCAGTTTACGAATTTCGCTGTTTTTGGCTTTAAGCCAGGCGTGAGCTTTTTCCAAATCGATTTCCAGCTTTCGCCGAAGCTTTCCAGCAGTGGTGGTTTTGTCGATTTCAGCTTTAAGGGCGTTGACGAGTTCTTTCTGTTCGGTGCTTAAGTTTTTAAGGGCTGAATCTAATTGTTGCTGCTCTGAAGGTTCCAGTTCGTTGACCATGTTGCTGACGCGATTGACTAGAGTTTCTTGAAGGATTGCTTTTCCTTCTGCTTCTTTTAGAAGACCTTTGAGGAATTGGACGCGATCATCAGCATTTTTGCTTTCATATCCAAGAAGTGTTGGTTGGTGTAGTTCTGATAATTTGTCTCGGACCCATTCTCTGGCTTGTTCAATTTCATCTCTGGTACCTTCTATTCCTTTTCTGGTCATTTCAAGGACTTGCAGTTTACGTTGAAGCCTCTTGGATATATCGTTGTATCTTCTTTCAACTGATTTTAGTTGTTCTTCAACTTGTTGCGAATCCAAATTACTGACTATGTCCATAACTTCTGCTGCGAGTTTCTTTACGTCTTCAAGCTTCGTTGGACCCTGTTCTTCAAATTCTATTTGTATATCCATAATGGCTGTTTGTTTTTGGGCACAATTTAACCCGGACCCTTTATCGACATTGTCTGATCTTTTCAATAAATTGTCGAACCACGCATGTATGTTTTGGACGTTTTGACGATAATCTTCAATGAGATTTTGGTTAGCTTGTTTTTGACTAATTGCAGAACTAAGTTCATCTTCTAGAGTATTTAGAGCAGCTTCTAAATCGGAGTCATCGTCCTCTAAAGCAGATAAGTCTGTTAGAAGTTGGTTTCTGCGATCGCCAATGGTGTTAAGAAGATCGTTCATGGTGCTAAGTTCTTGTTTAGCTGCTTCAGGGCGAAGTTTCGTTGGGCGGGAACACCATTCGGTTACAGCTGAACGTTGTGTTGTTATCCAATCTTGTAACGCAGCGCGTTGTTTCTGGAGTTCTTCCAATTCAGAAACTGTGGTTGTTAAGCCTCCTAAATGTTGTTGGACCTATTGACAACATTGTAATATGAAATGTGGAAGTGTACACATTTCTGCTAAATAGAAAATCCAATGAATTTTTTTGTTGTTGTGTTAATGGTTCACATGACTTATTATGAACAAATACAATAATAGTTAATTTTGATACAAGGGAGGTAAATAGTATTTATTTCACTAAGAGGTAGGTAAGGCAACTACATACGTCCCAGCAGTTATTTGTCCATTATTCAAAGGCAAAGACAGTTAGAGTGAATGTACGAATTTTCGCGCGATAAGTTTGTTGAGTGTAGTTGGGAAACTTTTTGGTAAGGTTTTAATTCAACAATTTCAAAAATTAGTGACGTTCAGGGTGGTTTTTTTGCCTGAGAAGGGATGTGTCGATCAATTGTTTGCTTTTCGTACGATTGTTGAGAAGTCACTTGACAAGAGCAAGAGGGTGCTCTGTGGCTTTCTTGATCTAAAAAAATGCGTATGATAGTGTTCTTCGTGATACTTTGTGGGATGTACTCAAGGAGTACGGCGTGAATGAAAACTTGCTGGGAGCGATTCGTATGAGGGTAGTGAGGCTGCTGTAAGAATAGATGGTAGGTTGAGTGATTGGTTTCGTATAAATGTTGGTGTGAAACAGGGCTGTGGTATGTCTCCGTGGTTGTTTAACTTGTATATGGATGAGTTGTTGCGGAGAGCATTGAGTGAAATGACTGGTGTACAAATTGGTGAAAGTATTGTGCCTGCGTTAGCGTATGCGGATGATGTAGTTGTTTTGGAAAGCATAAAAAGAGAGTGACTGCCATGGAAATGAGGTATTTACGTGGAGTATGTGGATATATAAAACGGGATCGCGAGAGGAATAATTTGTTGTATGAAGAATATATGGTTAGGAAGAATGTTGTTAAGAGAATAGGAATGAGCCAGTAGAGATGGTTTGGTCATGTGGCGAGAATGAAGAGTGAACGTCTTGTAAAGCGTATATATCTTGATGAAATTGAGGGATACCTTGATAGTAAAATGAACGTACATCCATATAAACAGCGTCCTATCGCGTTTATACAAAAAATTAGTTCAAAGTGTTCTTCAAAAAAAAAAAATCTTATTAAACAAATCATGTGAACCAATATAACAACGCCTAATATATTTCTCACTGTTAAGTTCAAAATCATGCAGTAACAATAAACTTGCCTTATCAACCATGCAATGCAGTTTATCAACGAAGCCTTTGGACATGAGATCTTCAAATAAAAGTTTCAACCGGGTGTCGGTTTGATCACTTTGAGATATTCTACTTGGCTACATTTAGAAAAACAACAAACACATGCGATAATTAATAAACAATCAAACAAATCTAGCGTTAATATACAACTTCAACAAGCATTACACAAATTAATATCTTCGAATTAGACGAAACAGCAATAATAAATGAAGAAAACTTCCTACCTGGTCGATGAGATCTTCCAGTCGGGCTCGAACTACAAGTTCCTGATGGGGTATTGGAGTTGGCATCGGATCTTGTGGGCTACTGGGTCTGCTTATGCATGCAGTGGCTGCTTCACAAGCTTGGACAGCTACAGCCAGACGAGATTTTTCTGCTTGTAGTTTGTTGTGCAAATTCTGCAAAAATACAATACAAATTAACCCTATGTTTGCGGGAAACTATACGAAAAAACCCTAACAAGGAAAAAAGAATTGCACTGCTGCTTCGTTGACTTAGAAAAAGCATTCGACCGAGTGGAAAGAGAAGATATTTGGCAGGCATTAAGTAACAGGGGAATAACACCGAAAACAATAAGATAGATAAAAAGCCTGTATACAACAAGACAATGAAGTAAACATAATCATAGAAGGAAAAAAACTAGAACAAGTACGATCATTTAAATATCTCGGCGCAATCATAAACGAAAAAGGTAATATCGAAGAGGAAATAAGAGAAAGGACAGGCACAACAACAAGACCATACAACACACTGAAAACCAAATTTTTTGGCAAAAAGAAGTACCACAAGAAACAAAGGTGCAAGTATACAAAAAAGTAGTGACACCAATACTGACGTATGGTTGCGAATCGTGGACTATGACGGAGAAATGGAAAAGCAAAATTCAAAGTTCGGAAATGATATTCTTGAGGAAGATAGACCGAAAAATGAGACTGGACAAGATAAGAAACACCACAGAGACAAACTTCAAGTAAAACCAATAACCCTAACAATACAAGAGGAGCAACTCAGATGGTACGGACATATACAGAGAATAGATGATAACATATTAACTAAACAAATACACGAGGCAAGAGAAACAGGAAGAAGAAAAAGAGGCAGACCTAAGAAAACATAAAATCAGGATGTGATGCAAGTTGTAAAAGATCGAGGAAGCTTGAAAGAAATAAAGAAACTCACAACAAACAGGACCACCTGGAAAGAATTTTGGAAAAGAACACCAAAAGAAGACAACTCAACTCTACAAGCCTGACACCGAAAGGTACAAAGGCTAGGATTAAGTTAGTAAGTAAGTTTGCGGGAATTTACTGTAAACGTTTGCCACTGGGTCTGTCAGGCCTATGTGTATCTTGTAAGTTTTTTTTAAATAAAACAAAATATGAAGCAAAACATTTCGTCCTCGCAGGTTCTAAATATAAAGCGCGAAGGTTCTTTAAAGTAAAGTAGTTAAATTTCACAAACATAAAAGTAATAGTTAACGTTTAAAAGATACAATGAAATTGAAAATTGGGCCTCTCAGGCCCAGTCACTGTTATAGGGTTAATGTACAGTGTGTGAAGTCAGCTGAGATGGTTTGTAAAAATAGAAAAATATGTATTGCTTACCCTTGCTTTTTCAAGTTGTTGTTGCGCTTCCCTCAAATTAGTAACCGGCGTATCCAATTCTTGATTGATAACTGGTTCATAGGTATCCAAATTTTTCATAATACTCTCCAAAGTATCTTCATATTCTTGAAATTTGGCCAAAGACTCCATCAAACGATTCTTTATTTGTATCGCAGTATGAAGCAATGAATTGTAACTATCTTGCACGTTGCTTATTTGTTTTTGAATTGTTCCTTCAATTGCTGGGGTAGTAGCAACATATCTCTTGATTTGCCCATGCCCTTTGGCTTTCACATCATCAAGAGTAGATTGATATTTTTGGATATCATCGAGTAGTACTTCATGTTGTGTTATTTGTTCCTGAGTTTGTTCCCGATTTGTTATGTATAAGGAATTGTGTGCCATAAGTTGGAACGAAATTTGTAACAACCATTTTTCTGTGTCTTGCAATGATTGGTGATAGTTTGTGTAATCCTGCATTTCGTTTTCGATTTGTTCTTGACGTGCTTTACACCCAACAGATAGTTTTTCGTATCTTTGTTGGAGCTGTTTGACTTCGTCCAAAACTACTGGTCTTTTTGCCCATTTGGATAGCTCAGTTGCTTCCCTGACCAAATGGTCCAATTCTGTTTGTTTCTTGGCAACTTCTTCCTGCATGTGTTTGTGCCTTTCGAGTTGAGTTTTCATTTCCCCAAGCTCGCCTTTGGTGTCAGAAGGAAGCTTTAAAGCTTCTTCTGTAACTGAAATCCATTTTTGGACTCGAGATTTTGATTCGTTGTAGTCTTCCCAGCGAGTAAGCGCTGCTTTAAGTTGTGCTTGAACAGAAGTAAGATCCATTGATAATTGGTCCCAACTATTACGTAAAGTTGACATGTCATCGCGTAAACTCTCTTGCTTTTCAGTTGGAGTTGTGTTGATAGCCTTGTTAAACGCTTCTTGTAAAACTGATAATAAATGTTGACCTTCGGTCATGCGAGTTGATACCAGTCTGATGGTTTCTAGTTTGTCTTTCATGCTGGCTTCGTCACCTACTCCAATACAATCTTGGACTGATCCATGAGCCGTAAACAACCAGGATTCCAGTTTTTCTTTGGCTTTTAAAAAGTCTGTATGGTCCGATAAGTTCTTTTCGACACGAGAAACTAAACCTTGCACACTTGTTAGGAGGTTGGTGTAAGCTCCTTGCATTTGTACGGTTTGGTCACGAACCCAAGGAGAAGCACTAAGTTCCATAAGAGATTCGCAACGGTCGTTGAGTTCTTCCATGACTGACTTTTGAGCCACGACTTCTTCCAGGAGTTGCTTGCATTCGTTCAAATATTCTGGTGTCTTTTTATCCTGTTCTAGCTCCTTATCAACTTTAGTTTGGTATGTTTCCAGCCAATTCTTCATTTTGTCATAAATATTGGTATAATCATTCCAGGCACTGATGCATTTATTTAATGATTTTTGTGTTTCTTTGCTGATGACTTGAAGGCCTTCCCATTCTTGCTTCAACTGTTCAATTTCATGCCGAATGGTATCTTGTCCTTCATTTCCAGTTGTTTTCATAACCGAAATACTGAGTTTTATTGTCTTGTCAAGTAAGGCTTCACCATCAGGTATGGTTTTCAGTATTTCAGCAATTTTCTGTTCCTTAGCGATGATTTTTTGCTTGTCTTCGTGAAGATCTGAGCTTTGCTGGATTTCAATACGAACACGACGAATCCAATCGAAAGTATCGTTATAGGCTTGGCGGTATAATTCGTGTTCTTTTACCTGGTCTTCCAAGCTGATTATAGTTTTGTTGACAAGATCTTTCAAGTTGGCGTATTTCTTCAAATTGCTTTCGAATTCATCTCTTGGGAGGGTCTTGTCTTCGTCTAATTTTGCTTTGACTTTGTCGACAAGTTCGTTGTGAGATGTAATTTCTCGTTGTAATGCCCGGAATTTTTCTAATTTAGCGCGTTTCTCACTTAAATCGTTTAAGTAAGTTTCGTCAGACTGTACTTGGTGTTCGATTTCTAACAACCAATCAGATAAGTGTTTGTGTGTTTTGTAGATATCTTCAAGTTGCGAGGCGCGCGCGGCTAAACGTTGGCGAACATCATGAACATCAACTAATAATTTTTCAAGATCTTGCTTCAAGTTTTCCGTATCTTCTTGGATTTTAGCAGCGCCTGCTTGTTCGGTATTCATGATGACTTTTTCTTTAAGCTCTAAAGCATAGCGCAGTTTATTTTGTCCCTGTTCCAATGATTGTCTGATGACGTTTATAGTGTTTAATTTATTATTGACTTCTGTTAAAGTATTGGGAATATCTTGACATTCATTTAATTTATCTCTCGTGCGATCAATCCAATCTTGACACTCTTGATATAATGTGTTATGTTGTTGATGCTCTTGATAATGGAGTTCAAGACGACGCATGATTTCTTTTGCCATTGATAACAAGGCGTTGTATTTTGTTGTCATTTGAGTGAGCGCGTTGCTGATGCGTGTGTCTGCGCATGTTTCTAACAAAACCTGTGCGCGCATGTTTAGCTTGTCTAGTTCTTTTTGCCAGTCGAAAAGTGTTTGAAGGTGAACTTGGAATTGTTCCAGAACATTCTTCTTTTCTTCTAGATTGTCTTGAAGTTTGTTGTATGACTGCACAAGAGCTTCAGTTTGGGTAAGCCAGTCAATTGCTTCTTGGTATTGATCTTCATACTCGGTCCATTTAACAATACCAATTTCTAACGAATTTTTAATTTGGTTGAGGTTTTCAACATAAGTATCGTATTCTTCTTGAAGTAAAGCAACTTCTTCCTCAATAATATCTTTATCTTCTTCGTCTGCGTATTGACAGGCAACATCTCCTTGTTCTAAAGCTTTTTCCAGCTTTTTCTGTCCTTCTGGTAGTTCGTTTTGTAGAGCTTTCAATTGAGAAAGCTTGCTTCCCAAAGATTCTTTATCTCCAGTAGGTTCAGAACATTTACTAAGTCTTTCTTTGGCAAGACGGATCCATTGTACAAAATCATTTCCGGAATCAATGAAAGCTTGATGTTGCTCGACTGTTTCTTTTTGCTTTGCGTAAAGTTCTTTCGCTTGTTTGCTCAATGTCTCATATTTGCTGGAAATTTCTGACGCTGGAGCAGCTTGCTGGAGATCTTCGGCTTTGGATGTAACACTTTGTATCATTGGTTCAAAAGAAACAATATCTTGAACGATGCTATTTGTTTGACGAAGTGTAGCTTTACGTTCACCAATAGGTAGAGAGCTAAGTCCGGCCGCTTGCCCCTTTTTAGCTTTAGAGACTTTCTGTTCGCAAACTTGTTGAAGCTTGGCTTCACGGTCTGTAATCCATTGTTGTAGTTGGGAATAAGAACTGCTGTAGTCTGCCCATTGAAGCAAACTGGTTTCCAGGTGGACTTTTGCTGTTGATATTTTTCTGACGAGTCTGTCCCAATCATTTTGAATTTCTTTGAGTTCAGTGTTGATAACATCTCGTCCATCTGATCGGGTATTTCGTAAAACTTTTTCGCCACAATTGACAGTTGCATGGACTAAATTTTGTCCTTCTTCTCTTCGACGTAACAGTTCTTGAATTTGTTCCAATCTGGCTTGAAGTACTTCTCGGGTGCTAGTTGACGAACCTTCAGAACAACTTCGAATGATTTCTTTAGCGTTTTCTATCCATGCTTTAGTTTTCTCTAAATTGTCAGCGTATTGTCTGTGTTGTTCTTCGTTAGTCTCAACTTTTTTCAACACGTCTTTAGCGAGGTTGACTTCAACTTGATATCTTGAGTTGAGATGACGAAGTTGATTGTTGACGTAAGTATCTAAATGTGAAGTTAGCAAAATGGCTGCAGCTTCATTGAATTTTTCTATTTGTTCTTTGCCTCTTTCTAGTCTGTTGAGGATGTCTTGGACGTCTTTAACTTGCTTGGTCTTTTCAGCAAGTGTAGCAGATAAAGCAATCTTTTGGTTTTTGGTCAAAATAGCAATTTGTTGTAACCAATCGCAAAGTCGCTCGTATTCTTCTTTGTAATCCCGCCAACGAAGAAGGGTCGTTTCTAGTTTGTCCTTTTCAACCTTGAGTTCTGAAATTTAATAAATAATTTGATAAAATATTTTCCAAATAAACAATAAATATATTTACCTTTGAACAATCCTTCGAAGGCTTCTTTGAGCGCCCGGTTTTCATTCTTGATGATTTCCTGACCTTGAGGACTGGTACTGGCAAGTACTACTTGAGCAGTACTATCTAAGTGTTCGACTAAAAGCTCTCCCTGAGCTTGTTTATTAAGTAAAGCTTCTAAAGGAGCTACAGCGTTTTCTATAGCAAGCTTATCGCTAAGGGTACGCTGTTTCATAGATGGAACTTTTTCGCGTGCACGATTTAACCAACGAGTTAATTCGTCATATGCTTCTTTGTAGAGACGATGATCTTTGTACTGGTCTTCGCGCTCTGATAGTAATTTCTACAACAAGAATAAAAAAAATATTCATTTCTTTATTTGTGTCAGCTCCTACATTAAAAGAATTATAAGTTTTTGGAGCAAATTAATGACGGTTTGGCAAAGAATGAAAAGTTGAATGACTAACTACAGAAAAGAAACATTTTTCGGGGCCATGATGACAACTGCGCTTACAGCGCCACCAATATTATTAAAAGAAATGTGTGACGAAATATCTTACCTTAATTCTTTCTGCTAGGTTGTCAAATTGATCTAGGATAGCTTGCGCCTGTGACGCAGCTTGACTTTGTTGACCAGACGCCAACATTTCTGCTGCTTTTGCCTTTAAATTATCAACTTCAATTTTTTCACATCGTACTTTATCTTCAACATTTTTAATCTTATCAAGTTGGTTACGTTTTTCCGGCATGTAAGTCTGGAATTCTGACAATTCTTCATAACTAGTCTTCATCCATTCGACAGTTTTGTTGAGAGCTTGAATTTGCTCCAAGAATCCAGCCCATTTGTTTATGGAATCATCCAGAATTGCTTTGGTTTCCATCATTTTCGAAGCCAAAGCCGACCATTCTTCTTGTAGTTTCCCTAGAGCTTGGTTGATTGCTTCATGTCCTGAAGGCGCTGTGTTCGCTAAGACGGTTTGAGCTAACTCAACCAAACCTTGGACTTTACTAAAACCTTCTTCTTTGTATAATAGAAGGTCTTGAATTGTTTCTAATTTTCGTTCTAAATCTTTTTGAGAAGAAGCGCTTAAATCTGAACAATAAGCCAGTTTGTTTTTGATAGTTTCTAACCATTGTGAACACTCAGCAATTTGTGAATCGAATTCTTGATGACTATTGACATATTGTTGCCATCGGCTGGTTAAATCCTTGACCTTGTGACAAACTTGTTGATACTTGACTCCAAGTTCGGAAATTTGGGAAACGCGCGATCCTACAGTCCCTTTGTTTAATTGTTGGGCCCGTTCAGTAACAGTATCAATTTCAAGTTCTTTTGCCCTAACTTCGCCCTGCAAGGTTTTTAATATTTCTAGCTGTTCTTTCTTTTCGTCACAAGTCGCTTTTAAGTCTACAGTATGCAACTTTGTATCTGTTTCTCTGATCCAAGCTAAACATTGGTCTTTCAGTGCTTCGTATTCGGACCATCCTTCTAATTTGCTTTCCAAAGCTTCTATTGTTGAGCTTACAGCCGACAAAAGGCTTTCCCATTCTTGCTGTGACGAATCAATTTGCGACCTAATATTCACTTGACCTGATTCAATTGTACCAGGAATGACTTTATCTCCTAAAGCTCGTATTTGCGCAATTCTAGATTCTTCTTCTGGTAAACTTACTTGCATGTTCTTCAAACGTTCTAGATTGGTGTGAAGCGAAACTCTTTCTAAGTCAGTGTCCCCCCAAAGGAGAACAGTGTTATGAGTAGCGTCTAACCATTCGTGGGTATCTAAGACAGCTTTGCTGTATTGTTGATGGTCGCTGACAATGGCTTCGTATCTTTCTACGAAATTTTGTGCGCGTTTTAAGATCCTAGCATGCTGTTCGGTAAGGGAAGCTAGTTGCTGATCGATCTTTTCGTTTCGTTCGGGGAGACTTTCGGTTCGGTCTCGCAGATCGATTATGTCCTGCTGGTGCGCTAAAGCGTCATGCAACAAAGCACGGTATATTTGTAGCTGAGCCCGTTTCTCGTCCAAAGTTGTCTTCAATTCCGGTTCTTGTGGAAGTTGAAGTTCGGCTTCTTTTAGCCAACGGCGAATATTTTCGGCGCATTCTTCGAAACTGTTCCACCTGAGGAGGTAAATAGTGTATTATTGTATTAGTAAATATTAATGTACGCTTCATTCTTACCTTGATAATTTGGCTTGTAGTTCTCGTTCTGTACTAGAAATACTGTCATATAAAGTTTCCAAAGCTTGCTGAAGTTCTTGTAGTTGTAGCCTAATCGTTTCTCTTCCTTCAAGTGCAGTGCTTGGGTAAAGCTTTTCGCCTAATTCTACTGTATTGTTCAAGAGTAAATGGGCACTAGTTTGTTGTGTTAATAGTTCTTTAAGAATTTCAGAACGTTGGACGAGAATATGACGCGCTCCAACTTCACTGTTTCCTTGACACGTCTCGAACCTAGATCATTTGAGTCATTAAGTTTGGTTAGCCAAAAATAACTAAAATTATTAGTAGGGATAAATGATGCGTTCTAAGACACCAGCCCACCCACTCGATCTTGTAAGGGTACGCTTATAGACAAGGGAGGGTGGTAGCTTAAGCCAGACAGAGCGCGAAACAGCTTTAAAACAGGTTCTAAACAGCTTAGAAACAGTTATAAACAGCTTGGGAACAACAAGCTGTTTCTAAGCGGTTTAGAACCTGTTTTAAAGATGTTTCGCGCTCTGTCTGGCTTAAGCTACCACCCTCCCTTGTCTATAAGCGTACCGATATAAGATTCGGTGGGTGGGTGGGTGTTTTAGAACGCATCATCTATCCCTACTATTATTTACTGGCGACTGAAGAGGAATTAGTTTTGAGTTTTGACTTCTGCTAGGTACCTTCACTAAACTATGTAGACAATATTTTGGATTTGTTGCCTAAGCGTAATCCTTGGGGAAACTTACCTACCTACGGTATGACGGGAGGTAAAAAGATGTTTCCCCAAGGACGACGCTTGGGCAACAGTTCCAAAAGGGTGTCTAGCGAAGACACCTGGCGGAAGGAGATTATTTTTTATTGTTACCTAGCTTGTGCAGCAACAATCCAGTCAGAGCACTGCCGATATTTTTCATGGTAAGCTACGTGATCAGAAACAGCTTGCTCGCATTTCTTCACAATTTCTTTAGCAGTTACTTGTATTGACTGAAATCTTGATGTTATTTGTTGAACGCTAACAGAAATGCGAGTTTCGCCACTGCTCTGAATAAGTTCGGACGAGTCGTCAGACATTTTATCGAAATCTGCTTCGTTCTGTCGTAAGCTGAGTATCAATGACTAAAAAATATTACAGGATTAGACACTGAAGGAGTACTGAATTTTGGTTAAAGATATAGAGCTGTGAAATTGTGCATTATACGAAAAATCAAAAAGCTTATGGTAGTATTAAAAAGTGCTATTTGAAAAATGGTTCCAAAATTGATATAAAAAAGCTACTGGCATCTCCAATGCAAAAAATAATAGTGAAGTATCCTACACCAAAATAATATTACAAAAAGCGACATCTACTGAACTCGATATATAAACTATCATGCGACGACAGAAAACATCTCAAGAGGTATTTCTGTCCTTGTTTACGAGGATTGTCTGAAAATTTTGTCGAGTTAGATGCTGTTTAGGGGAATATGCTTCATCATTTGTCACCGTGAAACAATGGACAGTTGAATTTAAACCTGATAGTATCAGTTTGGATGATGATGAACCAATAACATCGAAAAAATCACTAAATGACGCTTTAAACAAACAAAACTCCTTGGTTGCGCAGTTATTCAAATGTATCTGACAGATAAATGTCACTGTCAAAGAACTAATCATTTCAAAATAATAACAGTAACGTACTTAAAAGAAAAAGTAAATAGAACAATAGTTTCCAGCATATGTAAATATGTAGGTATGTATTTAGAATAATAAAAAATTAACGATTCGCAAAAAAGTTTACGCTAATTCTCATTTTTGGATTAGTGAATTCTATTTTATCCCGGTATTTAAAATTTAATCTTAATTTTATTATCAAAAGTGGTAGTTACTTGGATTAGATTAGACTATATTTTAAGAGTAATGTCTTGTTTTGTGACTCGGGCGGTAATGGCGGGAGGTATTGTGTTGGCCACATCTGATTTGCCATAATCTAAATCTAAATAAAATCAAAGAAGTTAATTGAACGACACCGGATGACCTTCGAATCAAGGTTAAAATATAGTAGAGACTGTGGGCATATCCAAAGAACGCTAATCAAAAACGCATTCGCACAAATATTTACAAAACCCTGTTGGCACGATTTAAGCGAAACGAATTGGATTTTTTGCATCAGCCATTCTCGTATAGGGACAAAATTACCTCTGACTATGAAAATTTAGATTCGCATCGCATTCCTTTATATCAAGTTCAGCGTCAACATCAAATATACAATAGCAGACAAAGAGTTGACCAC
This sequence comes from Harpalus rubripes, assembly GCA_963082715.1. NCBI lineage: Eukaryota > Metazoa > Arthropoda > Insecta > Coleoptera > Carabidae > Harpalus > Harpalus rubripes. Next base: position 1,179,658 of record OY720448.1, read on the forward strand.
CACCTAAAGAAATAAATAAAAACATCGATACTACAGAACACGAATGCAGTTAAACATTAATATTTTTCTGAAAGTGAATGATGCAGAGAAATAGATACCACGATGCAAAGAGTATACATTGCAGATGTATCGGCTTACTTGTTCGAGATGATCAGCCAACGTTACAAATTCCTTGACGTCACGAGTGCGAGATTCAATGACTTTTACCAGATCCTAGACAATTTTTACCATAAAATACAACACGGTTAGAACGAACTTTTAAATTAGTGCAGAAAAAGACGCGTACAATTGGAAATTTAACAAAAAGTGAACAATTTCAAACAATAAGAAATATTCATTAATTATTATATTCATTATATATTTATAAAACTAACCGCGAAGCGGCTCGTTTTCCAAAGTTGGACTCGTGGGTTAACAGATTACCTTATGAAATTTGTTTTTCAATATACCTATTATTATCAGTCACCAAAGATACATTTACCATCTTTTTATAACTAACTAAAGATTACAACTTTTATTTTGCTTTTCTATCTCTCAAATGAAACGCATGTAAACAATAATTTTGGGCTTATTAGATGCAGTTTTTAATTCTGCACAGTTTTCGTATTTATACTTTTATTCTAAAATTCATAGGGCAGAAATTACAGTCATGAAAATTTTACCATTGTATTTAATAAGATTCATAAGTAGACGCCCGGTATAGAAATATTAGAATTATTTAAAATCTTCGACAACTGTCATAGCTCAAAGGATTTACCAATCACTCTACTATACTGATTTTGTATAATTAGAGCAAATGTGACTGTTTACGTCGTCTAGTAGAGGTAGTGCCAAATGTCATGAGCTTTGAAATGCGCAGATCAAGAAGAGAGACAGCTAGAGAAAGGTCAGACAATAGGGGAGAGAGAAAAAGAAAGATAGTTTTGCTTTCTGCGCAACAGCTCTTGAGATTTGGCACGGCTATAACTGCAGGCACTTGTCTCTTTCCGTTTTCCCATTTATCCAACTACTCGATGTGCACCCCTCCGTGCCTGCGCCTTAGGCCATAGCCTAGGTTGGCCTCATGGGTAATCCGGGCCTGTATATAACATGCACTTTTGGGTATTTTGGGCGCAATAAGTCGGTGCATGTTAAATGCAATCATGACGTTTTAGAGTGTAGGTACCTACATTTGATATTAGATACCCATTAATGTGTTTTTAAACCTTAAACACTTGCAATATTAATATATCGCTCATTAATTTCAAAATTAATGCTGCAAAATTTTCTGTATTGCGTGAACGTAAAAGAGTCCTTTTCTGCACTGATTTTCTGTTTAAATGTGTGTATATACAAAAGTTATGACAAAACATGAAACCAGAAAAATATAGAGTTGCAACAAAATTTCTTTCAATATTTAATTATACAAAAAGGGGTAGTTAGTATTTCTTCACTTACCTGATATTTCTCCAATTGTTCTTGTTTTTCGTCAAGAGTCGACCTCAGGCTATAATTCTTCAATGTAGTTTCAGCTTCAGCGAGCCACTGAAGCAATCGATCAAATGATCCTTCATATTCCGACCATTGTTGCAATCTTTCTTCAAGTTTGTGCTTCACATCACTGAGAGCGGCAATGAATTTATCAAAATCAAATTTCAAATTGGCAACATCTCTTTCCATTGCTTCTTTAGCCCTTGCTGGAAGCTTCCCAGTTTTATTGTTAACATGATCGGTCAAAGCTTGCAGTTTCATATGACCTTCAGACAAGCTATCTTGAAGCTCGATGACCTTGTTTAGTCGTTGTTGAAGAGTGATTTTATTTCCAGAATAATCAGAGTATCCAGTAAGACGATCCCAGAGTTGTTTCTGGTAGTCTTGATGGGATTTTTGTAAGTCTGAGAATTGTTGGTAAACATCCAAAGATTCCTCCATCCTAGTGATTGCTTTTTGGATATTTTTGACCAAGTTTTTGTATCGCTTGTTGATAGATTTGACAGTATCTTGTACTTCTTTGCTTCCAGCTTCATTGTTGGTGAGCTTAACTAAAGCTTGAGCTTTTTCTGAAACACCTTCGATGATTCGTTTGTGTGACAATATTTCCTGTTGAGTTGTTTTATGCTTGAGTAGTTTGGCGCGCACCTCTTGAGCCGAACTCCAAGTCATCGGATCCATTTGAATTGATTTCTCCATTGAATCTAACCAAGCAAGAGTTTGTTGCAACATTTCTTGATAGCTGCTCCATTGTAATGTTTGCGCGTCTTGTAATTTTTGTTGTTCTTTAATTCCTTCTTCCAGTTTATCCCAACGATCACGAATATCGCGAAGTTCTTTTCGAATTCTTTCTCGACCAGCTGCGGCTGTATCTGGGAAAAGTCTTTCTCCAATTGTAGTCAAATTGGTGAGGCGGTGTTCAGCTTGCTCTCTTTCGGATAATAAAACTTGCAAACGGCTGGCTTTTGCTTCCATGTTATTGGCAAGTTCTCCATGTTGAAGAGTGGCTAGATGTTCTTCCAAAGGAGTCAACCATGAAGATGTTTCTTCTAGTTTGTCTTGGTAGTTACGATGTTGTTCTACTAAAGTTTGCCATCTGTTAATTACTTCTTTGCTTAGAATGAGAAGCAGTTGGTATCGATTGCTTATTTGGGAAATCAATGGTTTGATTCTTTCGGCACCACTTGTGTGTAATAGAACGTGACTGCGGTCCACAAAGTCATCAATTTCTTTTTCTCTATTTGTGATTGAATCTCTTTGGGATATGTAAGCCTTAAGTTGGTTTTCTTTTTCAGGAAGAGAAGCCTGGAGTTGTTGGTCACGGAATTTGACTTCCGTAGTACGGAACCATTTAGTGTTTTCTTCTAATTGGGTCTCGAATTCTTGCCATTGCTTCAAAGCAGATTCTTGCTTAGCAGCAATTACATCTAAAAATAAATAACACATACATAGATACATACCTATGCCATTTTCCAAAATTTGGAGTGGCATAAACATTTCAAACGTTCATTACTTCCAACTTTTACATATTCATACAAGTGGAGACATTGGCCCGTATTACAAGCGCACTATTATAATAAAAGCGCTTTTATGCAGCATATTATCCATAAGAATATAATGTAAAATCGCCTTGAAATAATTGCTTCCACAGTCTGAGTCATGAGAAATATTCGTTTTCCAGGAATGGACTGTGTCATATTTTGAGAGAGCTCAACGTTTCGCCCGCAGTCGTAGGGGGCATCTTCAAGAGCAAGGGGGATAGTACTGTCTTTAAACAAGGTTACCCGATGTGTCAACCACGCTAGAGGCCGAGTTTAAGCAACAAGAGGGGGAGACTCACTTTACAAGGTTACCCGACGTGTAAACCACGCTAGAGGCCAAATAAACCAAGTGACGAAAGGAAGGCCGAGAAGACAGTTATATACTAATCTAAAGATACGGTAGATGAGCAAAGCTAATGAGGACCAATGGGAATCGAGTTCGTAATGGTAGATTGGGCGTGTCGTGTTCCGAGAATCATCGGTTTTCACATGTGGCTCAAGAAATAGCCATCATCCCGATTGATGTTATTAGGATGTTTCCATATTTCTAAAGTTTTCATGTATTTACGTTTGCAAAACACAGAGACAGGAGCTAAAATGCGGGAATTTTCAAATAAGATGTCAGTCTTGTGTTGTGTTGGTGTTCTGCGACCGCAGATGTTAATACCATACCATTACGCAGACAGCGTTTGTGTTCTAACAATCTAGTGTAAACACTCCTTCCTGTTTCACCTATGTATACTGTGCTGCAAGAACAGGAGTACTATAAACACCTGGTGACGACAAGGGTTTGCGTTTATCTTTTAGTTTAGGGGAGTATTTCTGAGATTTTTTGTGGAGGTTTGAAAAAGACCTTAATATTGTTTTTATTAAGAATTCTACCTATTTTATCCGAGAATCCTTTAATGTAAGGGATAGATGCAAATGTTTCGAACGAGGTATCCACGGGTTTTTTTGGGTAAAGGGTTTAATTGTCTATGAATTACATCATTGATTAATTTTACGTCATAGTTGTTCTGGATTAAACTATGTCTGATGTGGTCAAGCTCCTGCTGTAGGATATCAGGTTCAGAGATTTTGATGCCACGGTGTACGAGAGCGTTGACCACTGAGAGTTTCTGCGAGGGAAGGTGGTGAGAATTAAAATTTAGATACCTATCAGTGTGGGTGGGTTTTCTATAAAAAGCGTGCCCTAACTGTCCGTTGGGTTTACGATTAACCAGAACATCAAGGAAGGGGAGAGTTTTGTTATTTTCTACCTCCATGGTGCGGGCGAAACTTTGAGTTCTGACTCAAAATATGACACAGTCCATCCCGGAAAACGAATATTTTTAGCAAACATACCAGACACCCAATCCAACAACTTGCATGCCTTTTCAGTCTCTCGTATATAATAATAATAAACTCACCTAAATCTTCAAGGTGTTGTTTTAAGAGACTCTGAAGTTCATCAATTTCTTTCTGCAGATCTTCATTCCCTTTTGGTGCTGTACTTTTGGCTACAACTGCGAACACTTCCCGAATTTCATCCAACAATTGATTGCCATGGTTTTTGTTTTCTTCTAATCCTTTGATAGTCAATAACCGTTTAGAAATATCACTCTTTTCTCCACTAATATCATCGCATTCTTGCAATTTTTCTTTTTCTTCATTCAACCAATCCTTGAAGTTTTTACAGAGATTATTAAAATTATTATGTTTGTCTACACATTCTTCCAGATTATCCAAAAGATCTTGGGATTTGGACACGATATTTTGGAATAATTGCTTGATCGATTGAAGATAAATATTTAAAGATTTATCCTGAGTTTGATCAACTAATTGCTGCGCTTTGTCGCAAACTGATTCAACTAATTGTTGATGAGACATAATTTCTTGATGCATGATTTTATGGTTTTGCAATTGGGCTCTTTTCTCTTGTAAAGTAGCTTTGAGTTCTGTGTGTTGGTGCATGGCTTTCTCAACATCTTTCAGCCATTTTGTTAGTTGTTCTTGCGAAGCCGTGAAATCTTGGAATTGCATAAGGCATTGGTCTAATTTGTTTGTTGCTGATTGCAAGTCGTCTGTAAACGTGTCCCAAATTGTACGCAAGTTACGGAGTTGTTGACGGATAATTTCTCTACCGTCTGGGGATGTGTGGGTGTATAGTTTTTCTCCGCGATCGATAAGGGATTCAAATTTGACAGTTTCTTTTGAACGGGTGTCCATTAAAAAGCGAACTTTGCGTTGACGATCTTGTAAGATGTTGAAATCGCCTACAATATGGCTTAAGTCTTGGAGTTCTGCTTCGCGTTCCGATAGCCATTTACAGAATTTGGCATAATCTTCATTGAAAGCTCTATGTTCTTTAACAAACGATTCGTATCGAGTAATAGCTTCTTTGGCATTATTTTTTAATGTCTTATATCTTGTAATCAAATGTGAAACTTTTACTGAAAGCTCTGACTCTCCTTCAATTCCTTGACTTTGCTCCAAAGCTTTGTTAAAGTTATCCCCTTTAGACAAAATTTCTTCTTCCAAAGATCTGAGCTTATCCAAATGAGCTTGTTTGGCTTCTTGAGTGCTTCGCAAGCTTTGATCCTTAACTTGCGATTCTTTTTGTTTAATCCAGGCTTCTAAGCTATCAATAACTATTTCAAATTCTGCCCATTGGGAATGTAGTTGGTTGAGCTTTGTTTGAGCTTCATGGCAAAGCTGTAGGAAAGCATTCCACGTTTGTTCTTGTTCTTCGAAAGCTTGCAAGAGCGCTGGATGTCCATTGATGGAAGTTTGTTCCAAAACTGTTTGCATTTGGGTTTTGCAAGAATTGATGATTTTGTCTCCTTCTTCTTTCTGTTGGAGGAGATTTTCAACTATAGCCAACTTGGAATCAGCGTCATCTGTAGTTGAATCATCTAAAAGGAGTGTTGCTTCATTTGTTAAAGTACTCAACCAATCCCTGCATTTTTCCAAAGCTTGGATGTAAGATTCGTGGTTTAAGACATACTTTTCAGCAAGAGCAATGCGTTTTGTGACTTCATCTGCTAACTTATTATATTGTTCCAAGTTTTCGTTGAGTTTTGAATCTGCCTCAGAGTCAGACAAGTTTTCAACTTTGTCTTTCAATTGCTTCAAAATGTTTTTATGAATGTTGACTTCTTGGGCGATGCTTCTATAGTGATGCAAAGTTGCTTTCTTTTCTGGAAGTGTAGCGTTTAACTCAAATTTATCTCCTAATTTTGTATTTGCTTCAACAACCCATTGTTTCACTTGAGAGAAACTGTCATCCCAGGAAGATCTTTGAAGTAAAATTGTTTCTACTTGTTTGTATATAGAATTGACTCTATCGGCAAGAGATTCAGATGCATCTCTAAGTCTGCGGAGTTCACTACGAATTGTTTCTCTATTTTCTGGAGTAATACCAGGGAATAATGCTTCACCACACAATACAGCACGATTTAACAATGTTTGACCTTGTTCTCTATCTTGTGCAAATTTTTTCAGCTGTTCTAATGTTCCTTTATTTGGTTTAGACCCCGGAGCAGTAAATTCCGAGAATTTCTTGACTTTTGCTTCAGCCGATTTTAGCCAAGATTCCATTTCTTGAACACTAGTAGCATATAAGTTATTGTTGTAGTTCAGCGCTTCCAAACGTTCTAAATAGTTGGAGATAAATTTAACTACAGCTTGGTAACGATTTGTCAAATGAGAAACATATTGACCAACCCTGGATTCTGGAATTTCTTTAACCATATTGTCCCCTAGTGTGACTAAATCATCAATGTCTTTTTTGAACTCATTTACACTTTTCTGTAATGTTTTGATTTCTTTAATTTTGTCACTAACTGTAGCCAAGTTTTGTTGGTTAATACCTTCAGAACGAAGCCGACCTTCTGTGTCTTTTAACCAAGAAGTTATGTTCTCTGAACTGAGTTCATAGTTTTGCCACAAACTGATATTTCTCTGCAGAAGTTCTTTAGTAGACGCATGTATATTTCTCAGGTCATCCAGTTGACCAATCAATTGGTTTTTCTCTGTTGTTAACTGAGCAATCGTTTCTGGTGTTTCCACACTTTCTAGTAATCTTAATGAATGTTCTAGTTCTAGTTTTCTTTCTTCGCAATCAGATAAACCATTTTCTACATCGATAAGTGAACCTAGTTTTACTTCCAAGTTGTAGCGGTCACTGCTGGGTTCAGGTAAACACCATTGGACTTTTTCTTTTTGTGCTAAAACAATTCGTTGTAACGCGTTTTGTTTGTCCTGATGATTTTTCTTTAAGAAAGCCAAAAGAGTGCCTTCTATTTTGTTTGAGTGCTGCAAAACAGTTTCGTGACGTTTTTTGATTATGTTAAGTTCTTTTGGCAAACTTGATTCGCTAAATGATGGATACTGGTTTTGCAAATCTGTAATTTGTGTTTGTATTTCATTTAGACCACCGTTGCAAGATTCTAATTGTTGTTTTAAGTTTTGTAGTTTATGCAATCGTTCCATTATTTTTGTGTTATCCCCGCTTAAGTCTTCACACTTAATAATTTGTTCGCGTATTTCTGAAACTTGATTTCCAAGATTTTTAATATCAGATTTCAACGTTCTTTCTTGTTCGCTTAAAGTATTAGTAACAGATTCTAAATTATCGGCTGTATTCTGTACGTCTGCAAATTGGTCGTCCAACAATTGCACTAAAGCTTCTAATGTTGGCAATGATTTTCCATCATTCATTTTTAAAAGTTGGCTCTGCTTATTGATAATATTTTGTTTTAAACTTAAATGTGCTGGTAATTCTTCTTTATATTTAATAAGTTTAGCTTGACCAGCTTCTATATCTGCTGGTCTTTGTAATGCTTGATTCAAAACCTCTTTTGTTTCACTTAACCACGATAGTAAATTGTTTTTCGTATCGTCAATTTGTTTCCAAATAATGGCTTGAGATTCAGTGTTTTGCACGCTCTTGACTACACGATCATAAGTAGTCGACCAATGGGAATGAGTTTCCTCCAACAATGTTCGGATTTGTGGTTCGAAGTTTGTTAATAATTCTGATTTTTTAAGGATGGTTTGACCTTTGGAATCCATTTTGTCAACAATCGCTTTGGATTTTTTCAAAAGTTCTAAAGCCTTTTTGGCTTTTTCGTGGTTCACATTAGCTTCAGTGGAATCATTTGGAGCGGTGAAACTGTCACACATTTGACTAACTTTATTAATTTCTTTTTCAGCTTTTGATTTGGCTTCTTGAAAATCTTTCCATGCTAGACTCATCTCTGTATATTTTTGCTTTTGGTCTTTTAGAAGTTCATTGACGTTGTCCCATTCTGCATCGATGGTTGATAAAGTTTTTTGAATTACTGCACATTTTGTTTGATCTTCTTTCATTAATTGTTCGCCTTCTTCATGAAGTTGTGCTTTTATTGGTTGCATTTCTTGATGAACATCTATTAAGTTGGAAACATCTTGTACGGCTTGCTCCAAAACATTACAGGTAGTAACTTTTGAAACAATATCCAATAGTTTAGCTTGGGTGGAAGCAACATTATCTGAAGCATTTCGTTGTAATTGTTGAAATTGATTCCAATGTGCACCCAGTTTCTGCAAAACTTCTATTTTATTGCCTAATCGAGATTTAAGGTTGACACCTCTAACTTCAATATCTCGGAGGAGAACATTGGCAGACATTGGTTTACCAGTACTTACATCTCTTATTTGTATGCTGGTAACACTGTCAATATTTGGAACTTCCTTTTGCCATATTGATACTTTGTTGAGTACTGTATCAACCTCACTGACAAGTTTTTGCAGGTCTTCTGGTTGAGCCTTTTGACTTTCAATTTGATATTTGATGTGACTCAATTGCTGCTCGGCTTCATCATGCCAATTTAATAATTCAGACCATTTTTCTAAAGCTTGCTTTTTCTGTTGAAGATTATTTTCTAAATCTTTGTAATTTTGGACGAGAGCTGTATATGATTCATTCAATAATTTTTGTTCTTCAGGGGTACTCTTCAAACACAGATTTTTGACTTCTTCATAGATTAAATTGAATATTGGTTGTTTCTCTGAATGTTCTTGTAGTAACGCATGTACTGTTTGTAAATTGGTGTCGACTTTATCAAAATTGACTTCGTCAATTTGGGCAATATTTCCGCTAAGTTGATCCATCCAATTGGTAAAGTCAGCAACTTTTGTTTGAAACTCTTGACGAGCAAGTATGGCGTCTGAAACATCGTTGATTTTACCTCTAACAGATTCAGCCATTTGGGTAACTTTGAATTTCATATCCTGGACTCTTCCTTTGACGGAGTTAGCGCCTTCTAATGCCAAACCGTGGCTTATATTATCGGAGTTTTGTGTTAAAGTTATTAATTTGGCTTGCTGTTCGGATAAAGCGTTGTTGAAAGCTTTTAATTTAACCAAATCACTTTCAAGTTTTTCTACTTGTGGAGTATTCAAGTTGATAGTGTGGGAAGCCAGTGCTTTTTCATTTTCAACAATCCATTTTTCAAGTTTGGTGGCATTGGTGTCAAAATCTTGCCATTTAGCGACCAATTTGTCGAGTTTGGTTGCCCATTGGGCTGCAGTATCATGAACCGAATTCCATCTAGAGTGTATAGCGTCTACTTCATCTGGAGCATTAGTCTTGCAACTCATTTGTTGGCTAATCATCGATATTGTTTGAAGTTTCGCCAACTGTGCTTCACAGTCTTTTTCGAAAAGCCGTACTTCGTGTTGCAAACGAACTGCTTCTTGAAGTGTGACTGGTTTCGGAACTCCCATTGTCACTTTAACTTCTGCCTGTTCAACCCACGGTTTGATTTCTTGAATACCAGATTGGTATAATTCCCATTTAGCTAGGTCTTTTGTAACGGCTGATTGTTGAGTTTCAATATTACGATTCAAAGCTGTGACTCTATCTTGAAGTGCAACAACATCTGCGCGTAATTTTAGAGCTTCTGGATTGTCGTTGTCATCAGAAACAAGTTCACATGCTTCGCTTTTGAGGAGATTTAATATGGTAGCTTTTTCTGACAATTGTCCCTGAAGCATTGAAGTCTTTCTCACTCGTTCTTCAGGAGAAACGTCTTCAGTTTGGACTGCTGATAACATAGCTGGAGCATTTTGGACAGCCCATTGTTGTAAATCTCCCAGTTGGGATTGGAACCTGGTCCATTTGGTATTAAACTGTTGTAGGTAAACACATCGTTCTTGTACTGTCTCCATTGTAACCTGTAAACGCTTTTCGATTTCTGTAACTTCTTTTTGCAGAAGAGGATGTTTTTCTGCAGGAGCTACAGTGCATAAAGAACTGCACAAATCGCGAAGTCTTTTCAACATGTCTTCAGTTGCTTCACGAAGGTGTATACTCATGTCTTGTTTGGCTTGCAAATCAGCAGTAATATTTGATAAATTATACTGACCAGGAGAAATTAATTTTAATTCGCGTTCAGCTCGAGCGAGCAATGCCAAGATTTCATCTTTTTGACCAACATAACTCAGCCACAACTTTTGACTTCCTCGTAATTTTTTGAGTTTGTCTACAGTTTCGTCGTATGCTTCATTCCATCCAGTTTCCAAAACTCTTACTTCATCTTTGATAAACACTGGGGCGTTAGTGTCTTTCATTAAATCTTTGCCCCTTTGTAACATGGACATAATATTGGTACGTTGTTGATCCAACTGACTAACAGCTACTTCTTGCTGTTTTATTTGTTGATTAATAATCTCAAGACTTTCTGGTTGTGTAGGAATAGAAGATTGATCTTTGACTCTTTTTAGTAGGTTGCAAACTTCACGGACTTCTCGGCGATATGTGTAGCATTTGGAGTAAACTTCAGTTTTGACCATTGTAACCTCAATAGTTGGTATTAAGTTTTTGTAACGAGTGATCAGAGATTCTAGTTTCTTTTGTTCTAAAATTGCTTCGTTTTCTGGACAATGGGACGATAGAAGATCCAAAGTTTGAACGAGCCATTTCATGTCTTCGCGTTTCAAGTCTGCTTCTCTGCATATGCCCTGTTGGAGTTGTAAGTAAACAAGCAAAAATTAGCCAAAAAGGCTCTACAGTACGCAGCTGTTTATAAGTGCGCAATATTGTTTTAAAAGATTCAGGACTTAACCCTGAATTGAATACTAAATGGGGGTTCAATATGCAAAATGGGGTGGAGTGCAAAAAGGGCCAAACAGTTAAAAGGGGTTTATTTATATAAACATTTAAAGGACAATTACCATTAAAGATTGAAGCTGAATATCCATTGCAGCATAAAAAACAAGAATATAATAAAAAAACATTCAAGGGAATAAAAGAAAACACCTACCTGAAAAACTGCTTTCTCGCGTTCGAATTCTTCGATAGAATTAACATCATTCATAATATTCTTCAGCGTGGCATCAACCAAATCCATCCACTTTACCATGGCTTCGAATTTCTCGTGATAATGCGCCCATTTCGCTGGAATTTGATGCAATTGTTGTCTGAGATGTTCAACTCTTTGGGCAATGGTTTCCCATTGGTGTTCAACAGAAGCAACCGCTTCATTAAGAGAACTATCAGTTGGTTGCCATTTTGAATAGCTTTCAGCAATTTTCTTCATATTTTGAATACAAAGTTCGACTTCTAGAACTGTTCCACGACTTACAAAATAATCTTTGTTTCTGGCAATAATGGCATCAACGGTTTCTTGTTTGTTGAAAGCTTGTTGTTCAATGTTAATTTCTTTTTCTATATCTTTCACATATTGGTTGAATGTGGTTTCGTCTAAACGGAATTCCAATCGCATTAGATGCAAAGGAGCAAACGACAAAACTTCTTTCCATTTTGATTGAAGTCGCTCAACACTATTAACAATTGGTTTTTGTTGATCTGACGGTAAACAATTACGCAAATCTTGCGCCGTTTGTACCAAATCATGTATCCATCTTTCGTTGACTCTTTCAAAGAAAACTTTATGAGATTCAACAATTTCTTTAGTGTCAATATGCTTTTCAGAGATAAGCTGTTCTGCTTTCAGGAGCCAGTCTGAAATAACTCGTTCGCACTCTCTGAAATTGTGCCAGCATCTAACTGCTTCTTGAAGTTTTTGCTCCCAAAGTTGAGAATTTTGGGTTACGTAATTAAATCGGTCGTTTAATTGTTGCATTTTGGCGTTTGCTTCGTTGGTGTCTAAATTGCCGGATGGGTCTACGGATTTGACTATGTTTCTGAATACTTTGTTCTTGCTATCAAGCATGGATTTGTAGTATAATGTTCGAGAAAAGAAACCTCTGTGGCGATCTAGTTGGGCTTGAACGGCATCCTTTCCTCCAGAAAGTGTTAAAGAACCTAGAAGTTGTTCCGCATCATCCAACCATTGACTGATTTCTCGTATTCCAGCTTCTAATGACTCTTGTTGTACCAATAATTGATGGAACAAATGTAATTGTGTTGGAAGTAAAGCACGTACTGTAACTAACGCTTCTTTTTCTTTCTTCAAAATGTGCATCATTTTGTCAACTTCTTCCCTAGACAAATCTTGGATCAATGTCTGGAAAGTCTTGCTGATATTTTTGAACAAATCTTCTACTCCTTCAACTTCACCTTGCAGTTTTTGAAGTTGTTCCCCGTACGCTTTAATTTTTTCAGTAGAACCTAAAGGAGGAGTTGATAAAATATTTTCAGCGTTTCTTAACCATGAGCTAAGTTTTTCCAATCCCTGTCTGAAATCTTTTCGGTTGCGCAAGATATCTCCAGCATGCATGTAATGCTTTACTTTTGGGAATAATTTTTCCCATCTTGCAGTCATTCTATTGTAGTGATCTTTGAGCTCTTGTGCAACTTGGTCATCGCAAGTAGCTATCAAGAAACTAACAGTGTCTGCTAATAATTGGTGTTTGTCTTTCCAAACACTAATGTCTTGGAAGAATTCCATTCGGTCGTCTTCTGGAAGAAGAGACGCTGGTTCTGCTTTGTCTAACCATGCGTCGAATTCAGAAGATAAAGCATCCCATCTGCGCCAATAAGCAACGACTTCTTCTAGCATGCTTTGGACGCAGCGAAGTTCCATGCTGACGTTTTTCCAACGATCAGCTGTTTCGCGCATGAAGCGGTCAATGGAAGCCACTTCTTTTCTGTCGATGTTACCATCGGTTTTATACTCTTCGATTACTTGCTGCATGTCGATGTATGCTTTGTTAAATTCTTGGAAAATTCTATTTCTCGATACAAAGTTTCTGTATTGTTCTAAAAGTTGAACTACTTTGTCTACGCGGCCGTATTTTACGGTCCAACCTTTAAGTTTTGTTTCAGTCAGTTGTAAGAAGGCAATCAGGCAACACTGTAATAAGAAGAAGGATAATCAATGTTTGAAGAACTTGAGTAAAGGTGAGAGTCAATACTAGGTTTTACCCAAAATTTCAGAGAATTGGGGAATTGTCTAAGAGATCAGTGTGATTTTTTTCGAAAGCGCTGATTGACATAGCCGGCGATTTAATAATTACGGACATTAAAAAGCAACTGGTTAAAATCAAGTACTGTTTCTAGTTCGGGAAATCGGTAACAATGCTTGGGAGAGCTCACAAAAAATACGGATGTTACAATACTTTCGGTCATTCTAAAAGCAATTCTATTGGCATCCAACCACTTTTAACGTCGACCACGTCAAATAGCGCTTACAAAAAAAATCTCACTGACCGCTTGGATGTTTCTCCTAGGATGGACAACAAATCTAAAAGGGTGTCTAGTAAAGACTGTAGAAGCCAAAACTAGAACCCTGTCACCAACCAAAGAAAAAAGCTCGCAAATTTTGGGTAGCATCTCGAATATCAGAAATACTCACCTTATGTTCCAAAAATTTCAGTCTAATTCGTCTCTGAGTAGCTTTTGGTCCAATATCATTAAGCCTAACAGCCATATTATTTAGCTGCTTAGGCGGCACTTCTTTCACATAGGGAGCATTACACGCCTGTTGAAACTTCTCAACAATAGCGGGCAGATCTGCGAAGAACACTTTATGCTCCTCTAATTTTCTGCTAATAATACTTGCAGTCTCTTCGTTCATTGCAGTCGGGATTTCGTCATTATAAATAAGTCTTTCTGCTTTGGCGAGCCATTCGCCCACAACTCTAAAGTCTCCGGGGAGAAGAGAGTCTAGCAGCCATAACCAGAAGCGTAATTGGGATTCTAGTTTATTCCAAAGTCGGGATATTTCTCTCCAGGCATCAGGCGTTATGGCAATCATACTTTGAGATTCGAATAATCCGCGAAGTTTGTCGTAAATAATAGATTTTTCGTCTACTTCAGATTTGAAGTCTAGGTAAGCGTCGTAGGATAAAGGCAGTGAGTTCGTCTGTTGAAGGTGTTCTAAATGTTGAGTTTTCTTCATTAACCAATTGATTAATTCTGCGTATTCTTCTTGTGCTGCAGCAACAGCATCTGGTCCAGTGCTTTTAGGTTCTGGATATTTATGAAGGAACTGAGCTACGTAAGTCATGATAGATTTTTCGTCTGGTTTTGGCACATCTACATCTTCAGGGTCCAATAATCTAGCGATGCCCAATTCAGATTCGGCAACATCAAACGCGGTTTCCAATCTAGTTCGGTTTGATTCCTTTCGCATCTCGGCTAAGTTGATCAGGTTGGCTTTGATAGCGTCGATGATGGCCAGGAAGGCAATACCGTCGCGCCAACTGGAACCGAAGTCGCGAACTTCGATGCCTAAGTCGGCGGGAAGAGCGTTGGCTACCCATTGGAGAAGGGTTTTTCGGGCTCCTTGCTTCCATTTTTCTTTAGCGTGGGATGAGGATGTCCCGGCGCTTTCTAAACTACTCTGGCTTCCGTACTGAGCAAGGTATTCCAAGGCACTACTGTTTTCTTCAATCTAGGGAAAAAGAGAAATAAATTAGTAACATGGCAATCATTATGTTAATTGTGTCAATTGAGCGGAAAAGACTCAGGTAGGTACTAATTCAGATTTTTTGTCGTTTGACAATCAATAGAGTTATCGGGAATAATGATGACATATTCGTACCGTGCTAGTGATGCACGCGAGGCGAGACGAGACATATAAAATATCGATCTCGTCTCGTTTTTGGATCTGTAATCTCGCTCTCGTTCTCGCACATTTTTTTTGGGTCTCGTTTCGATCTCGCACGAGAGTCTCGCTATAAAAATAAGCGCTTGCGTACTACATATTTACGTAACAGTTTAACTACAAGAAATTTGCATCAATCGCACCGTCTTCCGTGTATTTGCAGTCGTATAAATATCAATATAATAAAGAGACAAAACTAGTGTTTCTGACGAGACGAGACATTCTCAAATCTCGTCTAGTCTTGTCTCGAAAAGCTTTTTTAAATTCAGAAGACGAGACGATACTTACATGTCGAGATTCTCGATTCTCGACAATTATTCCGAGATTTCTCGACAATTTTTTGTATTTTTAAAAGTACAGTTTTTCATATTTTCATTGGAACATTTTGTAAATTTGTATTAAAAAATTATCACTTTTTTAAATTATAAATCTAATACAGGATCGGGCTAAAATTTCTTGAATAAAACTAGCTATCGACAGAGTGTTACACCCAGTAATGGGTAAAAAGAGTGTCCATTATTTTAAATGATATCTAACTTCGCTTTTCATTATTTTATTTAAGCAAAGCATAAAATTTGCCTTTTGGTGGTGCAAATTGCCTAGCCGGTAGTATGAACACTACAGCGAGCAGTTGATTAGCATTGTTTTATCTCTTAACTTTCAATCACTTATTAATTATTTTAAAGAAAAATAATTCAAATAAAAGATGCATATAATTAAATTTTTCTACGACTGTTATTGGAAGTATTTTTCTCTAAACTAATTCATAAACGCTTGTCAGATAAAGCAATGCTAATCAACTGCTCGCTAATCACCCTTAGTTAATCAATGTTTATACTAATATATTATTTCTAACTGTTCATGAATAAGAACATTATTATTTTATTATTGTTGTAGTGCTGTATCAAATTACTCTGTGTCTAACTTTGTAATTTGTTGTATAAGTATAAAATTGATACTGAAGACAATAGTTGTCTCAATTTTTTTAATAACCCTGAATATTATTTATATGTTTTACGGTAAGTATATAATAATAAATTACATATTGGATCCTTTAAAAAAATCGAGAAATCTCGTCGAGATTCTCGGCCGAGACGAGACTCCATTGTTCGAGACGAAAAAAAATCGAGACGAGAGCTAATTTTTTGTCTTCTAGACGGGACGAGACGAGACAATGTAGTTTCTCGGCTCGATCGTCTCGTCAGAAACACTGGACGAAACACTAAATTCTGGTAACCAAATAATTTCAATACAAACATAATATTTATATACGGTCACCAGAAAATGTGATACGTTGGTAAATAATTTAATTTACTTGTAAAATATCCAGTTTATCACCAAATTGTGATCTCTAAACTCCGTTTTGGCTCCCATCGACGCTTAATATAACATTCTAACCTTTTTAGGGGCGGCAAGAAAATTTTAACCGTGGTTTTAATTAGGGTAAATTAGGAAATGAAATATTGGAGAAAACTAGTTCTATTGAATGCAAAACTGATTTTGTTTTTATTTTGCATTTCCTCGCTTTGGGACCGATGCCAATCGACTCTAAATAGACTTAATAATATAGTGAATTCATATAATTTTCACAGTCTTGTATACTATGCATGAATTAGCGTTGACTCCACTCCTTGTACGGTGCATTTTTCATTGAATTTATGATTCAAAGCTATAAAGTTACAAATACTTTTTATTGCGAGACTCTCGCGATATTCTCGCTTCTCGCAGTTGTTATATCGATCTCGCCTCGAATTTTAAACTGCAATCTCGCTCTCGTTCTTTTCTCGCATAATGCTACGAGACGAGACGAGATGCGAGAGTACTCTTGCCTCATCGTGCATCACTATACCGTGCGGAGTTTTATCAAGAGTCATCTCACGGGCACTCATTGTTGGCGTAGAGAGTGCACCACATGTCATTAATACAAGATATTAACGTTTACAAAAAATGTTAGACCTCTATTTTATTGTAAATCCATCTTTTTAGAATGTTTTGCTTTCATCGCTAAAAATGGCACTTTAGCTGCGTGGCCAAGTGCATCATGAAGTTCCTCAAGTAGCTTAAATACTTAAATACAAAAAGCCTCAAACATCAGTTTTATCGAAATTTGAAGAAGTTCATTCAAAATTTTCGTTTAGACCACGAAATGTTCAAAATTGTTTCAAAATATGTTTCATAATCACTTGACAATTTTTAAATAAATAAATAAATAAATAAATAAATATAAATATATCATCACAGCATATTACCCATTGCTGGGTATGCCAATCTGCTTTGTTCGCAGATATCGGTAATGATGATGACATATTTGTACCGTGCGGGCGTTTACCAGGCGTCACCTCATGGGCACTCATTGCTGGCGTGGAGAGTGCACCACAGGGGTCAATTTTGTGCCATTTAAAATTCGTAATATTTGGCGTCGGTCGGGATCGAACCCGGTTCCCCAGATTCGCGACCAGACACTCAGGCACGCGGCCGCGAGACCCCATACCATACCAGTTTTTAAAAAGGAGTTATTTTAACCAAGGTGACAAAGAAAATTGGTCAAGTCATCAAGTCCGAATGTTATAAAATATCCGCCGTTTCTGCATTTTTACGGTGCACACTTGACAAGTCGGTAGAATGATCCGAGGTACCGTAAGTCCCTTATAACTAGAATGCGTCGTGATTTTAAATTCCCCCGTTGTACCAAAATAGGACGAAAGAGGAAGCAAAAGAAGTCGTTCTGTTTATTTGGCAGGTTTAAATTTTTTAAGGGGTTAAATATCTATAACACTCACCGTTCCGAATCCAAAATCCTTATGGTTTCGAAGCTTGACAAAGAAATTAAGATAAGTGCAACTACAAGCAGTGTTAAATAAACTAATTCATCACAAATTATTAATACTAATTACTATATTTACTGCGGTAAATTGTTAGTAATTAAGTAAATACTAATCTACACGCAAGGAAGCTTAAGTTATTTTAATTGAATATTATACTCAATACAATAGCAGTGTTAATATATCTTTATATACTTGTACATGTTACTTTCAAAAATAGTAAAAACTTTATTTTATTTATATTTAAAAATTATCTACAAAAATCTAAACAGCTTATAAGTGCAAATAATTATTAATATATCACTTTCTAACATCTAAAGGACGCTTTCTTTTTGAAACTACTGCAGTGGAAGTAATTTAATATACCAGAAAAAAAAAATCATTTAATTGTCCATTCTTACCTGGAAATAAAGTATAATGGTCCAAATGAGTCCCAAAACGACTGGTGGTCTCCCATCCACCAAATCGCTGGCGTTAATATTAACAAGTTTAATTCGTTTGCTGACCAAAAATTGGAGGGCTGAATTGGCATTGCTAAGGAAATGCGGTCTACGGAGAACTCGCCCTCTCTCCACGGGCTGCAAAAAAGACATTTTTAAATTGAGAGATCTACAGAAATCCTCTTTGAAGAAGAAAGTGAGTTGATTCGATGATTGGTCCTACTACTAGACTAAAGGTGGGGCTTTCTCAGGGGCGTCACTAGGTACTTTTAACAGGGAGGGCGCAACAGGGCGCACCTTTAGAACGAAATAATTTTTGACAGTCTGATTCTGCATTTAAATTTTTTCATGTTTAAAACATAAAAATATTCCTTTTGGAAGATTTTCAGATGTAATGAAGCGAACACAAATACGTATCTGTTCTTCTGCAGTGATGTCCTGAGGATCATCTACTATTATTGCAAAATAATCACAATTATTAATTTCCGGAGTTATTTTGCGTATTATACATTTTACACTACTCTGTATAGCATGATTTTGTGACGTAGTGAACAATAATGTGCATTTTGAGGTACATTGTAATTCTGGAGAAATGGATCAAATTTTTTAATAACTAGAGTCTATAAAATTGGCCTTATTTGTTGAATTTTTTGTTTCATTATGTCCTTGCAATGGCATAGCCTTAAATAATTTCGTCTCTTTTATAGCCTGAATGGTGCATCATTTTAATTTCTTATAGTACCTTTCTTAAGAGGAAAGGTTACCCGTGTACTAAAATATGAAGTGAAAATTCAATTAATTGTTTCGAACTATTAACATTTTAAAAAACTCAGCAGACGTCACGAATACTTCCGATATTAAACTGAATTAAAAAAAAAATTATTGAAATCTATTAGTATTTGACTTTGAATATAATGGGATAACGAGAAAAGTCCTAGTATTAATAAATTTCAATAATTTTTATTTTAAAATGCAGCTTAGTATCAGAAGGATGCTTGTCGTGTGTTGAATTTTTTAATGTGTTAATATTTCTAATACAGGAATAATTTATTTGAATTTTCGCTTCATATTTTAGAACAGCGGTAACCTTTTCTCTTCGGCTAAAGTCGTAGGTACATAATCGTCTCGCTGCTTATGGCAGATAAATAAGTGCATAATAAAATAGTAAATAAATCAGATTGATTTTTAATAATTTATTTAAATAAAAACACGGAAAGGGGGCGCAAAATTAAACAGGGAGGGCGCAAGCCCCCTCAGAAATGGTCTATCGACACCACTGGGCTTTCTAATGGTATATTTAAAGAAGGCAAAAATGGTAACAGTCCTAAGATACAGGGCCTAAAAAGGATGACGGTCCAAGCATTTTTTCTTAGTAGATTAGGCAGTCAAATTCTATTAGGTCCTACATAAGTTGAAACTCGACCCATCTGTGGCTATAATAATGTTCAATCGTACAGTAGCTGTATTTTTTTTGACCCAATTGAAACTCAGCTCAGTGTTTCAAACCATTTTGAGTAGTGTAGCATCGGAAAGGGGGGAAATGGAAAGAACAACAATTTCCTGAGTTTATCTGAAGTGATCTGAGATGAGCTGAGATTTTGTCCAAAAAGAATACAGCTAGTATCAATATCAAAAATAAGGTTTCAAACTTTAAAATAAGTATTGATAAAAAAACACATTTTGTGACATTCATATTTTCCCCCTGGCACTTCAAATGTCAATTAGATAAAAAAAAACCTTCTCAAACAAAAAAGTTTAGTTACATATAATGAAAACTTACAGTATCTTTGAAATAAATACAAAAAGATTCTTACCAATTTCTCTCCAGATAGAACTTCCAACAAAGCCAATAAACGTGTTCCGTCTTTCAAATCTTCAATTAAATCATCTATACGTAACGGTGGAACTCGCTGAAAAAAATAATACACTGAATTAGATCTCGTATTTTAAGATTAAAGGCATATATTAAATCTAGCAATAATTCAATAATTATTCATCGGATCCAACAGGGTATTTATGTAACTAGCGTAAGGTGAAGGTGTACAAATATATTTAATTGTGTACGAATTTCGCCCATTGCTTCTTAGCATTTTGAATCGTCGCGTTTGTCTTCTTCAACCGTATCCCAGTTCTCTTTAGGACTTCCGCGGACAATTTTTTCTACTACTTTCGTCATCCATATTAGTCTGACTGGTCTATCTTCGTTCATTCTGATCATCAAGATATGTTTGTCCCCAATGAAGTGTTTGAATTGTATTTTTTATTGTCTTACCCAAGACACAATAAAATAGAAGACATGTATTTTTCTTTATACTCAAATCACTGTAATGGGGTTTTCAATTATAGTAATAATTTATAACATGGGTCCAATATATTAACACTAGATCATAAATTTAAAATATTCGAGTTTTTAATGCTTTAAATGAATGCAGAAAATAACAAAAAGACGAAAGTAACCCAAATAAAACTTGTTTGAAATTATGATACAACATTAGATATAAACTTCGTGCGCATAATGGGGTCCTGCATTCTGATTTTTTTATTATTACCTTCCGTCACCTTTTGATAAGGAAGGTATTGTCTTTGGTCAAAAAATTCGATGAAGAGTTTTCGAATCGCATAACTCCAATACTATCTTTCTAAAAATTATAATTTTTTCGTATTTCTCTTGTTTACATCCAAATGAAGAGCTGATTAGATTTTGGTTATAATAGGTCGACCGGAAGTACCCTATTCGAAGATTTTGACAGTTTTTCATGAAAAAACGCTGTTAAATACATTTTTTCAAATTTATTGTTATTATAAATATTAAAGAATATTTTATTCTCTATAGAATTTGATTACATTTTATACTTTATATTCCATAGATATAGAGTTAAAAAATCTGATGTGGCCAGCACATTACCTTCCGTCAGTTATATGAGGTATTTACGAAAATTCTACCGGCGAACTGTTACCGGTAAACAGCTTTTATCAGTTTATAGCTACCGGAATCGATATTTTAAGAACGCAAGTGGTAAACAGGGGAGATTCATAACCTACGAAAAAATTTGAAAATTTAAAACAGGTTAGAAATTTGACGTAGTTAACAAAATGAGCAGAGTCCTACTTTGAACACATTTTTACCGCGCACGCTTCGCTTTGCATCACTACTTTTTTTGAGATTAGATTCTTCATGAATCCGGTAGTGTTTTCAAACACAGTCGGTAGATGCGGTATCTATCGGTAGAATTTCCTTCAATGCGTATGTATTTTCTATAAAATCCATACAGAAAGCTCCCTTGCAAAAGATTATAAATTTCTTGTATGTACATTACCTTTCGACAGTTGTGTGTATTTTAAACAAATTTCATACAGAAAATTTCGAGCAAAAAGATCCTAACACAAATATACTACGAATATGTCATTGAACTTGACATTGACATCTTTCAATCAGAATTTTCTTAATATAGTAGCTGTTTCTAGCATAGCTGGCTAATTTATGAAATTTAATTTCTTTATAATTTTATAACTCTATATCCATTTAATATGAAGTATAAAATGCAGTCAAATCGGATAGAGAATACAATGTTCTTTAATATTTATAATTACATTAAATGTGAAAAAATGATATTTAACATCGTTTTTTCAAGAAAAACTGTTAAAATCTGCAAATAAAGGCACTTCCGGTTGACCAATTATAACCAAAATCTAATCAGCTCTTCATATGGATGCAACGAAGAGGAATACGAAAGAATTATAATTTTTGGAATTGTAGTATTAGAGTTATCGTAGACGAAAATTTTATTACACACACACACACACACACACACACACACACACACACACACACACACACACACACACACACACACACACACACACACACACACACACACACACACACACACACACACACACACACACACACACACACACACACACACACACACACACACACACACACACACACACACACACACACACACACACACACACACACACACACACACACACACACACACACACACACACACACACACACACACACACACACACACACACACACACACACACACACACACACACACACACACACACACACACACACACACACACACACACACACACACACACACACACACACACACACACACACACACACACACACACACACACACACACACACACACACACACACACACACACACACACACACACACACACACACACACACACACACACACACACACACACACACACACACACACACACACACACACACACACACACACACACACACACACACACACACACACACACACACACACACACACACACACACACACACACACACACACACACACACACACACACACACACACACACACACACACACACACACACACACACACACACACACACACACACACACACACACACACACACACACACACACACACACACACACACACACACACACACACACACACACACACACACACACACACACACACACACACACACACACACACACACACACACACACACACACACACACACACACACACACACACACACACACACACACACACACACACACACACACACACACACACACACACACACACACACACACACACACACACACACACACACACACACACACACACACACACACACACACACACACACACACACACACACACACACACACACACACACACACACACACACACACACACACACACACACACACACACACACACACACACACACACACACACACACACACACACACACACACACACACACACACACACACACACACACACACACACACACACACACACACACACACACACACACACACACACACACACACACACACACACACACACACACACACACACACACACACACACACACACACACACACACACACACACACACACACACACACACACACACACACACACACACACACACACACATACAGACATCATCGTAAAAATAGTAAAATCGTATTCTAGGGACCCTAAAACGTGCTTATTCATCAAAAACTCACCACCGAATTTTTTGACCAAAGACAATACCTTCCTTACCTAAAGGTGACGGAAGGTAAAAATTATAAAGAAATTAAATTTCATAAAACAGCCAGCTTTGCTATAAACATGGAAACATCTACTATATTAAGAAAATTCTGATTGACAGATGTTAGTGTCAAGTGTAATTGACATAGTATGTTTGTGTTATAATTTTATTGGAAATATAGAAACTTTCTGTTTGGAATTTGTACAAAATACATACATAGAACTGACTTTAGGTAATGTACTGGAATATATGTCAACATGACGTCACGGCTTCACCAATTGCTATATCTTTCTCTCGAACAAGCTCTATAGTAAGCAACGAGAGAAAGGTACCATTAATGTGACGTCACAGTGGCACTGACAATAAACCTTAAATATCTCGCAAAATAATTATTAAAAAAATGTTTTTTTCATCTTAGTCGCTATTTATTGAGTAATACTTTAAGTATAAAGTGTACATTTAATTATTTTTTGTCACACATATCGATTTATCGATGCAAAAGTTTAACCAGAAATGAAACTACAGAGTATAATAGTGTATATAGCAAAATATAATTATTATAAAATAAATTAATTTTGTTTATTTCTCGAGAAAATGTATAATACAGGAAATCCAATTTACAATAGGTGCTAAATCAAATTAATCTACGTTCAAATCCCTGACTAATTGCTAGGATTCGTAGAATGCCAAAGGATTTGACGAATTCAACCCAAACACTTGTTATGTGCGTGCTTGCTCTACAACTTGCAAATCTAGTGAAAATTTCATAATTGGAAAACTTTGGATAGGCATTTCAAATTTCAAACCATTCAAATACAAGTTGTAATATAGAATAGATGAAAGAAAAACTTGCAATGACAGAAAACTATGTTTCATTTATTCTGTTGACCGCAATAGTCATAGATATAAATAGAAATGCACTAACACATCTTACTTTTATAACATATTGGTGTAATTATAAATGTGTACCTTGTCTTTGGAAGTAATCAACTGATACTGCAGTTATTTATATGTTAAGTTTATAATAAATGTTGTTTTTTTACTCCAACCATCGAAGCATACCTTATTTGTATGCGTATGAAAGTACATATTATGTACAGTGGAACAACAAAATAGTGTAATTTAAATACGAAGAAATATAATCCTACTAGCAATAGGAAGGTCCTGATCCAGAGTTCAAATCTAGGTGAAGTCCATGACTTAAAAAGAACTTTCTTCGTATTTAAATAAATGAAAAGCTCTTAGCAAAAACAACCTGTCCATTTTTACCTTACGCTACTCTTGGTAAGGGAGGTGTAGGGATCGTGCTAAATATCGCATATCGTGATTTTGGTAAATGACCACGTTTTAAGGTCCCTAGAATTTAATTTTAATATTTTCACGGTGATGTCTGTGTGTGTGTGTGTGTGTGTGTGTGTGTGTGAGAGAGAGAGAGAGAGAGAGAGAGAGAGAGAGAGAGTATCTGTGTATATATGTGTATGTATGTATGTGTATGTGTGTGTGTGTATGTGTGTATATGTGTGTGTATATATATTTATTTGTGTGTGTGTGTGTGTGTGTGTGTGTGTGTGTTTGTGTCTGTGTACACACACAACTCCTTGATTACACTATACATATCTCAAATGTATGGAACTGACATAGATAAATGTCACTGTCAAAGAACTAATCATTTCAAATTAATAATAGTAACGTTTTAATTTTAAAAAGAAAATAGTAAATAGAAGCATAGTTGTATGGAATGGAACTTAATACAGTTTCCAGCATAAATAAATATATAGGTATTTATTTAGATTAATAAAAATTAACGATTCACAATAAAGTTTAAGCTAATCCTCATTTTTGGATTAGTGAATTCTATTCTATTCCGGTATTTAAAATGTCTTTATTTTATTATCAAAAAACGTAGTTACTTGGATTAGATTGGACTATTCTAAGAAATAAACTACCAAAATTAGAGTAAAATTCGCTAGTCCAAAAATAAGGATAGCTTACTATTTTTTGTGACTCAGGCTGTAAATGGCGAGAGGCATTGTGTTGGCCACAACAGATATTTTTATTATGACATGACATTAGTTCATTGAATGCCGATTCCTATAAATTCCTTTAGTTAGACTTTGGTGGTTCTTGTATATAAAAATATAACAACTTTTTAGTCAAATGTGGACATTGGTTGTTCTTGCATTAAGTTCCAGAAATATAATAAGAAATTAATGGTATGTAAGACAGTAAAACATTTATTTTACGATCATATTTGTGAAATGTCAAAGTTTCTGTTTTACACTATTATAAATTCTAGTTCATAAATTTGTTGATGACGCTAGTTCATACATTTACGACTGTTTTAAAAGAGCATTTAGTTTTATAAAATTAAATATAATTTTAACTAGTTAAATTAGTAAAAGATATTTTACAACTCATAAGTCATAATATTATAAATAAAACAACGTTTTAGTTAAAGTACTGTGTACATTTATTACAAACCAGTGTAGGTACTTTGAAGAAGGCAGCAGTACATGCCACCGAAACGTTTAATTGAGACACTGAGGCAGGGCCACATTTTTTGAGACTATTTTTTGCAAAATAAATTAAAAATAAAATTATAAGTTTATTGACTCGTCAAGTGTGTAGCTTTAATCATAATGCTGACAATTCCAGTTGCAGCAAACTTATATTAATTAAATCCTATTTATATTTTTTTACGTTGTACTAAGAAAGAAGAAAGGTTAAATTCTTTGGCGATTATATCAATTAAAAACATTGTCATATTAAATACTGAAGAATTGTTGTTCAGGAAATCTACTGAAAAATACCCCCAACATAAAAAAAATGCAACAAAACCTTTTATACGGAATTCTGTATAGAAAAATACACTGATGCAACAGCCCCTCGCCAATTTGGAAAAAAGCGACATATTTTGGTTTTTGACATTTTTCTTGAAAACGGTGATCCGCATCGAAATTTTATAGAAAACAGGATTCTTATATTTTTACATAGGATGAACCGTTAAAGAGTTAAATTAGATTATCCGAATATTGAGAAATATTTTTCTTTCCCTATATACAGGGTTAATCACGGAAGAGTTATTTTGAAAGTCCGTTTATTTGCAACCCAAAATACTAATGACAACAGACCATATTTAATTGTTTAATGTCAAAATGACAGAACCATCACTAGGTAGGCAAAACAATCGTGAATTAAATATTCTATTTTTTTAAGAGAGGAAGCTAGACGCTGTTGTAAATTATTGTATTTCGGGTTGCACACAAACGGATTTTGAAAGTGACTAATCCTGTATATGGTAATAGACAAAAATAAAAAGACTCTGTAGAACTGAAAAGAAAAAAAATCATTATATTTTAAATATCCAAAATATTTTCAAAAAAATTTCATTCAGATTAAGATTCTGTGATTGTTCGCGAGTTATGGACACAAATAGCATGTTTTCTAATTTTTGTACCTATATAATCTGAACAAAATTGTAATAAATGAGGGGCGCGCAATTTACAATTTTCGCCTGGGGCGCTCAAAAGTCTCGGGCCGTCATTGCTCTTCGCAGAGACAACGGTTACTGTTTTCAGCTAATCTTGCATCTTACATAGATGATATTTCAAAAGACAATTACCAGTAAAGTTATAATAAATATACACAAAACTTAAAGTAAAAGTTGATTTATTTTACTACTTACTTTCGATAGATATGAATTAATCCAGTTAACGAAAGTCTTCTTCTGAACACGTTCTTGTTCGTCTGAAACAAAAGAATAAATATGTAAAAAACAAAAAAGAAACCTGGTGAATACTAATTATAATATGAATGCATATAATTAATTTCTGCGGCTCATGCAGAAAATTACTGGAAATTACATGCATTGACTGCTTAAGCCAATAATTACATCTTGTAATTCAATTACTTGTAACCTAATAAGGGAATTATTGTAACACACAATCAGTTAATCGTGAAATTGCCTCAAACAATTGAGTAAAAACTATTACATTAACATATATTCTTCAAGTAAACAAATAAAAAAACGATCGAACATAATGTCATTTATAAACGATCAAACTGATATATAATATTGCATGTCACACATTAACTTGAATAGAAAGGAACATTAGGGCATCACAGTTCCACAAAATGGTACCCGGAACTAAATAAAGAAAGAATTATCAAAGTTTAATGACAGGGCTTCCGGAATTCCTTGTTCCTTGCACGCAACAAAAATAACGCACGTGTTTTGCCGAAATTTACATTTTCTTGGAATTCCAATACATTTTGCAAGATATATGTGACAATACTCTAACATAAGAATGTGCAGGGCTTGTGGATACAATGCTTAATAGAATTTATTAATGCTGTTATACTCATAAAGACCATTTAACCCAATATTGCGAGCCCAAATTAAAATAAAATAAATAATAGCTATTTGTGTATTAAGAGCGCAAAATGGGACATTGTCGATTGAGAGGTTGTTGCCGCGCGATGCAGGAGCGAGGCATTCTCTCGAAATCGACAATGTCCATTTGCGCTCGAAACACACACAAGATTTTCTCTACAGTCGCCACAATGGGGGCCTCCAGCATAACAAAATTTATTTTTTATTTATTTTTACTTATCGGTATTTTCCATTCTTCTTGAACTATATTGCTTCAATCTAATCTAAGCATTTTATACTTTCGTTTTTGTAAATGAATGCCCTATTTTATTTTCACAGCAGTGCGGCATTTTGTTTGGTTATGTAAGTGGGTAATGTGTAAATACAGTGTCATGAATTCCTGACTAAACGTTTCCATTAAGAATGTAGTCAAGTAACATTTTTTAACATTGTATAGTTAGAAATTTGAGGAGCGAGCGTTTTTTCTACTTTGTCGCTCTAGAGCGGCAAAGTGACATTTTGCGTTGACAAAAGAGAGCGCAAATGGCTACTTTGTATATAGACTGTAGAAAAATAAATAAATATATCATCACGGCTTATTACCCATTGCTGGGTAAGCCAGTCTGCTTTGTACATAGATAACGGTAATGATGAAATATTTGCACCTTGCGGGCGCTTACCAGACGTCACCTCACGGCCACTCATTGCTGACGTGGAGAGTGCACCACAGGGGCAATTTTGTGCCATTTAAAATTCGACTCCATACTCATAACAAATTATAAAATCTACATAAATGGCTTCTATCTGTTACTTTAAATATAAAATTAAAAATGACTGATGTTTATAATTCGACCGGCATTTTAAGGGTCATCTTCTAGTTCAGATTTAGTTTCTAACGAGACACTAATGAAAAACAAGTCTTTAATTATAACAATAGTATATTAAGTATTAAGAACGGTAAGGACAGTTTACCGATCGAAGACAATGTTTGGGGACTGTGTCTTCAATTATAACAATAGTATATTAAGTATTAAGAACGGTAAGGACAGTTTACCGATCGAAGACAATGTTTGGGGACTGAGTCTTCAATTATAACAATAGTATATTAAGTATTAAGAACGGTAAGGACAGTTTACCGATCGAAGACAAAGTTTGGGGACTGAGCGAAGCGAAGGTCCCAATTTTGTCTGAGATCGGTAATTCCTTAACGTTCGTGATGGTTATACTATTTTTTGCCCGATAGACGCACAAAATTTTAAAGAAAAATTATGGCTAGTTTATGATGGATTTATTTAATAAACTTAAATTTACGAATTTACATTTATAAATATAAATTATACATATCTGCTTTTACTGGTTCATGATGAATTTAAGAAATTTATGATTTAGAATTTACATTTAAAATATCACCATGTTTCATATTTTAAATGTAAATTTGTAAATGCGTCCAATCATTTCGCAGTATTTCAAACAATGATTTTGTTTCAAGTGACAGCTGAAACATTTTAATTTTGATTTGACAAATGGATTCTGAAAATATAGATATATTATTAATATTATATGTAGAACAATACAGATTGATTATGATAAAAGTGATAAATATCATATAACTGTTATTCCATTTGTGTCAAACCACATGACCCAATATAAGTTGATTGGGTATATTTCATATCATTAAATTCACTATAAACCAGCAAGATAAATCGTAAATTTAAAATGTAAATTTGTAAATTTAAATTTATAAATTAAATCCATCATAAACCAGCCATAAGATTTGAAAATCGTTTTGTCATATAAAATTATTAGTTGTCATTTTTGAAGTAAGCTTTGATTTTTGTTTTTATTTATTTACCGTCTCGCCTCCTGAACGGTAAGTGAAGCACATCACTTACCGACGTGAGTCACATCACTTACCGTTCAGTAATTTGTAAATGAGACCTACTGTCTTGGAAACACTATCAGTAAAGGTAAAAAATAACCCGATCATGCAAATTGTGTAATTCCTGTAACTGATGAATTAAATAAATAAATTAATAAATTTTTGTAATTTGGTAAACGCCCGCACGGTACAAATATGTCATCATCATTACCGAAATCTGCGTACAAAGCAGATTGGCACACCCAGCAATGGGTAATATGCCATGATGATATATTTATTTATTTATTTAATTTTCATGGAAATTAAAAAGAAGTAATAATCGGATACCTATACATATACTACGAGTGGTTTTAGGATATTGCAAAAGAAATTTTAGCAGAAGCACCAATATTTCAATATAAGCATCTATATGAATACAAATTTACTGCTACAGACTTTACGGCTCTTACTTATGCAAATTGCCGAAAATACCTGTTATATAAACTGCATTTTAGGTCAACGAACTCTAAATGTTTTAGGCATAAAATCGATTTTCAGATACAGACATTATTACCTTCCTGGTTCTATAAATATCATTCTTAAATAATTCTGTTGACATAAAATGCAAATTTAAATTTGGCCTAATTCTTACACAAATTACTCCTTTATAACCACAAAAATGCCATTAAAAAATCGAATTCAATGTTGTCACGAAAGCGCATCAGTTAAAAGGAATTTACATAAAAATATTTTTATGAGGATTCTTTTATAATATTAGTAATAGGCTAATTTGGAGACTGATAATAATTTAATGTCAAGAAAGCAGAGTCTGTTTGAAGGTCATTTCTGGGGTTCAAACCACAGTTGGTATTATTTGATACAACATTATTAATTATTATTAAGAAAATATTGTTTATATTTTACATATTTTTCTGGAAGCAATTTCCTGATTACACTAGCACTGATACATTCGTACATGTCGGTACACAATCAACCGAATTCAGTACTCTTCTTTTTGTCTAGTCATCGTCTCTAGTAACGATGAAAATAGCTTGCATTTTTACCTTCCGTCACCTTTAGGTTAGGAAGGTATTGTCTTTGGTCAAAAAATTTGATGATGAGATTTTAATAAATAAGCACGTTTTAGGAACCCTAAAATACGATTTTACTATTTTTACGACGATGTCTGTATACAGGCTGGTGACTTGAACAACGCACCATAGGGGTTTCAATGGTAAAATCTTAATATGCAGTTATTTGCTCTCCTAATAATTTTAGAGCAAAATTGTATTTAGGTTTTTGCTACAGGAAAAAATACTGTATCCGAATATGCTAATGTTGATTATTTTTCAAAATCCAGAACCGTAAAAATAGTCGAAAACAATAATAACATTTTTGCAAATATCATTGATGCCATGGAACAAAAGCGCAAACATCTGTCACTACTTGAAGAAATCTTAAATTTCGTTCTCGTCAAATTACATTGTAATCAACTATTACATTGTTGTCATCAACACTACAATAAAGATGTTTTCTTTATCCTTGTTTTGAAAATAATTTTAAACGTCAAGATTCTTTGACAAATGTTTGCACTTTTATTTAAATTTTTGTTCCAAGGCAACAATGATTTTTGCAAAAATGTTATTATTGTTTTCGACTATTTTTACGGTTCCGGAAATTGAAAAATTATAAACAATAGTATATTCGGATGCAGTATTTTTTTCTGTACCAAAAACTTAAATACAATTTCATTCTAAAATAATTAGGGGAACAAATAACTTCACATTAAGATATTACCATTGAAACCCCAATGCTGTGTCGTCCAAGTCACCATCCTGTATATGGATGGATGTATGTATATATGTATGTATGTACGTATGTGTGTGTGTGTGTGTGTGTGTGTGTGTGTGTGTGTGTGTGTGTGTGTGTGTGTGTGTGTGTGTGTAACAATTTTTTCGGATCGCATATCTCCAATACCACCTTTCCAAAAATTATAATTTTTGCGTATTCCTTTTCTTTACATCCATATAAATAGCAGATCAGATTTTGCTTACAATTGGTCAACCGGAAGTACCCTCATTTGAAGATTTTGACAGTTTTTCTTGAAAAAACTATGTTAAATATCATTTTTTCACATTTAATGTTAGTATAAATATTAAAGAATATTTTATTCTCTATTCGATGTGACTGAATTTTATACTTCATATTAAATGGATATATAGTTAAAAAATTATAAAGAAATTAAATTTCCTATAATAGCCAGCTATAGAAACAGCTACTATATTAAGAAAATTTTCATTGAAAGATGTCAGTGTCAAGTGCAATTGACAATATGTTTGTCTTATAATTTTACTGGAAACTGGAAATATAGGATCTTTTGCTAGAAACTTTTTGTATGGAATTTGTATAAAATACAAACAACTGCCGGAAGGTAATGTACAAGAAATAGACTCTTTTGTAAAGAACTTTCTATATGAAATTTGTAAAAAAATACATAGAACTGACGGAAGGTAATGTGCTTGCCACATCAGATTTTTTTCTTATCTTTGCATATATTTGTGTTTATTTTGTTATTTTTAGGTTGGTAAGATTCTTTAGTTTAAATAGAGAGCTGATTTTGGCTCATTACTGTCTTTAGAATATTTGATAGATGTTATTTCAAAGTAAAAATATCTATTATAATTATACTAAAATCCTTTTGCTTAGAGCTATTGGATATATCGTTTTAAAACTACGAGCATATCTTTTGGATAAAAAGCTTTCAAGTAGGTCTTCCAACTAGACCTTCACGGCTTGGCTTTAAGCTTGAAAACTAGGCATGGTTTTAAGCTTAAACGCTAGGTTTGACTTGGCTTTAAAAAGCTTGAAAAATCAAGCCAAGCCAGACAAATTAAAAGCTTAAAATACAAGCCGAAACAAACTTTAGTTTCATCAAATCCAAGCCAACCAAAATATTTTTATAAACTTGAACATTCAAGTCAAGCCTTTGACTTTCAAAAAACTAGGTTTGGCATGGCTTTAAAAAGCTTGAAATATCAAACCAACCCCGACTCTTAAAAAATGCTTGAAATATCAAGCCAAGAAAGCCTAAGCTTTCATTAAGCCAAAGCCATGCCAAACATTTTTATAAGTTTGCACTTCCAAGCCATTCCAAGTCACTAACTATCAAGTAGCTTGGTTCATACATGATTTTTTTGGACAGAATTACAGATTGATTCAATTTGGATAAAATTTCATATAAAAATTGTATTGGTACAATCTAAACATAAGTTTCTGGAATTTTTTTATAACACATTTATTTTTAGAATTCCCCATATCCTTATCTTCGATAACACACTCATATTTTGATTTTTATCAATCGATAACGCCTATAAATTCTTATTTGATGCGAACATTTTATTCTTGCAATAAACTTTGTTTAGTTCCGTGATTAATAAATTCTGCAAACCCACAAACAGGTATCATTAACATATAAATTTAATATAATCTAAAAATTCCAAGACACACGATCATTTCTCCAGGTAAACATGGAGAAGGGAGACTCGTTGTACAGGTATTCGTGTTCGGAGGTACCATTCGTCTCTACCCCCGGAACACGCGAACAAGAGTCGTGCTATCCCCCCCCCCCCCTTTCAACGTGGCATAGTCGTGACACTACGTGCATTTTAGAGCCATCGCCCCCATTACCAGGAAGGATTGGACAGATTTTTTGAGGGCGATTCAACAGGGCTCATCTTTATAACATTAAAAATTATTTCATGTTTTTTTATATAATCTCACTGTAATTTTATGCTTTTTGTCCATTTTCTAAAACATGTATCAAGAGAACTTGAGACAAGAAATTTAACGATAAATTCACGAAAAATAGAGCAAATCAACAAGTTCCAATATTTAGGAGTCCACTATTGATGAAGATAATAGTATACAATTAGATCTATTTTAACATCCGGTTGTAAATATTGCGTATTATCTAAGACAACCCAATACCAGTCATTGTCCCATTGTTGGGACGTTCTTTTAATCTAAGATATTTTTGAACCTATGCATTGGATTTATTTTTTCTCCACTTTGTCAGGTTGTTATGACTTGAAATTAAAAAATTTTATAATTAGTTGCAAAATTATATTTATAAATATAGACTTATTATTTTTTAAATACTGGCTTTTTTCCATATTGTGATACAATGTTTTTTATCATACATATTTTTTATTTTGAATTTAAGTATTGAATTAAATATAAGTTAATTGTATTGTACATCCTTGCGCAATATATTAATTTAAAAATACCATTTTCTTTAAAAAATCGTTTCTTTTTATTTACGTCCCAAAAATAGGACATTGGCAGGAAGCATGATTATTAGACTGATAAGTGTATTTGAGGGTAGGTTTAGTGTATTTTTTGTTTTATAGTGGGATTATTGAACATTTTTGCTGAAACTGAGTGAAATAGTATATTGTGTTATTAGGAGTAAAAGTGATACTTTGTGTGGCGAGCATGGAAGTTTGCACGACGAGGGAAGCGAGTCGGACAATTGCATGCGAGGCACACAAAGACACTTTTATTCCGAATAACACATTCAATTTTTTTTCAAACGCACTACTTTCGGTTTTCAGATTTCAACGGAAATATCCATTTTGACCATCCCTGAATCCATTTTGACTAATTTCGCTGTGACGTCTGCACGTACGTACGTTTTCACTTAACTCAAAAACGGTAAGCCGTAGAAAGTTGAAATTGTATTTGGAACTATTAT
This sequence comes from Harpalus rubripes, assembly GCA_963082715.1. NCBI lineage: Eukaryota > Metazoa > Arthropoda > Insecta > Coleoptera > Carabidae > Harpalus > Harpalus rubripes. The sequence continues at coordinate 1,214,025 of OY720448.1, forward strand.
GAGATCTAGTTGTGCACCTTTTATAGTCAATACATAATTTCCAGAAGTGGAACTTTACTTGAAGCCTATAATAGATTTTAATGAAAAACTATTATAAAATATAATCCAAATTTTTCAAATTTGGTATATAAGACTTTTATGTCAATGGGAATAACATAGTAGATTTTGGTTAAAATAGACTAACCGGAAGTGATATATTACCTGAAGTTATTAGCAATTTTTCTTGAATAAAATGGTTTTATTTAGATTTCAGAAATAAATGTTTCAAATAATAGTTTTAGAGAATAAAATTCTGCGTGTAGCACATCCAATATTATTAAATTAGCCCTTTGTATAGCGAGATATGTAAATTCAAAAATTATATACTTTTTGGTTTTTGTAATAAAGCTTGGATTAGGATAAAAAAGTATAAAAAAAATTAATGTTATGTTAAATTACGGCAATTATATAATTGGGTCTATACGAGTATTTCATGTTGGTCTTGCGTACAAGAAAGTTATGTGGTGTCCACATCAGATTTTTTTGTACTAAAATACCAAATTAAATATATAATATATTTTTATTGTTATTAATAAAGTGCTAGCTTATCCCGCCAACATCCCAAAAATGGGACGGCTAATTACTCGTTAATTAAAAATGAATGTTTTCAAATTTTGATGGAAATGCGTTTCTTGGAACATATTTAATGCAATTTACTAAGAATTACATAACTATATGAATTATGGCAAGTATTGGGTTAAAAGTAAAATTCAAGCACTGGAAATGATGTATTTAAGAAAAGTACTAGCAGTAACACTACAAGATAGAAACATAAAAGAAATGATTAGAGAACAACTATAATGTAAGTCTGTATTGGATTTCATCGAGGAGAGACAGCTATTTTGATGGAGCCACATGATCAAAAATGAACGAAGATAGACGGGTGTGCGGTGAGCGGTGAGACAAATATGAATGACGAACGTGGTAGTCAAAAGTTGTATCCATTGGCAAGTCAAGGTATGACTGTAATCTTTATTTTTGTGTTATCTGTAAGATAACAAAACCTAATTTTATTCAATGAACTTGTAAAAAAATAAACCTTAAAATTTTCCAGTAATGCTAATATATACGAGTACCAAAATAAAGTTATTCAATAGTCTGTCCCATCGTTTATTTGCTATATTGTACATACAAACATAAAAATAAATAATTGTTCATTTGAATTGCTATTAGTGTATATATGTTATAACAAAATGCTAATGCAACCATATAGGTAAATATGATGTCATTGCAGTATGATTTACTTACATTGACAAGTATAGTTGCATTTGCATTAGAATTTGCGAAATAATTCCATGTTTAAAATTAATTACTCTTGCTAATTCTGTGGGAAAAGATTATACGTTCATTCGTGTAGTATTTTCACGAAATCGCGTTATTTATACCTCCGTCTGGCTATATTTAACATTGGCAACAAAGTGTATAGAATAACACTCACTCAGAAATAGTTTATTTTCAAAATAGACACGAAAGAGTAATTTTGCAGGAGTATTTATCATAAACGAACAAATTCGCAATATAATCCGCTGAAAACAAGATTCATTCGAGAAGGATTTTTATTATAAACATATGATTCAGTGCGTGCATGATTTCATTCGTCATATTTTGAGAGATCAATCATTTTATGGGGTTTGTATGGTTGTCTTTTCTGGCATTGGATAAAGCAATTTGATATACGGACATTAAACTTTAAACTAAAATTAAAATTAAAATGACAATTTGCCAAATATTCGAAATATGTTGTAATTTTCATACTTTCTTTTTTATAAATTCAGAAAGATTACAATGCAGACTGTCTTAAAAGGGACGCTAGTGCAAACCAAAACCAAAATTTTGGTATGTATTTATACCTTATTTAGGGTAAGTAAGATCTTACAGATTCTTAAACAACATTCTCTTGCCGATTTTGAGAGCATAATATGTGCTTTTTGCGAATTTTTGTACGTTTGTAAAAATGAATTATTAGACCTAGACAAATGTATTTATGTGTACATGAATTTGAGAATCTGTAAGCTCTTACCTACTTACCCTGAAGAAGGTCGGTTTATATTTTCAACAAATTATAAAATCTGCACAAATCGTTAAAAAATTCTACAAAATTCTTTCGGCTACTTCAAATATAGACTGAAAACTTAAAAAGGATACTGTGGGCCGAATGTTTCAAGGGTCTTCTTATGGTCCAGATTTAACTTCTACCAAACCCTTTACTTTTAGCAAAAAGAAAAGCAACTTCGTAAAAATCTAGTACGTACAGTAAAATCTATCTTGCAAGACATATGGGATAATACTCACAGGAAAATATGCAGGACTTAGGGGTCCAATGCCTAATAGAATTTAAACTGGTATTACTAATAAAGGCGATATAACCCAAAATTAAATGACAGAAGACTTGAATAATAAATTCAGTTTTTGTGATGACGTCATAGCACAAATAAAAGTCAGAAGGTTAATAGCACATATTAATGTGTATTTTTAAAACCTAAAATCGATGTGTTTTAGCGTTTTGTAAAAAACCGGTTGAGTTCGCTGTTTTTACCTCCCACTACCCTTCGTAAGGTAGGTATAGGGATCGTGCTAAAAATCGCATATCGAGATTTTGGTAAATGACCACGTTTTAAGGTCCCTAGAATCCAATTTTAACATTTTCACGATGATATATATATATATATATATATATATATATATATATATATATATATATATAAATTTTGAAACCTCGTATTTCTACCTTATTCTAATTTGAGAAGAAACGATTAGTTTTTGGTGTATCTCAGATAACCGGAAATGGTACTTTACTTGATGCTCAAAACAGTTTTTCTTCGAAAAATACCTTCAAATGTTATTTTTTCAAGATTTGTGTTAAGCAAAACTCCTTGGTTACACAGTTTATATCTCAAATGTATGTACCTGACAGATAAATGTCACTGTCAAAGAACTAATCATTTCAAATTAATAACAGTAAAGTTTTAAAAAGAAAATAGTGAATAGTACCATAGTTATATGGAATAATGGAATGGATCTTAATACAGTTTACAGCATAACTAAATATGTAAGTATGTATATTTCAGTTAATAAAAATTAAATAGCGGGCGGTTTGGTGTTGGCCACATTTAATATTCCATACTTAATCCTACTCTTTATATTTTCATTCATTATTATTGTTAAGGTATCAAAGTAGTATATTTAATATATATATATATATATATATATATATAAATATGGAATAGTAATTTATAAAATACGAGTATATGTTTAATAAATATGAAAGTCATAAGTTCCGGAGCTTTCCTTGTAGAAAATGGTGCAGTAGTGTATGTTACGATAAAGCTCACTTGAATGACGTGTAGGTTGGAAAAGCTTCTGCGTCATTTTCTCTGTGCTTTCCTTCATTCAATTTATGCGTAGCAACAGATATGGATCACATCGTTTAAATTTCTTATGCGTCACACTACCCTCAGTGAAATGTAGTTTAACCCTATAACTCAACTTTTAAACTTCATTTTTCTTTTAAACGATAACATGTTTGTAAAATTTAACTACTTTTTCTATAATATATTACTCATATTTCGTTACATACAAATGTCACACTAGTTCCCGTTTGAAGTAGGCTCAAGTTTGCTCTTTGAGGCGCATATATTGTTGTTTTTGTATGTTGTTTGTATGTGCTGTAATCTCTAGTTTTGAGTCGATCCGGCTCGAAAGCCAACTTTCAAATCCCGGCCTAAATTCATTCTTAATGGTGCGATTGTCAAAAGACTAACTTCATTTATCTTTTGTTGAAGTTATTTTTCTTTGTATGCCCTCCAACAATGTAAATTTAACGATTATTAACCCTACAATATTTGGACGTCCATAACAATACATTTAGAGTGAACAAAATCCACAATAGATAATGAAGTTTTATACTTTTCATTCATATCAAAATGATCTAATGAATAATCCGACACGGACAAATTTAGTTATCAATCTTGCGATAATCGTCTGGAGACACGATTCGATTTGATGGTCGTATAGAATGACAAGCACCTCACCGTATTTGGGTCAACGACTTCCGTTTTATCCGTGCGTATCCTGACTTAAATACGACTATATTACCACGCAAGTGAGTTACAATAACGGCCAAGATAGAAGATTCAATCGTACTGTAATGTACGCTAGAGATATACATTAAACAAACGAAATCGAGTGGGGTTCTCTACCATAGTAAGAAATTAGAAAATGGGTCATTTTTAATTAAAACTAGACCTTAGAACTGTGTAACAGTGACATTAAAGTTTAAAAAATCTGGTGTGACCAACACAATACCTCCCGCCATTTACCGCCCGAGTCACAATAGTAATTAACGTATCAAGGGTGTTATAAGGACAATAACGTCTGAGGTAACAGAGTACTTTTCGAGGGCCTCTGGCCCGAGATGCGTACGTTGACCAGAGGCGTTATTGTCCGTTTAACTCCCGTGGTGCGTTCAACGTTTAACGTCCGGCTATAATTTTTAATATTCTACGGATTACGGGTCAGAAAATTTTAAAAATATTTACGGAGTAAGTAGGCTATGAATGTTTCTGCTTATTTTTTAGGCTTTATCCCAGTATCAATATCATTTTATTGACAACATTACCATAGCAACAACTCATAACATGCTCTAGGGTGTTATTTGGTATATAACAGCCCTGAAAGCAGGGTTGTTATGTTAACAATAATATACCAGTCGGACGTTAAAAAGATTAAGCTAATTCTTATTTTTGGATTAGCGAATTTTACTATAATTTTGACAATTTATTTCTTAAAATATAGTATAATCTAATTAACTAGTAACTACCTTTTTTAATAATAAAATGAAGATTAAATTTAAAATACCGGGATAAAATAGAATTCACTAATCCATAAATGAGAACTAGTTTAATCTTTTTTGAGAATCGTTAATTTTTATTAATCTAAATACATACATAACTACATATTTACTTATGCTGGAAACTGTATTGATTTCCTTTCCCATTGTCCTACATATATACTTTTTTTCTTTTTGAAACGTTACTATTATTTATTTGAAATGATTAGTTCTTTGACAGTGACATTTATCTGTCAGTTACATACATTTGAATAATTGCGTAACCAAGGAGTTTTGTTTGTTTAAAGAGTAGGCTCCGAGATTTAAATTATAGATAATTTTATAAATTTATCCATAAAATATGTAGAAAAAATAATAAGCAAATATGTAGAAAATTTAATAATCTTTAATTTTTATAATAACATTAATCTCGAAAAAATAACATTTAAAGGTATTTTTTGAAGAAAAACTATTTTGAGCTTCTAGTAAAGTGCCATTTTGGGTATCCAATTTACACCAAAATCTAATGGGCTCTTTCCATTACAGAAAAAGTTCGAAATACAAAATTTCCTGAATAATAATATTTGATTTAGAGTGGAGGATCCACATATACACACACGCACGCCCGCACGCACGCACGCACACACACACACACACACACACACACACACACACACACACACACACACACACTAACACACAATTACACACAGACATCATCGTGAAAATGTTAAAATTGGATTCTAGGGACCTTAAAACGTGCTCATTTACCAAAATCTCGATATGCTACCAAGGGTAGCGGGAGGTAAAATGTTATTAGTTTTTAAAATATTTGACTCTTTAATACACATCTGCTCTATTTCAAATTCTAAATACATTCAAGCATTCTTCTGCTATTGCCTTTTTGAAATAATTAGTATCAAAAGAGCTGCAGTAACAAATTTACAAAAATAACGTACCTATATATGCAACAAAATCTAGTTGTCATTGTCTTTGGGCATAATAAATACATAATATGTAATAACGTTAAAAATGCTAAAAATGTTTTGAAAGATGTACAAACTTGAATTACGTAAATCTGTCTATAGGTTAGTAAGACAGATTAGCCGAAACATGACATTGTTAATGTTCTTGGTCGGGGATCAAAATTTGAGCATTACCCAAAATCGAATCAGCTGTAATACTATAATAAATAATATATGCTCTGTTCCATTTAAGCCATTCAGTAGATGGCACTGGCAACAGCATAAATCTGAAGTAGCCGAAATTACATTGGGTAAACTTGTCTCTTGTCTCTAATTTCAGCCAATCAGAGAGATCAAAATATTCCCTATGCTCCGCAATACTGAATGGCTTAAATGGAACAAGGTATAGTAGAGGATCACATTAATTCGAGCATGTTATATCACGTTCTTTTTAAACTGCACATTATATGTACGTGACACAAACAACTTTTACAAAATTATCCTTATCACTATCGTTAAACCATTAATATATTTGAAAATTTACGTCTCCTAAAAAAAATCATTTAACATAATCTAGGCCAAGAACAAGGACTACAAACAATACTGAGTAAAATTCATTTCAACCAACGTTTTAATAATATTTTCATGAAATTCTTCCACGTCCTGACTATATTTTTATCAATATTTGCGTTCCACTTGAACTATGAATAAAAACGCCGACATATACAAACAACTCATAAAAATTCCACTGATAACTTTGATCGATTAATAATATCCTCTTAAAAATATCATCTGATAATGAATTCTGCAACATCTGCCGCTTAAATATTTCATTAACAACATGCTGTCAACCAGTCAAAAAAGAATACATCAGCTTTGTTGTTCAGTCGCTAGTGACAACAAACACTTTATAATTTTATGCGTAAAGATATACTGAGATAGAAAACATAGTCGACAATATGTGTTTTGACCTAGTTTTGAAGCAACCATACAACGTTCTTAAATTAAAACAGAATAAGAACATGATGACCAAAGTGTGCACTACTTCATGGTAATTTATTAATGACATTTTTAACTCTACTTGAAAAATGAGTCGTGTTTACCACAATAAAAATGTTTATGACATGACTTATTACCCATTTCTGGGTGTGCAAAACTGCTTCTATTCATAGATTTTCTTAGTATGAACAACAGATTACGATTGATTAGCGAACACTTAACTAGCATTATCTCTTTTTTCTAAATAGTTTATCGATTATTTTAAAGCAAAATACAAATAAAAGATGAAATTTTCCCACTCCTAGTATCGTAAGTAGGCTATTAGGACATTGTTTGTAGGAACATATGTTTATTTTATTGTCAAGATATCGGTTTCTATTAGCCACGGGATGTAAGTATTGTCCTTACTTCCCTACACAGCTAGACTTACCTCCCTCCTTGTGAAATATTAACAGATATATTTTTCCCGCTCCCAATATCGTAAGTAGGCTATTAGGACATTTTTTGTAGTGATGTATGTTTATTTTACTGTCAAGATATCGGTTTTTATTAGCGACGGGAAGTAAGGATTGTCCTTACTTCCCTACAGCTGAACTTACCTCCCTCTTTATGAAATACCAACAGTTAGATATTTTAAACTTGTGTCAAATATTCATTCATTCTTATAATTTATGATTTTGAATTTAATTTCTATCAAATTGTCCTAATTTCATAAATATTTCCACTCAAAAATTACCGTTGACGTGACAAATGTGACAGACGACAGTGTTTTTCTTCTTAAATTTTCCATTGAATACTTTGATTCTTTTTTTAATGTATACCAATGGGCTACTTGCGTACCATTATTTATTTAATATTTTTATAGAGACGATAAAAATTTACTACCCATATTTTTTCTTTTGCCAAAATTTTCATTATTTGACCAGAAAAAAATTAATGAAATTTTATTATTTAAATTACCGCTATGTATGACGTAGAATTACGCCAAACCAATGAATGGCCGTAGAGCCATAGTATGGGTACGCCCCATAGAAACGACATGTGCGGGTAATTTAAATATGACAGATCACCTGTTTGACGTTTGAAGGTTAGTATTTTAGTTTGTCAAAATCCTGCTTAACAAATCGAAATACGTAATAAAAGTAACAGAAACCACGCAAATTACAAATAATAACCAAGAGACAGAGAGAGAAAAATGAACTAATGTCAAAATCAAAGTAAAACCTGAACTCGCACGCCATCTACATGTGCTTCCCTTTCTCCGGTTCAAAATATTGACGTCAGAGAAAATGTTCTTTCTTAATTTACTAGAAAATATATACTTTTTTTAAATAAAACCTATATTTTTATACATTTGTTTTCAACATAACATTAATAATTGCGTAGGCTTCCACAGTCTGAGTCATGAGAAATATTCGTTTTCCGGGAATGGACTGTGTCATATTTTGAGTCAGAGCTCAACGTTTCGCCCGCAGTCATATGGGGCATCTTCAGGAACAAGAGGGATAGTATTGTCTTAAACACGGTTACCCGACGTGTCAACCACGCTAGAGGCCGAGTTTAAGCAACAAGGAAGGGAGACTCAGTTTACAAGGTTACCCGACGTGTAAACCACGCTAGAGGCCAAATAAACCAAGTGACGAAAGAAGGCCGAGAAGACGGTTATATACTAATCTAAAGATACGGTATCTTTAGATTAGTATATAACCGTCTTCCCGGCCTTCTTTCGTCACTTGGTTTATTTGGCCTCTAGCGTGGTTTACACGTCGGGTAACCTTGTAAACTGAGTCTCCCTTCCTTGTTGCTTAAACTCGGCCTCTAGCGTGGTTGACACGTCGGGTAACCGTGTTTAAGACAATACTATCCCTCTTGCTCCTGAAGATGCCCCATATGACTGCGGGCGAAACGTTGAGCTCTGACTCAAAATATGACACAGTCCATTCCCGGAAAACGAATATTTCAACATAACATTAGGTAAATATCGATTGATATCGGATTTTCAGTACTACGCAAGTAACCCATTTTCAACTGTATTCCTTGATAGCCTTGACATATCTGGCAGTGAAAATGAACAGGTAAAACATAAATTATAGGGAGTAGAAAAATCTTATATGCAACACGAGATGTAGGTATAATTGACTACTCTTGAACTTATTTGCTAGCCCTCGCTATCGCTCGGGCGCAAAATCGTCCTCGATTAGTAAATGGTACATACATCTCTTGTAGCATAAATAACTATTAAACTTGTATCAAATATTTGCTCATTATTACCATTTCCATTTTTTCCAAGGTTACAAATGACATGCCAAATGTGACAAATGACGTTTCTCTTCTTAAATTTTTCATGGAATACTAAGATTCTTTTATTTTTCAATGTATCACTATTCAACGGTATTCCTTGATATATCTGGCAGTAAAAATGAACAGGTAAAAAATAAATCATCGGGAGTTAAAAAAATCTTATATGAAACACGAGATGTAGGTACATTTGGCCAGTCTCAAACATATTTGCCAGCCCTCGCTATCGCTCGGACGCTAAAGCGTCCTCGAATGGCAAATGGTATAAATTTTATTCAAAGTATTTTTTTCTAAAATAATCCAGAAACGATTGAAAGAAAAAAGGTGCCGAATGAATCAGGAAACTCCATCCATTTTCATGGCATATCAGCTATCTTTAAATTGTACCAGGAAAAATACTGAAAACGTCTATTTAATTTTAGAATATCTGTTTATCATTTTTGTGACATAATTTTACCGGCATGATAAGTTCGTTTCATTTGATGAACATGTTACAGATATGACAAATAGCTTTTACATGTTTCATTAATCAATGTATATTTCAATGAACAACAATTAATAATAAAACTAACCAATAGTGGTACAATAACTCTTGTAAGGCCCACTTTTACAAGTGATGGATAAACTATGGTATAGCTATCAGAGGTATAACTTTATCCTAGTAATTATAACTCCGATTAACAAGAATGTCTTTTACAATAAATTTTTATCTATCAAATAGTTATACCAGGAATTACGTTAAATCACTTTAGGTTGTTAGATTATTTTTCTTTGATATTGTTATTATTTCTGCCTTCTAATTTGCATTTTTCAAGATATTAGATGATATAAGAGATATTTTTGATTCTGACAGTGATGATGAAATACTTGATTGACATCTGTCAAACGTATGAATAACAACACATCGTTTGTGTTTACGTGGTATCCATAAGAACCAGGATAAACTAATCCGAGGTTTATACGACCGATTTCCATGGGATAAGAAATACTGGTGTTTATTCCATCTGAGGTTTATCCAAGGTTTGTAAAATACAATTTTCAATTTTATGCCTGGTATAGCGTTATACAAGGTTTATCTAATGATTGTAAAAGTGGTCCTAAGACAATTAATATTGACATTTTTATGACTGATAGGGGTCTTTAATCCGTGGAATATTTGATTACTATTGTATCCAAAACGGCAACTACATATTGTTTAACTGAGATGAATTAGGGGCTGAAAAAAACCAGTTCTATTAGATGCAAAACCGATTTTTGCATTTACTCGTTCTGGGACCGATATCAATCGTCTTTAGATACTCTCAAAATATATAGTGAATTCATATAATTTTCACATTCACATGTTCTATACTGAAATTAGCGTTCACTCCACTCCCTGTACGGTGCATTTTCCATTGAATTTATGAATCAAAGCTATGGAGTTGCAAAAGAATTTTTATTGCGAGACTCTCGCGAGAATCTGGCAGTTGTTATATCGTTCTCGTCTCGAATATTAAACTGTAATCTCGCTCTCGTTCTTGTCTCGCATAATGCAACGAGACGAGAAGAGATGCGATAGCATCACTAGTTTTGCATAAGCTAAAAATAAAGGGTATAATTCGTATAGTTACGCTATGAACAAGTTGAAAAAAAAACATATATATCTTTCCTTTTGAAGGCTAAGGAAATTTAGAATGAATGCATCTCCATGCCGTGACGACAATAATAATTTCAACTTATGTGTATTTACGGTAAATAAACCTAGTCAATTATATATAATTAATGAATTCTGTAATTTTAATTACTTCTTGGCGTGCGATTCAATAAAAGTAAAATTTACACATTTGATATTAAATTGGAAACATATTCGGAAATTGAATATCCGGAACTTTAAAGGTTATGTTACAATTTAGTAAATGTTAAGGGTCATTAGGTCACTAAAGACTTTTTCTCTGATTAGTTTTCTATCGCTAGATATAAAAATAGTCTTCAGATAGATTGTGTCTTTACGTAATTTCTTAAATTGGTTTATAACTTCGATGTCTCAAATTGCAGTTAAGTTTATTACTGTAAAAACTTATTAAAGTAACTGTTTGTTAATGTATCATATTTATACGCGGTAATGTGCGTGAAATAAATACAAGTAAACTGCATAATTTTACTGCAACAATCACGGTTTTATTAATAATAAGTTGCTTTTAAAATTGTACATGTTCATTCTATTCTAATAACTGTTTCTTCATCAAGTAGAATTTCAAATCTGTGAAATTTTTACAAAATCCTTTCGGCTACTTTAAATATTGATTTAACCCGTAGTAAGGCGCACAGGGTGCCCAAGATCACAAACATTTTTCATTTTCAATTAATCAAATCGATAAAATAACATAAACTAACCTCAAAAAAATTAAGTTCAAGTAATTTTAGATGAGTAAAGACGGACACAGGTTTTTGACAACAGCAGATTTAAAAGAATGTATAGTTATTTTCAATAAAATCCAAAATAATCTATATCAACGCCATATTTTGCACAAGTGTTGGTGTAGGGTCAAAATCACCCCACGCGACTTACTGTGTAAGCCAATTTGGGCCTAAGGGTTAAAATTGTGGGCCAAAAGACTTCGATTTTACAATAATCAACCTCATCTGTTATTTGCTTGATATCAGCCTTTTGACGTTAATAACTATTACACCTTGGTTACCATGGCGGAAACCCTGCGGGCGGTAAAGTAGCCATGAGGACGGTAATGTAGCACATGCGGGCGGTAAAGTAGAATAAAGCCCGGCGACTGGTAAACAAATCGTCAAAAACACAATTGAAAATGTATTTAAAAAATAATTTTAAAACATTTCATTTGATTGCAATTGTGCGTAAAACGTTGTACATACTTTAGGCCGATAAAAGTTTACACCCTTGGATGAACAAAAACCCTCTGCTACGCATCGGGTCCGCAGGCGTAAACCTTTTCTTTCGTCCCTTTAAATATGTAATAGCTATTAACATACCTAGGGATATTATGTATGTCATAACTGCCGCAGATGTCATTTTGAAATCCAAGCTCCCAGAGCGAGGATTTATGACATCTAAGGCTTGTTATGATTCATAACATCCGTGGTTTGGTCAATAGTTTATCGGTTTCAGAAAATTAAGACATTATTGATAAATATCATTTTTGAAATTCTCTCATTAATGCTACTTTCAGATTGCTATGGTTAACTGAACAATTATTTTGACATATGTCAGCAAGACAAATATTCAAATTATGTGCTTTATTTCTCATGTTAATTACTTTAGAATAAGATAGACCGTATTTAGAACGATAGGCTAACGTTATTTGTAGGTATTAATGAAGAGCATTATATTTTCATTTTATTTTATTTTCATTTTGTAGACTGTTGTTGACAAGTCAGTATGGCATAGTTATTAACGTCATAAGGCTGATATGTAGCAAATAACAGATGAGGTTGAATGTTGTAAAATCGAGGCGATAGCCGAGATTTTATATTCAACCGTGTCTGTTATTTGTATATCAGCCGTGTGACGTTCAGTATTTTTCATAATAACATAAAATATCTTCTTAAAATTCTATTTTCTATGGCATATTGACAGGTGACAGCTCTTCATGACAATTTCATGATGCTGAGATTTTTTTTATGAACACATGATTTTTAATAATTGTACTGTTATAAAAATGAGCATACAGTACTGTTAAAGCACATTTAACAGTATGGTATTATGAAAATAATATTACCATACAGATACAGTTATTATTTAGTTACCAGCCTATTTTTGTACATGTAAACAATGGAATAATATCCTGAAACCGGTAAAATACGTAAATTTCAGTCTGAAAATTATTTCAAGATCATTTTTCTTATTTTATTCTAATTCTTCTGCATACATTTTTAATTTATTTTTTTCCGTATTATAAAAACTACATTTTCTCTGTGAATTCCCTACGTATTCGTGTATATTTACGCAGTTAGGTCACCGATGTAAATATACTCTCATTTAATTTAACGTTTCTTTGCCGGACAATCAATAGTATGGTTAGTGCGACCAGCGAAACAAGCGCCAGTCGACCAATGGTGAGATGCGTGAATGTTTTATATGGGTCAGGTATCATGCGAACAGTAGAAAAACGCGTCTGGCGCCGGCAATTGTTAAAGCAGACTTAGACTTAAAATCTGTTTCTTGTAAGATAGTTTTTCTTTTTTCAATGGTGAGCTTTGAACAGTTGAAGTTCAAGAACTGTTTACTTCGATTTTGTTTTTATTTGTTGATATAAGTTTCAGTCTGATTGATTTTTGTTTACTACTATTCACTTCAATAAAAAGTATTTATTTTTTTATAAGAACTAAAATAAAAGTTTTCAGATTAATCTGCCATTCTAAATAAAATGAATGATAAATGGAATAACAATATTTGAAAGTATTAATACTTTTATGTAAAAAAACCTTGAATGAGAATTCAATTTCAATATTTGTTATTGACCTAGTAATGTCGCACCAAATGAATGATAAATAAGCATTTCATGAATTTTGAGTTTTGTAATTTGAATTTCATTTACAAAATAATGTATGCGTCTATACAATTTGAATCCATAAAAAAATTTGTGGTGGTAAGCATAATACCTTTCACAAAAGAGATTTTGATTATAATCCCATTAAAAAATACTTCAAATAAAAAATGCATACAATTCATTTTTCTATAACTTTTATTTCAAGTATTTTTTTCTCTAAAATAATCCATAAATGATTGACAAAAAACAATGCTAGTCAACTGCTTGTTAATCACCATTAATCAGTTGTTCATACTACAAGTCATGATATTCCCTATATAAAGCCTGTTTATCATGGTCAAAATTTTGGTACATAACAAATGCGCTATTAATATTTTTTGAAAAAATCTTGAAATAGGCTACAAACATAAAACGAAAAATCTGATGTGGCCAGCACATTACCTTCCGTCAGTTCTATGTATTTTGTATAAAGGTCATACAAAAAGTTCCTTGCAAAAGATTCTATTTCTTGTACATTACCTTAAGGCAGTTGTATTATTTTATACAAATTCCATACGGAAAGTTTCTAACAAAAAATCCTATATTTCCAATGAAATTATAATACAAACATACTGTCAACTGTACTTGACACTAACACCTTTCAATCATAATTTTCTTAATATAGGAGCTGTTTCCAGAATTATAGCATAGCTGGCTAATATATATGATATTTAATTTTTTTTTAATTTTTTGACTCTATAGCCATTTAATATGAAGTATTAAATGCATTCAAATCGTATAGAAAATAATAACATTAAATGTGAAAAAATGATATTTAACATCGTTTTTTCAAGAAAAACTGTTAAAATCTTTAAATGAGGGTACTTCCGGTTGACCAATTATAACCAAAATCTAATCAGCTCTTCACATGGATGTAACGAAGAGGAATACGAAAG